>LR778286.1:38474112-38604112 GCA_902810595.1 Coregonus sp. 'balchen'
TGTCTCATCCTGGCTCATAGCCACACGGTGTCACTGAGTACTGTCTCATCCTGGCTCATAGCCACACGGTGTCACTGAGTACTCTCTCATCCTGGCTCATAGCCACACGGTGTCACTGAGTACCGTCTCATCCTGGCTCATAGCCACACGGTGTCACTGAGTACTGTCTCATCCTGGCTCATAGCCACACGGTGTCACTGAGTACTGTCTCATCCTGGCTCATAGCCACATGGTGTCACTGAGTACTGTCTCATCCTGGCTCACAGCCACATGGTGTCACTGAGTACTGTCTCATCCTGGCTCACAGCCACATGGTGTCACTGAGTACTGTCTCATCCTGGCTCATAGCCACACGGTGTCACTGAGTACTGGCTCATCCTGGCTCATAGCCACACGGTGTCACTGAGTACTGTCTCATCCTGGCTCATAGCCACACGGTGTCACTGAGTACTGTCTCATCCTGGCTCATAGCCACACGGTGTCACTGAGTACCATCTCATCCTGGCTCATAGCCACACGGTGTCACTGAGTACTGTCTCATCCTGGCTCATAGCCACATGGTGTCACTGAGTACTGTCTCATCCTGGCTAATAGCCACACGGTGTCACTGAGTACTGTCTCATCCTGGCTCATAGCCACACGGTGTCACTGAGTACTCTCTCATCCTGGCTCATAGCCACACGGTGTCACTGAGTACCGTCTCATCCTGGCTCATAGCCACACGGTGTCACTGAGTACTGTCTCATCCTGGCTCATAGCCACACGGTGTCACTGAGTACTGTCTCATCCTGGCTCATAGCCACATGGTGTCACTGAGTACTGTCTCATCCTGGCTCACAGCCACATGGTGTCACTGAGTACTGTCTCATCCTGGCTCACAGCCACATGGTGTCACTGAGTACTGTCTCATCCTGGCTCACAGCCACAAGGTGTCACTGAGTACTGGCTCATCCTGGCTCATAGCCACATCTCCTCAACACGGGGGCCCCTCAGGGGTGCGTGCTTAGTCCCCTCCTGTACTCCCTGTTCACCCACGACTTCGTGGCCAAGCACGACTCCAACACCATCATTAAGTTTGCTGACGACACAACAGTGGTAGGCCTGATCACCGACAATGATGAGACAGCCTATAGGGAGGAGGTCAGAGACCTGGCCGTGTGGTGCCAGGATAACAACCTCTCCCTCAACGTGATCAAGACAAAGGAGCTGATGAACGTGGACTACAGGAAAAGGAGGGCGGAACACGCCCCCATTCACATCGACGGGGCTGTAGTGGAGCGGGTCGAGAGCTTCAAGTTCCTTGGTGTCCACATCACCAACAAACTATCATGGTCCAAACACACCAAGACAGTTGTGAAGAGGGCACGACAACACCTTTTCCCCCTCATGAGACTGAAAAGATTTGGCATGGGTCCCCAGATCCTCCAAAAGTTATACAGCTACACCATCGAGTGCATCCTGACCAGTTGCATGACCGCCTGGTATGGCAATTCTTCAAATAGCCACCATTTAACTTGATGACAGCTTTGCACACTCTTGGCATTCTCTCAACCAGCTTCATGAGGCAGTCACCTGGAATGCATTTCAATTAACAGGTGTGCCTTCTTAAAAGTCAATCTGTGGAATTTATTTTCTTCTTAATGCTTTTGAGCCAATCAGTTGTGTTGTGGCAAGGTAGGCTAAGCAGAAGATAGCCCTATTTGGTAAAACACCAAGTCCATATTATGGCAAGAACGGCTCAAATAAGCAAAGAGAAATGACAATCCATCATTACTTTAATAATATAATATGCCATTTAGCAGACGCTTTTATCCAAAGCGACTTACAGTCATGCGTGCATAATTTTTTTGTGTATGGGTTGTCCCGGGGATCGAACCCACTACCTTGGCGTTACAAGCGCCGTGCTCTACCAGCTGAGCTACAGAGGACCACAAGACATGAAGGTCAGTCAATACGGAAAAATCCCGTCAGTCGCAAAAACAATCAAGCGCTACGATGAAACTGGCGCTCAAGAGGACCACCAAAGGAATGGAAGACCCAGAGTTACCTCTGCTGCAGAGGATAAGTTCATTAGAGTTACCAGCCTGAGAAATTGAAGCCTAAATAAATGCTTCACAGAGTTCAAGTCAAAGACACATCTCAAATATAATGCATTTGTTTAATACTTTTTTGGTTACTACATGAGTCCATATGTGTTATTTCATAGTTTTGATATCTGCACTATTATTCTACAATGTATAAAATAGTAAAAATAAAGAAAAACCCTTGAATGAGTAGGTGTGTCCAAACTTTTGACTGGTAGTGTATATACTTGGCAGTGTCAAAGGAAGGCCCAGAAAATGGTCAAAGACTCCAGTCACCCAAGTCATAGACTGTTCTCTCTGTTACTGCAAGCGTTACCGGAGCGCCATGTCTAGGTCCAAAAGGCTCCTTAACATGATGGAAATGGACCTGATATTCATAAACCGACTCATAAATCCGTTTTTATACATATGCTAAGTTCACAATTTTTTTAAAATGTGTTTCATTATCACATCAAACATCAAGACAGTACCTATTTACTTCTATATACAGTACCAGTCAAAAGTTTGGACACACCTACTAATTCCAGGGTTTTTCTTTATTTTTACTATTTTCTACTTTGTAGAATAATAGTGAAGACATCAAAACTATGAAATAACACATATGGAATCATGTAGTAACCGAAAAAAGTGTTAAACAAATAAAAATATATTTTATATTTGAGATTCTTCAAAGCAGCCACACTTTGTCTTGATGACAGCTTTGCACACTCTTGGCATTCTCTCAACCAGCTTCATGAGGTAGTCACCTGGAATATATTTCAATTAACAGGTGTGCCTTGTGGAACTTATTTATTTCTTAATGCTTTTGAGCAAATCAGTTGTGTTGTGACAAGGTAGGGGTGGTATACAGAAGATAGCCCTATTTGGTAAAAGACCAAGTCCATATTATGGCAAGAAAAGCTCAAATAAGCCAAGAGAAACGACAGTCCATCATTACTTTAAGACATGAAGGTCAGTCAATACGGAACATTTCAAGAACTTTGAAAGTTTCTTCAAGTGCAGTCACAAAAACCATCAAGTGCTATGATGAAACTGGCTCTCATGAGGACCGCCACAGGAATGGAAGACCCAGAGTTACCTCTGCTGCAGAGGATAAGTTCATTAGAGTTACCAGCCTCAGAAATTGCAGCCCAAATAAATGCTTCACACAGTTCAAGTAACAGACACATCTCAACATCAACTGTTCAGAGGAGACTGTGTGAATCAGGCCTTCGTGGTCGAATTGCTGCAAAGAAACCAGTACTAAAGGACACCAATAAGAAGAAGAGACACGGGCTCCCGAGTGGCGCAGCGGCTAAGACACTGCATCTCAGTGCTTGAGGCGTCACTACACCCCCTAGTTCGATTCCAGGCTGCTTACTGACACCGGCCATATTCAACGGGTGTTGTGCGTTCGTAAAATCATAAATTATTCTGCGCTCTGGCATACTCAGATTTAATTTACGAACGCACCCGAAATGGTTACTTGCATAGGTGGAGTCTTTTGTTTAGACATGTAGCTAGCTAGCTAAACAATGAACCTAGCTAGGCAAGCAACATGTCAAATCATACACGTAATGTTAGCTAGCGAGCCAGCCAGCTAATGTTAGCTAGCTAGCTAAACAATGAACCATAATCCCAACTCATGACATTACTACCCTGTATGAATCTGCAGGTAGCTGACCAACCAGGTTCAATGTTAGCAAGCAAATGTCTCTGAGATACGAATAATAAGAGCATACACATAACGTTAGCTAGCGAGCCAGCCAGCTAACGTTAGCTAGCTAGCTAACAGTACACTTTAACTAGAAATTAAAACCACTTTCTGTCAAAATTAGAAACGTGTAATATCTGAAAATGTAGCTAGCTAGAGTATCTTACCCGTATACATCATGCATGATAGATGCGTCGCCCTGTCACGGATGCCATGGTTGCCCTTAGTTTGACGATGTAATCCGGACACAGGTGTTTTCTCCATTTATTTAGCTATCATACTCTAATTCCACTGATTTCAAAACTCGATCCTCCAGAAAGTGGAGAGCAACACTTATGCAGCTCTACTACACCATACATAAAAAAAAAGCTGCGTTAGACAGGATTACCTACACATACTGACCAACTCAAATAGATAGAAGCGTGCTACATGACCAATCCGAACTCCTCTCTCGGCATGTCCAGCCCACTCTTTATCTCAGCCAATCATGGCTAGTGGGAAGGTTGCTGTCTTTTTCTGTGGCTTAACCAACTAGGCTCATAATTTAACCATTTCATTCGTATTTACAGATGGCATACAAGTTTGTTATTAAGGCACATGAAAGTTCACATGTTGCAGAAAGCCTTTCTGCCAAAAAATGCATCTTGATAAAAATATTTTTTTAATTCAAATTGCTCTCCTGTGAAGTAGTGATCCACGACATACGCCTAGTTTGCTGAAACGAGTCACATATTTGTCAAAGATTCTATAATAATTGTCCCAGAAAAAAAAAAAAACTGTAGTTTCTCTGCAGACCACATGGTGGAGTCAGTGAGCCATGAATGTAGTGTTCCCCTCTCCTCCTCTATCCTGTCCCTCTCTCTCTCCCTCCTTTCATTTCCTCTCCTCTCCTCAGGCATCTAACACCCCAGTGAAACAACTCCGTAAGTCCTTCCTGCCGCGTGTATTTGTAGATGTAATAGACTGTGTGGATTTGTAGTCCTGCTCCAAACTGGGTCATAATCCGCAAACATCATTTAATAATAATAGCAATTCATTAGTGCAAGACCCAGGCAATCATCCCATCATCAGGGAGGAGGAATGCCACTGGGGCCTCACAGCACGTCGGGCAGGGAGGCGGGGGAAGATACACAGCACACTGAGTTTACAGTAACACAGCAGCCCACAGAATTCAAGGGTCGGCAGTGTAACTTATAACCACAAATGGGCTTCATCTGAAGAGTCAGAGGATCTTCTCTTTATGAGATAATGAGAGCGGTAATGTTAGTGGTAGCTGGTTGAAATACACTGAGATCAGTCTGATGAGAGGTAATGTTAGTGGTAGCTGGTATTATCTCTGCTCTCCTCTCCTCTCCTCTCCTCTCCTCTCCTCTCCTCTCCTCTCCTCTCCTCTCCTCTCCTCTCCTCTCCTCTCCTCTCCTGGATGTCTAATACATTGTTAAGGATATTTCTCAAGGTGGACCCCGGACCATCCCAAATCAGCATACTGATCCCCCCCTATCACCCAGAGACAGGCTGATGCAGGTCGGTATTGGCTCTCATTGGTCTCTTTGTGTCAGACAAATGTCACCACTACCGGTGTTTTGTACATAATTGACCTTCCGTGCAGGGAGCTGGGGGCCCTCAAGCTCTCCTGAGCTGTCCCGTACTCTGCCTGATCAGAATATACAGGGATACATACATGAACCATAACCTGGGCCTTTGGCTTTAGCTACATTCAGTTCTCTATCTGACTGGACATGGAGGCAAACGGCAGATTGTGTCTTTAGTCAAAGCATTTGCTAGAAAGCTCAAGGAGTCAATCTCACGTTTACATTTTAGTCATTTAGAAGACACTCATCCAGAGTGCATTACAGTTGGTGCATTCATCTTAAGATTGCTAGGTATGACAACCACATATCTCAGTTATTTGTACTTACTCTGACTGAGATATGTGGTTGTCTTACCTAAAATCTAATCGAACTTCTGTTACCTCTCCATACAAAAGAAATGTAACCTTAATTTTCTCAAGAACACATGACTTAAAGAAAAATCAAATTGACATATGTAATTAAGATGTCAATTTGTGATTAGTTGTGAAGATAATAGCTATAAGCCTGGTCTTAAGAAGCATTGACAGCTTTGTCAATAACCAGTCAAAAAGGTTATTGGTGGACTGAAGGCCTGTCTATTAACTCATCACCTGTCGACACACGGTTCAATATAATGAAACAGTGTGTTAGGATCTCCTCCTGCTAATACCTGGGAGTTACTACAGCCTCAGTGTGTTAGGATCTCCACTGGCCCCTTTCCTGGGGGTTTCTAAAAGCTTTATTTTGGGTTGGATCTCCCCCTGCTAAAACCCGGAGTTCTTACAAACCCAGTGTGTTAAGGGGTCTCCTACTGCTAAAAGGGGGTTACTAAAAGCTCAGTGTGGGGGGTCCCCTCCTGCAAACCTGGGGTTCCACACCCTGTGGGAGGATCCCCCCCGGGCCCCCAATACCGGGGGTTTACTACAGCCCGTGTGTTTGGAAACTCCTCTGCTAAAACCGGGGGGTTACACAGGCCCGTGGGGTTAAAGGGTCTCCCCCCTGCTTAAAACCTGGGAGTTACTAAAAGCTTTAGTGGGGTTAAAAGGGTTTCCCCCTCTACTACCTGGGGAGTTCATTGGGGCCCAGGTGTTAGGATTCCCCCCGCTAAAACCTGGGATTTTTTACAGCTCAGTGTGTTAGGCCCCCTCCTTCTTACCGGGGGGTTCTACACTTTAGGGGTTTTGGTCTTCCTCCGCTAATACCTGGGAGGCCCCACGCTCAGTGTGTTAGGAAAAATCCCGATCTAATACCCGGGGGTTACTACCGCTCAAAGGGGTTAGATTTTCCTCCTGCCCAAAACCTGGGATTACTACACTCACGGGGCCCCTGGGTTAGGAAACCCTCCTGCTAAGCCCGGGAGTTACTACAGCCATGGGTTTAGGGTCTCCTAAAATGCAAACCCCGGGGGGGTTTCTAAAAGCTCACGCCCCCTGTGTTGGATCTTTCCCACTGCTAAAACCTGGGGGTACAAAGGGCCCCGTTGGGGGGTTAGGATCTCCTCCCGGGTTTAAAACCCGGGAGTTACTACGCTTTTGTGGGTTAAAGGAAACTCCTCCCGCTAAACCTTGGGGGTTACTAACCGCTCACGGCCCAGTGTTTTAGGAAAAACTCCCCCCCTGCAAACCTGGGGTTTTCCCAGCCCATTTTGTTAGGAAATTTCCCCTGCTAATAAATGGAAAACGCAGCCACGGCCCAGTGTGTTTGGAAACTTCCCCTGCTAAACCGGGGGGTTCCAACCCAGTGTTTTAGGATCGCCCCTGCCCAATACCGGGGGTTACTACCCGCCCGTGTGTTTTGGATTCCTCCCACTGCAATACCTGGGAGTTACTACAACCAGGTTTTGTTTGGTTCCTCCTTTCTAATACCTGGGATTACCCACGGCCCAGTGGGGTTAGGGTCCCTACTGCTAAACCCCCTGGGGGTTCTACAGCTCACGCCCCCTGTGTTAGGATTCCCCTGCTAATAACCCCGGGGGTTGCTCCCGGGCCCCGTGTTTTTAGGTCTCCCCTGCTAATACCTGGGGTTACTACAAAACCCCGTGTTTTGGATTTCCCCCCCCTTGGGCCCCCAATTTCCTGGGATTCCTTTCAGCCCAGTTGGGTTTGGGTCTTTCCCACGGCCCAATACCTGGGAGTTTCCCATGGGGTCAGGGGGTTGGATCCCTCCCGCTAATACCTGGGAGTTTTCTTTCCCCAACCCCAGGGTGGTTTGGGTCCCTACGGGGAAAAACCGGGGATTAAATCGGCCCCGTTTTTAGGATCTCCTCCTGTAAAACCTGGGAGGGCTACAAACCCATGGTTTTTGGGTCCCCCTCCCGCTAATACCTGGGAGTTCCCACGCTCAGGGGGTTATTCCCCCCTCCTGCAAAACCGGGGGTTCCAGCCCAGTGTGTTAGGATCTCCTCCTTCTAAAACCCCGGGGGTTACTAAAAAGCTCAGTTTGTTAGGTTCCCCCTCCTTCCCCAATCCCCGGGGGTTTTCTAAAAGCCAGTGTGTTTTGGGTCTCTCCCCTAATACCCTGGGAGTTAAATTTCGGGGCCCCGTGTGGTTTGGTCTCCTCTGCTAATACCCGGGGGGGTTCACGCTTTAAGGCCCGTGTGTTGGATCTCCTTCCTGCTAAAACCTGGGGTTACTACACTCATTTTGTTTTGGGTTCCTTTCTGCTATACCTGGGGTTACCAGCTCACGGCCCCGTGTTTTAGGAAACTCCCCTGTAATACCAGGGAATTTTCTCAAACTAAATGTGTTAGGGTCTCCTCCGCTAATAAACCCGGGGGTTTTCATGGCTCATGGTTTTGGGTTCCCCCCTCCCTAATCCTTTGGGGGTTACTACCTCATGTGTTAGGATCTCCGCCTGCTAATCCTGGGAGTTACTAAAAGCTCAGTGGTTAGGGTCCCTCCTGCTAATCCTTGGGGTTCTATGGGGTTTAGTGTGTTTTGGGTCCTCCTTCCCCAATCCTGGGGGTTTCTACAGCCCAAGGGGTTAGGATCTCCTACCCGCTAATTTCCTGGGAAATTACTACCCCAATGGGGTTAAGGGTCTTCTACGGCAATAAACCCGGGAGTTCTACTACGGTCACGGCCCAGTGTGTTAGGGTCTCCTCCCCTAAAACCTGGGGGTTGGGTCAGGCCCAGTGTTTGGGTTTCCCACCCGCTAATAACCGGGAGTTTACCCCCAGCTCATGTGTTTGGGTCTCCTACTGCTAATACCCGGGGGTTTTTAAAAAACCCAAGGTGGGTTAAGATCTCCTCCTGCATACCCTTTGGGGTTTACATCAGATGTGTTTAAAAGGACTCCTTTCTGCTAAACCAGGGGTTACACGCCCAGTGTGTTAGGGGTTCCTTTCCCGCTAATAAATGGGAAGGTTTTTCTAGGCCCCTTTTTTTAGGAAACTCCTACTCTAATACCTGGGAGTTACAAGGGTCATGGGGTTAGGGTCTCCTCCTGCTAAAACCTGGGGTTTTTAGGCTCAGGGGGTTTTGGATCTCCTCCTGCTAATACCTGGGAGTTACTACAGCTCACGGCCCAGTGTGTTAGGATCTCCTCCTGCTAAAACCTGGGATTCTACAGCCCCGTGGTTTTTGGATCCCTACGGGTTAAAACCCGAAGTTCTACAGCTCCCGGGCCCCGTGTGTTAGGTCCCTCCTGCTAAAACCTGGGGGGTTATCAAACCAGGGGTTAGGACCCTCTGCTAAAACCTTGGGGGGGTTTTTTACAAACCACGGCTCAAATGTGTTAGGATCTCCCCACTGCTAAACCTGGGAGTTTCACAAACTCATGGTTTTGGGTCTCCTTTTTTCTAAAACCCGGGGTTTTCTTTCAGCTCTGGTGGAACTCCTCCTGCTAAAACCTTTTGGAAAAAACCTTTTTAAAAGCCATGGGTTGGATCCTCCTAACCCGGGGGAATAAGGGGGGGGGGGGAAGGGGGGGAAGGGGTAAAATGGGGGTTAAAGGGGGGGGGAAAAAGGGGAGAAAACAAAGGGGGGAAAAACCCAAAGGCAAGGAAGGGGGGAAAGGTGAGGGAAATCTCCGGGGGGTAAAAAGGGGGGAGAAGGAGGGGGGGGAAACCCCCCGGGAAAATGGAAAAAAAAAAAGGAAAGGGGGAACCCAAAGGGGGGGGGGGGGGGGAGAAGTAGGGGAGGGGCCCAAAAAAAAAAGGGAATGGGGGGGGGGGGGGGGGGGGAAAAGGGGAAAAGAAAAAAAAAGGGGGGGGGGAAAAGGAAGGGGTGGGGGGGGGGGATTGGTTAATACCGAAAAAAACGGCCCCGGGGAGGTTTACGAAGAAAGGGAAAGGGGGGGAAAAGAGGGGAAAAAAAAGGGAAAAGGGGGGAAAGGGGGGGGAAAGGGGGGAGGAATTTAGAAAAAGGGAGTTTTTAAGGGAGGGGGGGGAAGGAGCCAGGAAAAAAGGGGGGTGGGGGGCAAGGTAAAAGGGGGAAAGGGGGGGGTTCCGGAAGGGAAAATTAAAACAAGGAGTGTGGAAAAGGGTTTTTGGGGGGGGGGGGGGCCTTGGGGGGGAATAAAAGTCCGGGAAAGGGGGTGGGGGTTTTGGATCTTTCTAAACCTGGGGTTCACGGCCCCTTGTTTGGGTCTTTTCCCCGCAAAACCCCGGGAGTTACTAAGGGGTCAGTGTGGGGGGGATCTCCTCCCGCTAAAAACCCGGGGGTTTTTTACAACTACCCCATGTGTTAGGATCTCCCCCTGGAAATAAACCGGGGGTTTCTAAACTCAGTTTTTTAGGGTTTTCCTCCTGCTAAAAACCTGGGTTTACAAACGGCCCAGTGGTTAAGACTCCCCCTTTCAATACCGGGGGGTTACTACCCCGGGCCCCTGGGTTAGGGTCCCTCCCGTAATTTTTCCCCGGGGTTACACACCCCAGTGTGTTAGGATCTCCTCCCCTTTAATCCTGGGAAATTACTACGGCCCCCTGTGTTTGGGTCTCCTACTCCTAATACCTGGGAGTTTACACTACGGGCCCATGTGTTAGGATTTTCCTATGCAATACCTGGGAGTTACTACGCCCAATTTGGGTTAGGATCTCCTATGCTAATACCTGGGAGTTTTCTCCCCCCCCCGTGGGGGTTAGGGGTCTCCCCTGCTAAACCCCGGGAGTTTTCAAGGGCCCCTTTTTGTTAGGTCTCCTCCCCTTTAATACCTTTGGGGGGTTTCTACGGGCCCCCTGTTTAGGGCCCCCTACTGCTAACCGGGAGTTACTAAACCGGGGGAACTCCCCTCAACCGGGCCCGTTTGTTTTGGATCTCCTCCTCGAAAAACCCTGGGAGTTTTACAGCCCAGTTTGGTTTTGATCCCCCGGGTAAAACCCCGGGGGTTCCGGGCCCCCTGTGTTTGGATCTTCCCCTGCTAATACCTGGGAGTTACTAAACCTTTAGTGTGTTGGGTTTTTCCTTCCGCTAAAACCTGGGGGTTTAAAAGAAAGGGCCCCGTGTGTTAGGACTCCTCCTGCTAATACCGGAGTTACTACCCGCTCCCCGGGGGTGTTAAGGGCTCCTCCCCTAATACCTTTGGGGTTCCGCCCCCCCGTGTGGTTTGGAAACTCCCCCTGCTAATAAAATGGGGGTTCTAAGGGGTCGTGGGGTTGGGTTTCCCCCTTTTAATACCTGGGGGTTTCTACAAGGGCCCCTGTGTTTGGATTTCTTCCCCTTTTTTAAAAACCTGGGAAATTACTAGGCCAGTGTGTAAGGGTCTCCACGCAATACCTGGGGGGTTAAAAATCAAGGCCCCTGGTTAGGGTCTTCCCGCTAAAAAACCTGGGATTTTCTACACCGGGTTAAGGGGTCCCTACTGCAATCCCGGGGTTCTACCCACATGGGGGTTAAAGGGTCCCCCCCGCTAAAACCTGGGGGTTACTAAAAGCCCATGGGTTTGGATCTCCTCCTGCTAAAACCTGGGGGTTACTACGGCCCCCGTGGGGTTTAGGATCTCCCTGCTAATACCTGGGGGTTCTACCCCTCACGGCCCCGGTGTTGGGTCTCCTCCGGGTTAAAACCTGGGATTCTAAACCCCTTTTGTTTGATTTTCCTCCCGCTAATACCTGGGAAATTTAAATACACCCAGGTGTTAGGACTCCTCCTTCTAAACCTGGGATTATCGGGTCTGTGTTTAAAGGGGTCCCCTGCAATACCTGGGGGTTTACAAGGGTCCGTTTTGTTTAGGTTCCCCCCTCCCCCCTAATACCGGGGGTTCTACAAACCCCAGGTTGTGTTTTGGACTCCTCCCCAAAACCTGGGAGTTACTACGCCAGTGTGTTAGGGTCTTCCCCCGGCAAAACTGGGGGTTTAAACTAAAGGGTTTATGGGGTTAGGCTCCTACTGCTAAAACCCCGGGAGTTAAATACAGCCCGGTGTGTTTGGTCTTCCCCCCCGCTAATACCTGGGGTTAAAAAGGGCCCCGGGGTTAGGATCCCTCCTGCTAATACCTTGGGGGTTTTTCTTTTCCCCCCCAGTGTGGTTTTGGGTCTCCTCCGCTAATCCCCCGGGGGGTTACTACGGGCCCCGTGTGTTAGGGTCTTTCCCCCGCCTTTAAAAACCTGGGAATTTTCACAGCCCATTTTTTTAGGATCTCCCTGCTAAAACCGGGAGTTTACACCCGCCCAGTGGGGTTTGGATCCCCCCCCTGGGTAAAATACCTGGGGTTTTAACCCCACGGCCCAAATGTGTTGGCTCCTCCCGCTAAAAACCCCGGGAGGTTTAACTACGGCCCTGTGTTAGGAAACTCCTCCGGGTAATACCGGGGGGTTACTAGGCCCGGGGTGTTAAATCTCCTACCCGCTAATACCCCGGGATTACTACAGCCCCCAAATGTTTAGGATCTCCTCCCGCTAATACCAGGGGAAATCTTTTAAAATTCTGCTAATACCTGGGGGTTACACAGCCCATGTGTTAGGGGTCTCCTCCCGGCCCAAAACCGGGAGTTTAAATCCCGCTCAGTGTGTTGGACTCCCCCTGTAATAAAATGGGATTACACCGCTCAGGGGGTTGGGTTTTCCTCCCGCTAATACCCGGGATTTTTTTCTGGCCCCGTGGGGTTGGACTCCTACTGCAAAACCTTGGGGGGTTCTACCTCCGGCCCTGTGTTAGGATCTCCTCCTGCTTTAAAACCCCGGGGGGTTACTACGGCCCGTGTGTTAGGAAACTTTCCCCCTGCAAACCGGGGTTTCTTTACCCCGGGAACCCCCCCAAAACAGTTCCACGGCCCATTGTTAGGGGGCCCTCCCCGCTAATACCTGGGATTACTACGCCCAGTGTTTTTAGGACCTTCTACTCCCGCTAATACCCCCGGGGGGTTACACAGCCCTGGGTTTTGGGGAAACTCCCCTGCTAAACCCCGGGGGTTACTCGCCCAGTGTGTTAGGAACCCCCTGCTAAACCTGGGGAGTTTAACTACGGGCCCCGTGTGTTTTTGGATCTCCCCCTGCTAAAACCTGGGGGTTACTACACCCCTTTTGTTTTGGATCCCCCTCTGCGGAAAATGGGAGTTACTAACCCCGCTCGTGGTTTTTAGGACTCCCGCTAATACCCGGGGGTTTCTACGGGCCGTGTGTTAGGATCTCCCTCTAAAATGGGGGTTACAAGGGTCAGGGGGTTTTTGGGGTCTCCCCCTGCAATACCGGGAGTTACACAACCCCTCACGGCCAGTGGGGGTTTGGAAACTCCTCCCTAAACCTGGGATTTCTACGGGCCCCCGGGGTTTTGGATCCCTCTGCTAAAACCTGGGATTACTAATGGGGCCCAGTGTGTTAGGATCTCCTCCGGGTAACCTGGGTTCTAAAAAAGGGCCCGTGTGTTTGGAAACTCCCCTGCTAAACTGGGGGTTAATAAGGGGTCAGTTTTTTTAGGGTCCCCTACTCTAAAACCGGGAGTTTCCAACCCCGCCCAGTGGGTTTTGGAAACTCCTCCCCATACCTGGGGTTTTCACAGCCCAGTGTGTTAGGATCTCCTCCTGCTAATACCTGGGAGTTACTCAGCCCAGTTGGGTTTTTGGGTATCCCCCTGTAATACCTGGGAGTTACTACACTCCGGGTGGGTTTTAAAACCTCCCCTGGGTAAACCCCGGGGGTTACCCACAAGGCCCTGTGTTTTTGGATCTCCCCCCTGCTAACCTGGGAGTTACTAACCCGGGCCCCGGGTTAGGATCTCCTCCTGCTAATAAACCCGGGGTTAAGGCTCATGTGTTAGGATCTCCCCCTGCTAATACCCCGGGAGTTTTACTAAAAAAGGCCCCCTGTGTTTGGGGTCCTCCCCCCTGCTAATACCTGGGGGTTAAAATACAAACTAAAGGTTTTGTTAGGGTCTCCACTGCTAAAACCTGGGAGTTCTACAAGCCCAGTGTGTTGGATCTTCCCTTTCTAATACCGGAGTTACTAAGGGTCGGGTTTGGTTTGGATCTCCTCCCCAATACCCGGGATTTCACAGCCCAGTGTGTGGGGCTTCCCCCGGGTAATACCTGGGGGTTCCCAAGGCCAAAATTAGGGTTTGTGGGGGTTGGGTCTCCCCTCTTTCAATACCCGGGAGTTACTACAGCTCACGGCCCAGTGTGTTAGGATCTCCTCCTGCTAATAAACCCGGGAGTTCTACAAGCCCGTGTGTTTAAAAATCTCCCCCTGCTAATCCCCGGGAGTTTTACGGCCCATTTTTTGGGGTTTTCCCCCTGCAAAACCTGGGTTCTACAAACCCGGGGTTGGTTTAGGATCTCTCCCCTAAACCTGGGAGTTACTAAGCTCCCCGTTTTTGTTTAGGGTCCCTACTGCATACCTGGGAGTTACTACGCCCGGGTGGTAGGAAACTCCTCCTGCTAATCCCGGGGGTTAAATAGCTCATGTGTTAGGGGGCCCTCCGGGTAAAACCTGGGAGTTAAATACAAGGGCCCCGTGGGGTTGGGGGAAAACTCCTCCCGCTTAAAAAAGGGGGGGGTTTTCCAGCCAGTGTGGGTTTGGATCTTTCCCCTGCAATACCTGGGGGTTACTACAAAAATCAGGGTTTTGTTAGGACTCCACTGCAATACCGGGAAATTACTACAAAACCGTGTGTTTTTGGAAACTCCCCCCTAAACCTGGGAGTTACCCAAAAAGCCGTGTTTTTAGGATCTCCTCCCGCCCAATCCCCCGGAGGGTTTCTACAAGTTTACGGCCCAGTTTGTTAGGTCTCCTCCCGCTAATACCTGGGGGTTTAACTACGGGGCCCCGTGTTTTGGAAAACTCCTCCGCTAATACCGGGGAAATTTTAAACCCCGTGTGTTTGGTTTTCCTCCTGCTAAACCCGGGAGTTACTACGGCCAGTGTGTTAAAATTTCCTCCTCAAAACCTGGAGTTACAACTCAAGGCCCCCGTGTGTTTGGATCTCCCCTGCAATCCCGGGGGTTACTAAAAGCCCAGTGTGTTAAGGGCCTCCTTCCCGCAATACCTGGGGTTACTAAAACAGCCCATGGGTTGGATCTCCTCCTGCTAAACCCCCGGGGGTTATTTCCGCTCAGTGTGTTTGGATCTTTCCCCCCTAAAAACCGGATTTTTAAAATACGGGCCCCCCGTGTTTGGGGTTCCTCCTTTATAATACCTGGGAGTTACTAAAAGCCCATTTTGTTAGGGTCTCCTCCCGCTAAACCCGGGAGTTAAAAACCCAGCCACGGCCATTTTGGGTTAAGGACCCCCCCCTGCTAATAACCTTTGGGGGTTTCTAAAGCATTGGGGTTAGGGAAACTCCCCCCTCTAATACCTGGGAGGGTTTCTAAACCAAGGGCCCCGGGGGTTGGTCTCCTCCTTCTAATACCTGGGAGTTACTACCCCGCCCAGGGGTTAGGATCCCTCCTGCTAATAAACCCGGGGGGTTTCTAACCGGCCCCGTGGGTTTTGGATCTCCCTCCCCTAATACCCGGAGTTAACTAAAACTCACGCCCAGTGTGTTGGGGTCCCCCTCCTGCAATACATTGGGGGTTTACAGCCCAGGGTGGTTTTGGAATCTCCCCTGGGTAAAAACCTGGGAGTTCTACCCGCCCCCCGTGTGGGAGGATCTCCCCCACTGCCTTTAAAACCCGGGAGTTTTCTAACCCCGGGCCCCGTGTGTTTTGGATTCCTCCTGCTAAAACCCGGGGGTTACTAACAGGGCCCCCGTGTTAAAGGGTCCCCCCTCCCAAAACCTGGGAGTTTTACCGACCAGTGTTTTTTGGATCCCCCTCCTGCTTAAACCCGGGAAATTACACGACCCGTTTGTTAGGAATCCTCCCCTGCTAAAAACCTGGGGGGTTTCGACAGCCGTTGTTTAGGATCCCTCCTCAAACCTGGGAAATTTTTACCAAAAACAGCTCATGTTTTTTGGAAACTCCCCCCTGCTAAAACCGGGGGTTACCGCCGTGGTTTGGACCCCCTTTCAAAACCTGGGGTTACTACACAAGCCCGGTGTGTTAAAGGAAACTCCTCCTCTAATACCGGGGGTTACTACGCTCAGTGGGGTTAGGATCTCCCCTCCGGCCCATACCGGGAGTTTTCTAACAGAGGCCCCGTTTTGTTGGGGCCCTCCGCTAATTAACCCGGGAGTTACTAAGGGCCCGTTTTGTTAGGATTCCTCCTTCAAAATGGGAGTTACTACGCTCATGTGTTTTGGGTCTCCCCCCTGCAAAACCGGGGGGTTTTCACGCCCAGTGGGGTTTGGGTCTCCTAAATGCTAATACCCGGGGGTTTTCTAAAAAGCTTTAGGTTTTGTTAGGTCCCTCCTCCGGGTAAAAATGGGAGTTTTTAAAAAGCTCACGGCCCAGTGTGTAGGATCTCCTTCCCGGGTAATAAACCGGGGGTTCACAGCCCCGGTGTTTGGAAACTCCTCCCCTTCCCGGGAGTTACTACAAAACCAGTGTGTTAGGTCTCCTCCCGCTAAACTGGGAGTTTCACCGGGTCCCCGTTGTTAGATCCCCCTCCCGCTAATACCGGGGGTTACTTTCGCCCAGTGTGTTTTTAATCCCTCCGGGTAAAACCTTGGGGTTTAAATACGGCCCCCCTGTGTTAGGAATTTCCCCGGGGAACCCGGGGATTAATACGGGCCCAGGGGGTTAGGGTCTCCCCCTGCTAAAACCTGGGGTTACTAAAAGCTCAAAAAGGGGTTAGGGGGATCTCCTCGCTAATACTTTGGGGGTTACACGCCCAGGGTGTTTAGGGAAATTTCCCCCTGCAATAACCCGGGGGTTTTCTAAGGGGGATGTGTTAGGATTTTCCTCCCGTAATACCTGGGATTACTACAAACTCGTGGGGTTAGGATCTCCTTGCTAAAATGGGGTTTTCTAAACCCCCGGGGGGTTAGGATTTCCTCTGCTAAAACCTGGGAAATTACACGCCCAGTGTGTTAGATCTCCCGATTTTTCTAATACCTGGGAGTTACACAACTCACGGCTCAAATGTGTTTTGGATCTCCTCCCGCTAAAAACCCGGGAGTTACACAAACCCAGTGTGTTAGGATCCCTCCGGGAATTTCCGGGGGGTTACTACCTCCCCTTTTTTTAGGATCCCTCCTGCTAAAACCTGGAGTTACTACAGGCCCCCCCATGTGTTTTTGGAAACTCCCCCGGGTAATCCGGGAGTTTTAACTACGGCCCATTTGTTAGGGTCTCCCCCTCAATAAACCCGGGATTTTCTAAAAATAAAGGGGCCCCTTGGTTAAGGGGCCCTCCTGCTAATACCTGGGGTTCTACGGGCCCCGTGTTTTTTGGATCTCCCCTGCAATACCTGGGGTTACTACAAGGCCCCGGTGGTTTTTGGATCTCCCAAATGCTAATACCTGGGAAATTACTAACTAAAAACCCCCGGGGTGTTAGGGTTTTCCTCCCGCAATACCTTGGGGGTTACACAAAACCCCCAACCCCGGCCCAAGTGGGGGTTAGGATCTCCTCCTGCAAACCTGGGGGGTTTTTCCCACACCCAAATGTGTTTTTGGGTCTCCCCCTGCAAAAACCTGGGATTTTTCTACAGCCCATTTTTTTGGACCCCCTCCTCTAAACCTGGGAGTTACACCGCTCAGTGTGTTTGGATCCCACGGGTAAAAAACTGGGGTTCTTTCAGCTCAGTGTGTTAGGACTCCCCCCTGCCCAATACCCGGGGGTTAACTACGGCCCCGTTTTTTGTTTTAAGGGATCACTCCTTTTTGGGCTCCCCCTTCAATAAAAAGGGTTTCTACAAACTCAGGGGTGGTTTAAAGGGTCTCCCACCGCTAAAACCTGGGAGTTACTACAGCTCAGTGTTTTTAGGATCCCCCCCTGCTAACCGGGGGGTTACTAAAAGCTCAGTGGGTTTTGGGGTCTCCTTCCGCTAATACCTTTGGGGGTTACTAAGGGCCCCGTGTGTTAGGGGTCTCCTCTGGGTATACCTGGGGGTTCTACAGCTCAGGGGTTTAGGAAACCCCCCCTCCCGCAATACCGGGAGTTACTACAGGCCTCCCCGTGGTGTTAGGGGTCTCCTACTCCCCCAAATACCTGGGGGTTAAAACAGCCCCAGTGGGGTTAGGAAACTCCTCCCGCTAAAACCGGGATTACACACCCGGGGGTTAGGATTCCTCCCGCAATACCGGGGTTTTTCCAAACTCAGTGTGTTGGAAACTCCTACTGTAATACCGGGGTTCTACAGCCCAGTGTGTTAGGGTCCCCCTTCCCGCTAATAACTGGGATTTTCACCCCAGTGGGTTAGATCCCCCTACTGGGGTAAAACCTGGGAGTAATACCAGGGAGTACTACAGCTCATGTGTTAGGATTCCTACTGCTAATAAGTTACTACGCTCAGTGTGTTAGGATCTCCTACTGCTAATACCTGGGATTAATACAGCCAGTGTGTTAGGTCTCTACTAATACGGGAGTTACTACAGTCAGTGTGTTAGGATCCCTCACTACAGCTCAGTGTGTTGGATCTCCTACTGCTAATACCTGGGAGTACTACAGCCGATGTTTGATCTCCTATGTAATACCTGGGAGTTACTACAGCTCAGTGTGTTAGGATCTCCTACTGCTAATACCTGGGAGTTACTACAGCTCAGTGTGTTAGGATCTCCTACTGCTAATACCTGGGAGTTACTACAGCCCAGTGTGTTAGGATCTCCTATGCTAATACCTGGGAGTTACTACAGCCAGTGTGTTAGGATCTCCTACTGCTAATACCTGGGAGTTACTAAGCAGGTGTAGGATTCCTACTGCTACCTGGAGTTACTACAGCTCACGGCCCAGTGTGTTAGGATCTCCTACTGCTAATACCTGGGAGTTGCTCACGGCCCAGACACACACACTCACTCACTCAGGCATACACGCACACATACAAACAAACACATACACAACCACACAACCACACAACCACACACACAGCTTTCTGTTACTCTCTCTGTCTCTTCCACTGTGTCTTCTCTCCTCTGAGGTCGTCCTCCCTTATAGACCAGATTCAGATTGACCTCCCTCTCTCTCTCAGGACAAAAAAAGAGATGAACTACTAAATGTGGAAGAGCCTGATAAATGAGTAACCTTGGAAAGAGGGAAGAAATACCCTTCCTCCTCTCAGCTGTCATTGAACCCATCTGAGTTGTGCCCATAGAGCCTTGTCTCTGTCAGTCTGTCTGTCTCTGTCAGTTTTTGTTTCTGAAAGGTGTGGTCATTGACGCAGTCTGTCTGTGTTTCTGAAAGGTGTGGTCATCAGGCATGAAGTGTGTCCACAGGATCCAGTCATTGAATGAGGCACATTTCATTGGATGAGCAGAAACGGTGTCTGTTCATGTCAGTCAGGAGACCGTTTTTCCGCCACCATCTTTTTGCCGCCTTTTCTTTCAATCTGAAAGGTGTAGCTGGCCTGTACTTTTACTTCCTCCAACCGACCTAGTCATTATTTATTATATTTGTTTTATACGATTTTATTTAATATTTTCTAAACAATACAAGACATACAGATGCAAACCTCACTCTATCACAGCTGTCCAGAGCCTCTAGCCCTCACCCATATCGCCCGTATCTCTTTCTGACACATTAACTTTTCTTTGCGTAAATGACTGAGGATTGACGCTGATTTCCAGTCTTTTATTGTACGTTTTTTTTAAAAAATAATTTATAATTTGAGGAGAAGAGTATTGTCCAACCCATCATGTATCTCACTGAACCCTATGTCATGTCTTGAAATATACAGAAAGGCGGAAAATATCGTACAGTGATGTGAAAAAAGTATTTGATTCCCTGCTGATTTTGTATGTTTGCCCACTGACAAAGAAATGATCAGTCTATAATTTTAGTTACCTGATGTGGAATAGAGTTCCATGTAGTCATGGCTCTATGTAGTACTGTGCACCTCCCATAGTCTGCTCTGGACTTCTCTTGTGGGGTATGCATGGGTGTCCGAGCTGTGTGCTAGTATTTTAAAAGCTCAGTGGTGGTGCCCCTTGCTTGTGGGGTATGCATGGGTGTCCAGACAGCTCGGTACATTCAGCTTGTCAACACTTGGTGCCCTGTTCTGAGCCGACTGCAATGTTTCTAAGTCCCTCTTTGTGGCACCTGACCACATGACTGAACAGTAGTCCAGGTGTGACAAAACTAGGACCTGTAGGACCTGCCTTGTTGATAGTGCTGTTAAGAAGGTAGAGCAGCGCTTTATTATAGACAGACTTCTCCCCATCCTAGCTACTGTTGTATCAATATGTTTTGACCATGACAGTTTACAATCCAGGGTTACTCCAAGCACTTTAGTCTCCTCATCATGCTCAATTTCCACATTATTCATTACAAGATTTAGTTGTTTAGTGATTGTTGTCTGTGTTCTATTGTATGTTCTGTGTTTGGGATTGTTATATTTACGTAATTTAGCAGAGGCTTTATAGCCAGTGGGATAACCACTTTACAATGTTTTTGTTTTTTTGGGGGGTGGGGTGGGGTAAGGGGGGGGGGGGGTACCTATCTCAGGTATTCCTTGTTCTAATAATAATAATAATAATAATTATTATTATTATTATTATTATTATTATTATTATTAGTGACTGGGTGTATTGATGCACCATCCAAAGTGTAATTAATAACTTCACCATGCTCAAAAGGATATTCAATGTCTGCTTTGTTTGTTTTTTACCCATTGACCAATAGGTGGCGTTCTTTGCTAGGCATTGGAAAACCTATCTGGTCTTTGCGTTTGAATCTGTGTTTGAAATTCACTGTTCGACTGAGGGACCTTACAGATAATTGAATGTTTAGGGTACAGAGATGAGGTGGTCATTCAAAAATCATGTTAACCACTATTATTGCACACAGAGTCCATGCAAAGTATTATGTGACTTGTTAAGCACATCTTTACTCATAACGTTATTTAGGCTTGCCATACCAAAGGGGTTGGATACTTAATTAGATATTTTTTTGAAAAACATAATTCCACGTTCACATTATGGTGTATTGCAATTGTTTCGATTGATTTAGTAACTCGTTTCTGATGCTGTGATGTTGGTGAGGTTCTGCTGTAATGTAATTGTTACTGGATCTTGTTATATTATTTATCTTGTTCTCTCAGGGCACCATTGGCCCTGATCAAATAAAAGTTAATAATTAATAGGCCAGTGACATTTCCTAAAAAAAAATTAAATCCATTTTTAAATATATTCAGGCTGTAACACAACAAAATGTGGAAAAAGTTTATGGGTGTGAATACTTTCTGAAGGCACTATATGTTATTCTATTTTTTTTAAATAAATGTTATTAGTCTTAATATGTTTCTTAGGACCTGCATAAACACATTAATAATGGATTTATTTTTCCACCCAGCTCATATAATTACCAGTCATTACAAATGATTTACAAGTAGGCTATGGAAAGTTGCTAACTTGAGGTTGTGAAGAAATGAAAGCAGTGGAAACTCTGAACATGAACATGCAGCTGTCAGGTTACCATGACAACAGTCTCTTGCTTCTTCCTGACAAAAGTAACAACAACAATAACAATAATAATTCATTTGTAAACTGCTTTTCTCACACACATGCTCATTTGAAAAAAAAATATATAATAATAATAATAATTAAAACAATCCAAAACACAGAACATACAGCAGAACACAGCCAACAATCAAAGCTATATACAGGTGTTGTCAGATCTGGAGGATATTATCACATTTAAGGAAATTGTACTTACGGAGCTCTCCACGGCCTGGATCCACTCTGGACACATGGAAAAAAGCAGCAGTGGATATTTCTGAAATCTTAACCAACGGTCCTTTACAGTGGCTTGCGAAAGTATTAACCCCCTTGGCATTGTTCCTATTTTGTTGCCTTACAACCTGGAATTAAAATTGATTTTTGGGGGGGTTTGTATCATTTGATTTACACAACATGCCTACCACTTTGAAGATGAAAAACATTTTTTAAACAAGAAATAAGAAAAAATAAAAATAAACTTGCATGCATAGCTATTTACCCCCCCCAAAGTCAATACATTGTAGAGACACCTTTTGCAGCAATTACAGCTGCAAGTCTCTTGGGTTCTGTCTCTATAAGCTTGGCACATCTAGCCACTGGGATTTTTGCCCATTCTTCAAGGCAAAACTTCTCCAGCTCCTTCAAGTTGTTTATTTATTTCACCTTTATTTAACCAGGTAAGCCAGTTGAGAACAAGTCCTCATTTACAACTGCGACCTGGCCGAGATAAAGCAAAGCAGTGCGATAAAAACAACACAGAGTTACATATGGGGTAAACAAAACGTACAGTCAATAACACAATAGAAAAATATAAAATATATATACAGTGTGTGCAAATGTAGTAAGTTATGGAGGTAAGGCAATAAATAGGCCATAGTGCAAAATAATTACAATTTAGTATTAACACTGGAGTGATAGATGTGCAGAAGATGATGTGCAAATAGAGATACTGGGGTGCAAATGAGCAAAATAAATAACAATATGGGGATGAGGTAGTTGGGTGGGCTAATTACATGTGGGGCTTTGGTGATAAAACGGATGGCACTGTGATAGACTACATCCAATTTGCTGAGTTGAGTGTTGGAAGCTATTTTGTAAATGACATCGCTGAAGTCAAGGATCGGTAGGATAGTCAGTTTTACGAGGGCATGTTTGGCAGCATGAGTGATGGAGGCTTTGTTGCGAAATAGGAAGCCGATTCTAGATTTAACTTTGGATTGGAGATGCTGAATGTGAGTCTGTGTCACGCTCGTCGAACAGAGATGAGGACCAAGGCGCAGCGTTGCAGGCAAACATACTCTTTAATTAGAGACACGATCAAAAACAACAAACGATACGTGACAGTTCACGGTCTAACATAAACAGACTAGAAACAAGATCCCACAACTCTGTGGGGAAACAGGCTGCTAAAGTATGGTTCTCAATCAGAGTCAACAAGCAACAGCTGAATCACGTTGCCTCTGATTGAGAACCACACTGGCCAACATAGAACCACAATACCAGAATGTGAAACCTAGAACAACACACATAGACTTTACACACCCTGGCTCAACATATTAGAGTCCCCAGAGCCAGGGCGTGACAGTACCCCCCCTAAAGGCGCGGACTCCGACCGCGCCCACCAAACACCACAGGGGAGGGACCGGGTGGGCACTCCGCTTAGGCGGCGGATCCGGCTCCGGGCCTGATCCCCGCTCCCTCTCCAACCCCCCAAAGTACCCCTGGTCCGGTCTGGCCCCGCTGGCCGGAGCTGGACTGCACACTGGTGGAGCGGATTGCTCTAGCTCCGGCGTGAAGCATCTGACCGGTGCTGGACCAGCCACCGGTGGAACAGGCACGGGCCGTGCCGGACTGACGACGCACACCACTGGCTTGGTGTGGGGAGCAGGAGCGGGCCGAGCCGGGCTGACGAAGCGTACCACTGACTTGGTGCGGGGAGCAGGAGCGGGCCGAGCCGGGCTGACGAAGCGCACCACTGACTTGGTGCGGGGAGCAGGAACGGGCCGAGCTGGGCTGACGAAACGCACCACTGACTTGGTGCGGGGAGCAGGAATGGGCCGGACCGGGCTGACGACGCGCACCACTGACTTGGTGCGGGGAGCAGGAACGGGCCGGACAGGGCTGACGAAACGCACCACTGACTTGGTGCGGGGAGCAGGAATGGGCCGGACTGGGCTGGCGACGCGCACCACAGACTTGGTGCGGGGAGCAGGAATGGGCCGGACTGGGCTGGCGACGCGCACCACAGACTTGGTGCGGGGAGCAGGAACAGGCCGGGCCGAGCTGGCGATGCGCACCGTAGACTTGGTGCGAGTGGCAGGAACAGGCCGGACCGTACTGGGAACACACACCACTGGCCCTACGTGGGGATCAGGAACAGGCCGGACCGGACTGGCAACACACGCCAGTACCTCTCGCCGTGCCTCTACATCCTCCTTCCCCCTGGTGACCAGTGACTCCCGTAACCTGGCGGCCTCCTGCTGCCCCGTCGTCCACGGCGTTAGCCCCCCCCTAAAAAATTTATGGGCTTCACTCCTACCCGTGGACCAGGTCTCCATGCTCCTCGCCAGCCTTTCGCCCTTCTGCCTCCACGTCAAGCCCCTCTCTTCCTCACATGGCTTGACCTAGTCGAGGAGGCGAAGGAGATCCGCTAGAGATCTCTCAGGCGCTGGCTCCTGGACTTGCTGCTTGGTCCAGACTTGGTGGGATCTTCTGTCACGCTCGTCGAACAGAGATGAGGACCAAGGCGCAGCGTTGCAGGCAAACATACTCTTTAATTAGAGACACGATCAAAAACAACAAACGATACGTGACAGTTCACGGTCTAACATAAACAGACTAGAAACAAGATCCCACAAACTCTGTGGGGAAACAGGCTGCTAAAGTATGGTTCTCAATCAGAGTCAACAAGCAACAGCTGAATCACGTTGCCTCTGATTGAGAACCACACTGGCCAACATAGAACCACAATACCAGAATGTGAAACCTAGAACAACACACATAGACTTTACACACCCTGGCTCAACATATTAGAGTCCCCAGAGCCAGGGCGTGACAGTCTGGAAGGAGAGTTTACGGTCTAACCAGACACCTAGGTACTTGTAGTTGTCCACATATTCTAAGTCAGACCCGCCGAGAGTAGTGATTCTAGTCGGGCGGGCGGGTGCAAGCAGCGTTCGATTGAAGAGCATGCATTTAGTTTTACTAGCGTTTAAGAGCAATTGGAGGCTACGGAAGGAGTGTTGTATGGCATTGAAGCTTGTTTGGAGGTTTGTTAACATAGTGTCCAATGAAGGGCCAGATGTATACAAAATGTCTGCGTAGAGGTGGATCTGAGAGTCACCAGCAGCAAGAGCGACATCATTGATATACACAGAGAATAGAGTCAGCCCGAGAATTGAACCCTGTGGAACCTCCATAGAGACTACCAGAGGTCCAGACAACAGGCCCTCCGATTTGACACATTGAACTCTATCTGAGAAGTAGTTGGTGAACCAGGCGAGGCAGTCATTTGAGAAACCAAGGCTATTTAGTCTTTCAATAAGAATGAGGTGATTGACAGAGTCCAAAGCCTTTGGCCAGGTCGATGAAGACGGCTTTACAGTACTGTCTTTTATCGATCGTGGTTATAATATCGTTTAGGACCTTGAGCGTGGCTTAGGTGCACCCATGACCAGCTTGGAAACCAGATTGTTTAGCGGAGAAGGTACGGTGGGATTCAAAATGGTCGGTGATCTGTTTGTTCACTTGGCTTTCAAATACTTTCGAAAGGCGGGGCAGGATGGATATAGGTCTGTAACAGTTTGGATCTAGAGTGTCACCCCCTTTGAAGAGGGGGATGACCGTGGCAGCGTTCCAATCTCTGGGAATCTCAGACGATTCGAATGAGAGGTTGAACAGGCTAGTAATAGGGGTTGCGACAATTTCGGTGGCTAACTTTAGAAAGAAAGGGTCCAGATTGTCTAGCTCAGCTGATTTGTAGGGGTCCAGATTTTGCAGCCCTATCAGAACATAATCTGTCTGAATTTGGGTGAAGGAGAAGCGGGGGGGTGGGGCATGGGCAAGTTGCAGCGGAGGGTGCAGGCTGGTGGCCGGGGTATGGGTAACCAGGTGGAAAGCATGGCCAGCCGTAGCAAAATGCTTGTTGAAATTCTCAATTATTGTAGATTTATCGTTGGTGACAGTGTTTCCTAGCCTCAGTGCAGTGAGCAGCTGGGAGGAGGTGCTCTTATTCTCCATGGACTTAACAGTGTCCCAAAACTCTTTGGAGTTAGTGCTACAGGATGCACATTTCCGTTTGAAAAAGCTAGCCTTTGCTTTCCTGACTTCCCTGAAAAGTTGCATATCGCGGGGGCTGTTCGATGATAATGCAGTACGCCACAGGATGTTGAGGGCATCTAGTATAGATTGTAGGACGGCTGGGGTGTTAAGCATATCCCAGTTTAGGTCACCAAGCAGTACGAACTCTGAGGATAGATGGGGGGCAATCAATTCACATATGGTGTCCAGGCCACAGCTGGGGGCTGAGGGGGGTCTGTAGCAAGCGGCAACAGTGAGACTTATTTCTGGAAAGATGGATTTTTAGAAGTAGAAGCTCAAACTGTTTGGGCACAGGCCTGGATAGTATGATAGAGCTCTGCAGGCTCTCTCTACAGTAGATTGCAACTCCGCCCCCTTTTAATGCATTCCGCTGGTGTACAGCAATCTTTAAGTCATACCACAGATTCTCAATTGGATTGAGGTCTGGGCTTTGACTAGGCCATTCCAAGACATTTAAATGTTTCCCCTTAAACCTTCTCGAGTGTTGCTTTAGCAGTATGCTTAGGGTCATTGTCCTGCTGGAAGGTGAACCTCCGTCCCAGTCTCAAATCTCTGGAAGACTGAAACAGGTTTCCCTCAAGAATTTCCCTGTATTTAGCGCCATCCATCATTCCTTCAATTCTGACCAGTTTCCCAGTCCCATCCCCACAGCATGATGCTGCCACCACCATGCTTCACTGTGGGGATGGTGTTCTCGGGGTGATGAGAGGTGTTGGATTTGCGCCAGACATAGCGTTTTCCTTGATCGCCAAAAAGCTCAATTTTAGTCTCATCTGACCAGACTACTTTCTTCCATATGTTTGGGGAGTCTCCCACATGCCTTTTGGCAAACACCAAACATGTTTGCTTATTTTTTTCTTTAAGCAATGGCTTTTTGTCTGGCCACTCTTCTGTAAAGACCAGCTCTGTGGAGTGCATGGCTTAAAGTGGTCCTATGGACAGATACTCCAATCTCCGCTGTGGAGCTTTGCAGCTCCTTCAGGGTTATCTATGGACTCTTTGTTGCCTCTCTGATTAATACCCTCCTTGCCTGGTCTGTGAGATTTGGTGGGCGGCCCTCTCTTGGCAGGTTTGTTGTGGTGCCAAATTCTTTCCATTTTTTAATTATGGATTTAATGGTGCTCCGTGGGATGTTCAAAGTTTCAGATATTTTTTTCTAACTGTTATGATGAGTTTTTCCAGTATCAAGTAATTCAGGATGCAAGATAATAGTTAAACACTTAGCTGGAGAGTTGATGCAATGTATTTAATATTTACTGTACCGGATTCAGCATAACGTAAGTTGCCCCTAGTTATCTGAATGACTTACATAGAAAATCTCTCAGCCTATATACTGTTTGGCCAGCTAATTCTATCCAACAGTTGCCAACCATTATTGAGAGTCACTCCTCACCACAATAGTATCACCCTACATGGTATCGTCTTGCATCCTAGTCAGGACCTTCCATCACATACTTATTCTAAGATTAGCACCAGTGGCCTCCCATCCTTCCTGGCACGCATGCCTTCTGGCACCCACCAGTGACATAAATAAATACATGGAATGTCCTCATCCCCAAAATCCTGCGGCACGTAATATCAGACATTAACAAATCCGTCATATCACTAACCCTTCTTTAAGCGATGGCTTTTTTCTGCCCAGCTGTTCAAAGTTTCTGATATTTTTTTATAACCCAACCCTGATCTGTACTTCTCCACAACTTTGTCCCTGACCTGTTTGGAGAGCTCCTTGGTCTTCATGGTGCCGCTTGCTTGGTGGTGCCCCTTGCTTAGTGGTGTTACAGACTCTGGGGCCTTTCAGAACAGGTGTGTATATATACTGAGATCATGTGACAGATCATGTGACACTTAGATTGCACGCAGGTGGACTTTATTGAACTAATTATGTGACTTCTGAAGGTAATTGGTTGCACCAGATCTTATTTAGGGGCTAGTTATTTTTTTCATTTCACTTCACCAATTTGGACTATTTTGTGTATGTCCATTACATGAAATCCAAATGAAAATCAATTTAAATCACAGGTTGTAATGCAACAAAATAGGAAAAACGCATGTGTATAAATAATTTGTCACTATTTCTGAGGCTATATGATGTATTGTTCAGTAGATTTACTATGTAAAATAAATTAAATTATTTGTAATAATAATATAATATGCCATTTAGCAGACGCTTTTTTCCAAAGCGACTTACAGTCATGCGTGCATACATTTTTGTGTATGGGTGGTCCCGGGGATCGAACCCACTACCTTGGCGTTACAAGCGCCATGCTCTACCAGTTGAGCTACAGAGGACTGTATTTACATAATTATTTATTTAATTATGTATTTTACATGCTATCAGATTGTTGGTGGGGATGTGGGGGGGATTTAAAAATATATATCTATAAATCTATTGTTTGAATCCTACGAATTGAAATAATAAAAACTTGATTATAAAGAAAAAAGAAGTAGGGCTGTTTGAAATAAACCGTTTTTACAGTAACATACTTTAAACAGTAATAGACAGATTACAGAGCTGCTGAAAATAAGAGAGAGAGAGCGAGACAGAGAGTGAGAAAGAGGGGGAGAGAGAGAGAGAGAGAGAGAGAGAGAGAGAGAGAGAGAGAGAGAGAGAGAGAGAGAGAGAGAGAGAGAGAGAGAGAGGAGAACAACTACCACCTGAAATACATTCCACTTTCCCGGTCTTGCTTCCTTCCTTCATTCTCATAAACGATGTTGTCAGCCAGAGACGCAGCAGCAATTCATCTCCAGAAAAGGGAGACACACAACAGGCACAAAAGCAATATGACAAGACCATCGCATTCCAATGTATCGGGTTTCCATAGCCGTCAAGGATACAAACAGATTGCCAATACAAAGCTGTGTTGTTATTGTTGTAATTTAGATTTTCTGTGAGGCGCATTATTCAGAGAATAGAAGGATGAGTGGATACGTGAGAGCACATGAGGAGTTGTATATCCACTAATTGTTCATATTTGTGTTTTTTATGGGTACCTTCAAAATATTGCTGTTCTCAAAAAAATGTATTAGTAGATTTTAGATGCATATGAAAATCTGTTTTTTGGCATAATGCTATACACTGAGGGTTCTATTTTCGGCTGCCGTTAAGGCGGCGCTATTGTCAACATGGTCCTCTGTAGCTCAATTCGTAGAGCACGGCGCGTGTAACGCCAAGGTAGTGGGTTCGATCCCCGGGACCACCCATACGTAAAAATGTATGCACACATGACTGTAAGTCGCTTTTGATAAAAGCGTCTGCTAAATGCCATATTATTATAATTATTATTATTATAATTATTATTATTATTATTATTATTATTATTATTATTATTTAACGCACGTTAGTTTGTAATTTTGTCATGTAAAAACTGGCACACTGGCATTTTCCAGCCCTGTCTTATGTCAGCTCGCTGCGCTCAGATGGGCGGGGTGGAAATATTTGAGGTACGTCCTTAAAAACATGATCCAAACTGATAATTTTAGGCAGCGCTGATAGAGATATTATGGGATATTATGGGATATTATGGGATATTTGTGACCCACCACCTGGATTCGGTCATATCTAGCAAACATTTGAAATTGTGTTTTTTACATTGGATAAAAGTAGCGACTCAGAGCTAGAAAATGTTATATTATACACTACAATTGAGGAACAATGGGAAAGTAATTCTGCTTTGAAAGTTGATAAACTTGTAACCTGACTTTTGAGAAAATGGCCCGTGAATGTTTTGGTACACCTACTGGAGAGCTCTTCTTTGTCTACACCCATTCAGCATCGTTCACACCCTCTTAAGCTTTAGCCCCACCCATCTCTTTAAGAATTCATATGTGAGGCCATGTGCTAAACAGAGTGAGTAAGGTAGTTTAGTAAACAACCAAAGATTTCAAGACTAAAAGTGAAAGTTGTAGTACAAAAACACTGTATCTTGGCCTGTATCCTAATCTGACTTTGGTTCAGGTCATGTTGTTCTTCACATCACCGTCTCTGGTACACATGCACTATATCAAATTAAATAAAAGTTTATTTGTCACATGCACAGGATACAGAAGGTGTAAAACTGAAAGGGTACACTGAAATGGTTACTTGCGTAGTAGCAAAATCAAAAACAGAAAGTATCCTGATAAAAATATTTTATAAAATTTTTGTAATTATTAGATGGCGCTTACCCAGACACACTTGTTTAAATTGATGGGTGATGTGAAAGAAATGCTATAACCGCCACCAGCAATATCTGGCTAAAGTGATAAAATATTTTTAAGTGAATGGGTCACTATTGTCTAGTCATGTATACATGTTCATGAAATACAATAGATGGCTGTAATCACCCCCAGACACACCTAGAAAACTTGATGGGTCACCTAATCATCTGGCAAAGTGGACTCTTTTGTTTAGACATGTAGCTAGCTAGCTAGCTAAACAATGAACCGGCATATGTACCAGAGGCGGTGATGTGAAGAACAACATGACCTGGAGGGCCTGTTGTCTGGACCTATGGCAGTCTCTATGGGGGTACCACAGGGTTCAATTCTTGGGCCGACACTTTTCTCCGTGTATATAAATGATGTCGCTCTTGCTGCTGGTGACTCTCAGATCCACCTCTACGCAGACGACACCATTTTGTATACATCTGGCCCTTCATTGGACACTGTGTTAACAAACCTCCAAACGAGCTTCAATGCCATACAACAATCCTTCAGTAGCCTTCAACTGCTCTTAAACACTAGTAAAACTAAATGCATGCTTTTCAATCGAACGCTGCTAGCACCCGCCCACCCGACTAGAATCACCACTCTCGAAGGGTCTGACCTAGAGTATGTGGACAACTACAAATATCTAGGTGTCTGGTTAGACTGTAAACTCAACTTCCAGACTCACATAAAGAATCTCCAATCCAAAGTTAAATCTAGAATCGGCTTCCTATTTCGCAACAAAGCCTCCTTCACTCATGCTGCCAAACATGCCCTCGTAAAACTGACTATCCTACCGATCCTTGACTTCGGCGATGTCATTTACAAAATAGCCTCCAACACTCTACTCAGCAAATTGGATGTAGTCTATCACAGTGCCATCCGTTTTGTCTCCAAAGCCCCATACACTACCCACCACTGTGACCTGTACGCTCTTGTTGGCTGGTCCTCACTACATGTTCGTCGTCAAACCCACTGGCTCCAGGCCATCTATAAATCACTGCTAGGCAAATCCCCGCCTTATCTTAGCTCATTGGTCACCATAGCAGCACCCACCCGTAGTCTGCGCTCCAGCAGGTATATCTCTCTGGTCATTCCCAAAGCCAACACCTCCTTTGGCCGCCATTCCTTCCAGTTCTCTGCTGCCAATGACTGGAACGAATTGCAAAAATCTCTGAAGCTGGAGACTCTTATCTCCCTCAATAACTTTAAGCATCAGTTGTCAGAGCACCTTACCGATCACTGCACCTGTACACAGCCCATCTGAAATTAGCCCACCCAACTACCTCATCCCTATATTGTTATTTATTTTGCTCTTTTGCACCCCAGTATCTCTATTTGCACATAATCTCTTGCACATCTAGCATTCCATTGCCAATGAACATCTGAAAGCTAAATGACTTAAATGTAAATGTAAATAAACACTATGCCATGGGATCTGTACGTCAAAAATCTCTTCCCAACTATTTTGCAATCTATATGGGACGGCTGTCAATCCTTTGGTCCTGAAATGAAACTGGTATACTTTTTTATTTATCACAATTGTCTTTAACCAATTATGTTCTTTAATGCAAGGCCGACAGACAAGTTCCTTACTTTTTCCCCCTTCCACTTTCCTCTTACATTTTTGAGGTAATGCTGCAATTATTTGGTTGTAATTTTGGGCAGAGCAGACATTTCCATATGTGTTTGTTAGCTGCATTAAAAAAAATACGTCATTTAACAAGGCAGTTAAGAACAAATTCTTGTTTACAATGACGGCCTACACCGGCCAAACCCGGACGACGCTGGACCAATTGTCCAGTTTGTTTTGGTACTATCCATTTGTACCTTGTTTTTGGTCACAGGGCCAGGAATGGCTGAAGGATTGCAATATTTACCTGGAGCTAACCCTGCAGATAGCACTACTGGGTGATCTGAAAAGTCATAGTCAATCGATCAATAATATAATAATAATTTTAGCAAAAATGTTTATTTTCAATTTACAATCTGTAGAAACAACGAGAATAGAAGGGTTCAGAATTTTCGTGAAACATCACAGTACAGTTGAAAAATATATGGCAAATAGAAATCCAATATGGATGGTGTTAAGAGATAGATGGGTGGTGTTGAATGGAGTTGAAGGATGAAACTAATAACAACTAACAACAACTAATAACAACAAGATAACTAATAATGTAAGCATACTGTGTCCATAATAAGTATATAGGTTATAGGTTGAGAGCTTTTGTGAAAGAGCACAGTTAGAAAGATATGGCATATAGAAGCAAACCGGATGGACATCATGAAAATGATCGAAGAGGTTGAGGGTAGAAGAAGTTCAGGAGTGAAAACAAACAAAATAGAAATATTGTAAAAATGACTGTGTCCATCAAATTTATATAGTATGTATAAGTTGGAAGTAGAGGCCTAAGCGTTGTTGTTCACTAGTTTACTCCAATTAGGGAAGGGGTGGTGGGGTTGGAAAGTAATAAAGGGAAATATATTTGAAAAAAGGATGTGTAAATATACTCAGCAAAAAAAGAAACTTCCCTTTTTCAGGATCTTTCAAAGATAATTCGTAAAAATCTTAATAACTTCACAGATCTTCATTGTAAAGGGTTTAAACACTGTTTCCTGTGCTTTTTCAATTAACCATAAACAATGAATGAACATGTACCTGTGGAACGGTCGTTAAGAGACTAACAGCTTACAGACGGTAGGCAAGTAAGGTCACATTTATGAAAACTTAGGACTCTAAAGAGGCCTTTCTACTGACTCTGAAAAACACCAAAAGAAAGATGCCAAGGGCCCCTGCTCATCTGCGTGAACGTGCCTTAGGCATGCTGCAAGGAGGCATGAGGACTGCAGATATGGCCAGGGCAATAAATTGCAATGTCCATACTGTGAGACACCTGAGAAAGCGCTACAGGGAGACAAGACGGACAGCTGATCGTCCTCGCAGTGGCAGACCACATGTAACAACACCTACATCCGAACATCACACCTGCGGGACAGGTACAGGATGGCAACAACAATTGCTCGAGTTACATAAGGAATGCACAATCCCTCCATCAGTGCTCAGACTGTCCGCAATGGGCTGAGAGAGGCTGGACTGAAGGCTTGTAGGCCTGTTGTAAGGCAGGTCCTCACCAGTCATCACCGGCAACAACGTTGCCTATGGGCACAAACCCACCGTCGCTGGACCAGACAGGACTGGCAAAAAGTGCTCTTCACTGACGAGTCGCGGTTTTGTCTCACCAGGGGTGATGGTTGGATTCGCGTTTATCGTCGAAGCAATGAGCGTTACACATGTACTCTGGAGCGGGATCAATTTGGAGGTGGAGGGTCCGTCATGGTCTGTGTCACAGCATCATCGGACTGAGCTTGTTGTCATTGCAGGCAATCTCAACGCTGTGCGTTACAGGGAAGATATCCTCCTCCCTCATGTGGTACCCTTCCTGCAGGCTCATCCTGACATGACCCTCCAGAATGACAATGCCACCAGCCATACTGCTCGTTCTGTGCGTGATGTCCTGCAAGACAGGAATGTCAGTGTTCTGCAATGGCCAGCGAAGAGCCCGGATCTCAATCCCATTGAGAGCGTCTAGGACCTGTTGGATCGGAGGGTGAGGGCTAGGGCCATTCCCCCCAGAAATGTCCCAGAACTTGCAGGTGCCTTGGTGGAAGAGTGAGGTAACATCTCACAGCAAGAACTGGCAAATCTGGTGCAGTCCATGAGGAGGAGATGCAGCTGGTTGCCACACCAGATACTAGGGCGGCAGGTAGCTTAATGGGTAAGAGCGTTGTGCCAGTAACCGACTAGGTGAAAAATCTGTCGATGTGCCCTTAAGCAAGGCACTTAACCCTAATTGCTCATGTAAGTCGCTCTGGATAAGAGCGTCTGCTAAATGACTAAAAATGTTTACAAAAATACTGACTGTTACTTTTGATTTTGACACCCCTTTTTCCACATGTCTGTGGAACTTGTTCAGTTTATGTTTCAGTTGTTGTATCTTGTTATGTTCATATACAGTGGGGAAAATACTACTACTAATACTTATTTTCCACCATAATTTGCAAATAAATTCATAAAAAATCCTACAATGTGATTTTCTGGATTGTTTTTCTCATTTTGTCTGTCATAGTTGACGTGTACCTATGATGAAAATAACAGGCCTCTCTCATCTTTTTAAGTGGGAGAACTTGCACAATTGGTGGCTGACTAACTACTTTTTTTCCCCACTGTAAATATTTACACGTTAAATTTGCTGAAAATAAACGCAGTTGACAGTGAGAGGATGTTTCTTTTTTTGCTGAGTTTATATGTATGTATATGTAATTATATGTACAGTGAGGGAAAAAAGTATTTGATCCCCTGCTGATTTTGTACGTTTGCCCACTGACAAAGAAATGATCAGTCTATAATTTTAATGGTAGGTTTATTTGAACAGTGAGAGACAGAATAACAACAAAACAATCCTGAAAAACGCATGTCAAAAATGTTATAAATTGATTTGCATTTTAATGAGGGAAATAAGTATTTGACCCCTCTGCAAAAAATGACTTAATACTTGGTGGCAAAACCCTTGTTGGCAATCACAGAGGTCAGATGTTTCTTGTAGTTGGCCACTAGGTTTGCACACATCTCAGGAGGGATTTTGTCCCACTCCTCTTTGCAGATCTTCTCCAAGTCATTAAGGTTTTGAGGCTGACGTTTGGCAACTCGAACCTTCAGCTCCCTCCACAGATTTTCTATGGGATTAAGCTCTGGAGACTGGCTAGGCCACTCCAGGACCTTAATGTGCCTCTTCTTGAGCCACTACTTTGTTGCCTTGGCCGTGTGTTTTGGGTCATTGTCATGCTGGAATACCCATCCACAACCCATTTTCAATGCCCTGGCTGAGGGAAGGAGGTTCTCACCCAAGATTTGACGGTACATGGCCCGTCCATCGTCCCTTTGATGCGGTGAAGTTGTCCTGTCCCGTTAGCAGAAAAACACCCCAAAGCATAATGTTTCCACCTCCATGTTTGACAGTAGGGATGGTGTTCTTGGGGTCATAGGCAGCATTCCTCCTCCTCCAAACATGGCAAGTTGAGTTGATGCCAAAGAGCTCCATTTTGGTCTCATCTGACCACAACACTTTCACCCAGTTCTCCTTTGAATCATTCAGATGTTCATTGGCAAACTTCAGACGGGCATGTATACAGTGGGGAGAACAAGTATTTGATACACTGCCGATTTTGCAGGTTTTCCTACTTACAAAGCATGTAGAGGTCTGTAATTTGTATCATAGGTACACTTAAACTGTGAGAGACGGAATCTAAAACAAAAATCCAGAAAATCACATTGTATGATTTTTAAGTAATTAATTTGCATTTTATTTTATGACATAAGTATTTGATACATCAGAAAAGCAGAACTTAATATTTGGTACAGAAACCTTTGTTTGCAGTTACAGAGATCATACGTTGTCACGAGTTGCTGTAGGTAGGTGTGGTGTGGAATCAGGCGCAGGACGCAGAAGTAAAGTCCAACAAAATACTTTAGTAGATCACACAAAAATAATCCAAAACCAGCCCGGAGGCGAGAAAAGCGCGCACAGGCGTACACAACCGGGCGCACTAAACAAGTGCGTAATCTTCTCCTAAATACAAACAAGGAGGTAAGCTACAAAATAGCGCACCAAAATACAGGTAGCGCAGCAACACGACAAGGAACAATTACACACAACACCTAACTAACAACAAGGAACTAAATAGGGTGCTTAATGAGACATAACACAAAACAGGTGTGACAAACAGACAAACCAATCAAACAAGAAACATAGAACGGTGGCAGCTAGTACTCCGGAGACGACGACCGCCGAAACCTGCCCGAACAAGGAGGAGGGGCCGCCTCGGCCGAAACCGTGACATACGTTTCCTGTAGGTGTTGACCAGGTTTGCACACACTTCAGCAGACTGGCTAGGCCACTCCAGGACCTTGAGATGCTTCTTACGGAGCCACTCCTTAGTTGCCCTGGCTGTGTGTTTCGGGTCGTTGTCATGCTGGAAGACCCAGCCACGACCCATCTTCAATGCTTTTACTGAGGGAAGGAGGTTGTTGGCTAAGATCTCGCGATACATGGCCCCATCCATCCTCCCCTCAATATGGTGCAGTCTTCCTGTCCCCTTTGCAGAAAACATCCCCAAATAATGATGTTTCCACCTCCATGTTTCACAGTTGGGATGGTGTTCTTCGGGTTGTACTCATCCTTCTTCTTCCTCCAAACACGGCGAATGGAGTTTAGACCAAAAAGCTCTATTTTTGTCTCATCAGACCACATGACCTTCTCCCATTCCTCCTCTGGATCATCCAGATGGTCATTGGCAAACTTCAGACGGGCCTGGACATGCGCTGGCTTGAGCAGGGGGACCTTGCGTGCGCTGCAGGATTTTAATCCATGACGGCGTAGTGTGTTACTAATGGTTTTCTTTGAGACTGTGGTCCCAGCTCTCTTCAGGTCATTGACCAGGTCCTGCCGTGTAGTTCTGGGCTGATCCCTCACCTTTCTCATGATCATTGATGCCCCACGAGGTAAGATCTTGCATGGAGCCCCAGACCGAGGGTAATTGACCGTCATCTTGAACTTCTTCCATTTTCTAATAATTGCGCCAACAGTTGTTGCCTTCTCACCAAGCTGCTTGCCTATTGTCCTGTAGCCCATCCCAGCCTTGTGCAGGTCTACAATTTTATCCCTGATGTGTTAACAATTGTTTTCTTGGTGACTATGGTCCCAGCTGCCTTGAAATCATTGACAAGATCCTCCCGTGTAGTTCTGGGCTGATTCCTCACCGTTCTCATGATCATTGCAACTCCACGAGGTGAGATCTTTCATGGAGCCCCAGGCCGAGGGAGATTGACGTCTCACCAAGCTGCTTGGCGATGGTCTTGTAGCCCATTCCAGCCTTGTGTAGGTCTACAATCTTTTCCCTGACATCCTTGGAAAGCTCTTTGGTCTTGGCCATGGTGGAGAGTTTGGAATCTGATTGATTGCTTCTGTGGACAGGTGTCTTTTATACAGGGAACAAGCTGAGAGTGTGCTCCTAATCTCAGCTCGTTACCTTAATAAAAGACACCTGGAAGCCAGAAATCTTTTTGATTGAGAGGGGGTCAAATACTTATTTCCCTCATTAAAATAAAAATCAATTTATAACATTTTTGACATGCGTTTTTCTTGATTTTTTTGTTGTTGTTATTCTGTCTCTCACTGTTCAAATAAACCTACCATTAAAATTATAGACTGATCATTTCTTTGTCAGTGGGCAAACGTACAAAATCAGCAGGGAATCAAATACTTTTTCCCCTCACTGTATGTTTATATGTATGTGTATGTATATATATGTATGTACAGTTGAAGTCGGAAGTTTACATACACTGAGGTTGGAGTCATTAAAACTAGTTTTCCAACCACTCCACACATTTCTTGTTGACTGTGCCTTTAAACAGCTTGGAAAATACCAGGAAATGATGTCATGGCTTTAGAAGCTTCTGATAGGCTAATTGACATAATTTGAGTCAATTGGAGGTGTACCTGAAGATGTATTTCAAGGCCTACCTTCAAACTCAGTGCCTCTTTGCTTGACATCATGGGAAAATCAAAAGAAATCAGCCAAGATCTCAGAAAAAAAATTGTACACCTCCACAAGTCTGGATCATTCTTGGGAGCAATTTCCAAACGCCTGAAGGTACCACGTTCATCTGTACAAACAATAGTACGCAAGTATAAGCACCATGGGACCACACAGCCATCATACTGCTAAGGAAGGAGACGCGTTCTGTCTCCTAGAGATGAACGTACTTTGGTGCGAAAAGTGCAAATAAATCACAGAACAACAGCAAAGGACATTGTGATGTTGCTGGAGGAAACAGGTACAAAAGTATCTATATCCACAGTAGAATGAGTCCTATATCGACATAACCTGAAAGGCCGCTCAGCAAGGAAGAAGCCACTGCTCCAAAACCGCCATAAAAAAGCTAGACTACGGTTTGCAACTGCACATGAGGACAAAGATCGTACTTTTTGGAGTAATGTCCTCTGGTCTGATGAAACAAAAATATAACTGTTTGGCCATAATGACCATCGTTATGTTTGGAGGAAAAAGGGGGACTTGCAAGCCGAAGAACACCATCCCAACCGTGAAGCACAGGGGTGGCAGCATCATGCTGTGGGGGTGCTTTGCTGCAGGAGGGACTGGTGCACTTCACAAAACAGATGGCATAATGAGGAAGTGAAATTATGTGGATATATTGAAGCAACATCTCAAGACATCAGGCAGGAAGTTAAAGCTTGGTCGCAAATAGGTCTTCCAAATGAACAATGACCCCAAGCATACTTCCAAAGTTGTGGCAAAATGGCTTAAGGACAACAAAGTCAAGGTATTGGAGTGGCCATCACAAAGCCCTGACCTCAATCCTATAGAAAATGTGTGGGCAGAACTGAGAAAGCATTTGCGAGCAAGGAAGCCTACAAACCTAACTCAGTTACACCAGCTCTGTCAGGAGGAATGGGCCAAAATGTACCCAACGTATTGTGGGAAGCTTGTGGAAGGCTACCCAAAACGTTTGACCCAAGTTAAACAATTTAAAGGCAATGTTACCAAATACTAATTGAGTGTATGTAAACTTCTGACCCACTGGGAATGTGATGAAAGAAATAAAAGCTGAAATAAATAATTCTCTCTACTATTAATCTGATATTTCACATTCTTAAAATAAAGTGGTGATCCTAACTGACCTAAGACAGGGGATTTTTACTCTGATTTAAATGTCAGGAATTGTGAAAAACTGAGTTGAATTGCATTTGGCTAAGGTGTATGTAAACTTCCGACTTCAACTCTACATCCTGGTCTTTCTTATGTCTCCTGGATATAGACACTTCAAAACCTTTTTTTGACTGTCTTTTTTGCCATTTATGAATGTGTTTGTCACGACTTCCTCCGAAGCTGCCTCCTCTCCTTGTTTGGGCAGGCTTCGGCGTTCGTCGTCACCGGCCTTCTAGCCACTGCCGCTCCTCATCTCATCATTCCATTTGTTTTGTCTTGTCTATTACACACACCTGGTTCATATCCCCTCATTAGAATGTGTATAAGTGTTCCCTCTGCCCCCCTTGTCCTTGTGGGTGATTGTTTAATGTGAGGAGAGAGTAGCTCGGTTGAGCTCAGTGTATTTTGTATTGCCGGGGTATTTTCCCTGTGTGCCTGTTTGTTCCAGTGCGCCTGTTTTGCGCTCTGGACTGGTTAACGCTGTATTATGGAATAAACTCTGTATACTGGGATTTACCCTCCTGCGCCTGACTCCTTCAAATCACCTCTTACAGTGTTATTCAATGTGTTTCTATGGGATACAGTAGTAAAGGCCAAATTCAATATTTTATCATTTTTTTTTTATATTTTTTAAATATATATATTTGTTGATGCCTAAACAGGTCCTACAATTCTAAATCAAATAATTAAATGACCCATGGTATGACCATCTTAAAACAACTCCGTATGTGTTGTTTAACTTATAATTAGGACATTACTGTTTAATGAGTTTACTTCACAACCCAACAGAGCTGTGCAGTATGGGTAACCTTGGTCATTAACTTTGACACTTTAGTCACCATCTCTGCCTCTAAATAAACCCAACAGATGTCTGCCTTTAAAGGTAAAGCCTGGTTGGGGCTCTTTAATGTTAGGGTTCAGAGGGGAGAAATGAAAGGAACGAGATTGTCGTTTGAAATTTCAAAGGGTAAATTCGGTTAATGACAGACACGTTATGCTGCCGCAGATCCTATCAATTTGGTGACGACAGGAGAGAAAATAAACCAGCTACAAAAACCCTTTATGGAGGACAGTTTGTCCTCTTTTTAATGTCATTTAATGATGAGTCATTTTCATGTGCGCATGTGTATATTCTGGCTTGAAAGTCAAACTTAATTTAACTCTGTGATGACAATGAATGTTCATGTATTCTTTGACACAATTTCCAAAAAGACCCTCTTTCACAGAAGTGGGTTTATCTTTCACAGAAGAGGGTATATCTTTCACAGAAGAGGGTATATCTTTCACAGAAGAGGGTATATCTTTCACAGAAGAGGGTATATCTTTCACAGAAGAGGGTATATCTTTCACAGAAGAGGGTATATCTTTCACAGAAGAGGGTTTATCTTTCACAGAATACAATCAACAAACAGACACTATTAAGTTATTTTCAAGACAATTATTGCAGTAAACAATTAGAATGTTATGTGTTTCCTTCAAGCGGAACTGACAGTGTTTTTACTACTTTGCAGAAATGAAACAAACAGACAATCATAATATCAGTAAAAAGTTTTTTTTTTTATAGTATCACTTCTCTTGATAGTATCACTGTTCTTGATAGTATCACTGGTCTTGATAGTCAAGAGCAGTGATATTAGCAGTGATACTGCTCTTGATAGTATCACTGCTCTTGTTAGTATCTATGCTCTTGCTAGTATCACTGCTCTTGATAGTATCACTGCTCTAGCTAGTATCACTGCTCTTGATAGGATCACTGATCTTGCTAGTATCACTGCTCTTGCTAGTATCACTGCTCTTGATAGTATCACTGCTCTTGATAGTATCACTGCTCTTGTTAGTATCATTGCTCTTGATAGTATCACTGCTCTTGATAGTATAACTTCTCTTGATAATAGCACTTCTCTTAATAGTATCACTGCTCTTGATAGTATCACTGTTCTTGATAGTAAGACTGCTCTTGATAGTATCACTGCTCTCGATATTATCACTGCTCTTGATAGTATAACTTCTCTTGATAATAGCACTTCTCTTAATAGTATCACTGCTCTTGCTAGTATCATTGCTCTTGATAGTATCACTGCTCTTGATAGTATCACTGCTCTAGCTAATATCACTGCTCTTGATAGTATCACTGCTCTTGATAGTATCACTGCTCTAGCTAGTATCACTGCTCTTGATAGTATCACTGCTCTTGATAGTATCACTGCTCTTGATAGTATCACTGCTTTTGATAGTATCACTGCTCCTGATAGTTCACTGCTCTTAATAGAATCACTGCTCTTGCTAGTATCACTGCTCCAGCTAGTATCACTGCTCTTGATAGTATCAATGCTCTTGATAGTATCACTGCTCTTGATAGTATACCTTCTCTTTATAGTATCACTGCTCTTGATAGTATCACTTCTCTTGATAGTGTCACTGCTCATGCTAGAATCAATGCTCTTGACAGTTTCAATGCTCTTGCTGTTATCACTGCTCTTGATAGTGTCAGAGGTCTTGATAGTATCACTGCTCTTGATAGTATTTTTCTCTTGATAGTATCACTGCTCTTGCTAGTATCAATGCTCTTAATAGAATCACTGCTCTTGCTAGTATCACTGCTCTTGCTAGTATCACTGCTCTTGATAGTATCACTGCTCTTGATAGTATTTTTCTCTTGATAGTATCACTGCTCTTGCTAGTATCACTGCTCTAGCTAGTATCACTGCTCTTGCTAGTATCACTGCTCTTGCTAGTATCACTGTTCTTGATATTATCACTGTTCTTGCTAGTATCACTGCTCTTGATAGTATCACTGCTCTTGTTAGTATCACTGTTCTTGATATTATCACTGTTCTTGCTAGTATCACTGTTCTTGATAGTATAACTTCTCTTGATAATAGCACTTCTCTTAATAGTATCAATGCTCTTGATAGTATCACTGCTCTTGATAGTATCACTGATCTTGATAGTATCACTGCTCTTGTTAGTATCATTGCTCTTGCTAGTATCACTGCTCTTGATAGTATCACTGCTCTAGCTAGTTTCACTGCTCTTGATAGTATCACTGCTCTTGATATTATCACTGCTCTTGCTAGTATCACTGCTCTTGATAGTATCACTTCTCTTGATAGTATCACTGTTCTTGATAGTATCACTTCTCTTGATAGTATCACTGTTCTTGATAGTATCACTGCTCTTGATAGTATCACTGCTCTTGCTAGTATCACTGCTCTTGATAGTATCAATGTTCTTGATAGTATCACTGCTCTTGCTAGTATCACTGCTCTTGCTAGTATCACTGTTATTGATAGTATCACTGTTCTTGCTAATATCAATGTTCTAGCTAGTATCAATGCTCTTGCTAGTATCACTTCTCTTGATAGTATCACTGCTCTAGCTAGTATCACTGCTCTTGATATTATCGCTGCTCTTGTTAGTAGCATTGCTCTTGCTAGTATCACTGCTCTTGATAGTATCACTGCTCTAGCTAATATCACTGCTCTTGATATTATCATTGCTCTTGTTAGTATCATTGCTCTTGCTAGTATCACTGCTCTTGATAATATCACTGCTCTAGCTAGTATCACTGCTCTTGCTAGTATCACTGCTCTTGACAGTATCACTGCTTTTGATAGTATTACTGCTCTTGATATTATCACTGCTCTTGTTAGTATCATTGCTCTTGCTAGTATCACTGCTCTAGCTAGTATCACAGCTCTTGATAGTATCACTGCTCTTGCTAGTATCACTGCTCTTGATAGTATCACTGCTCTTGATATTATCACTGCTCTTGATAGTATCACTGCTCTTGATAGTATCACTGTTCTTGATAGTATCACTGCTCTTGATAGTATCACTGCTCTTGCTAGTATCACTGCTCTTGATAGTATCACTGCTCTTGATAGTATCACTGTTCTTTAGAGTATCACTGCACTTGATAGCATCACTGCTCTAGCTAGTATCACTGCACTTGATAGCTTCACTGCTCTAGCTAGTATCATTGCTCTTGATAGTATCACTGCTCGTGATAGTATCACTGCTCTTGATAGTATCACTGCTCTTGATAGTATCACTGCACTTGATAGTATCACTGCTCTTGCTAGTATCACTGCTCTTGATAGTATCACTGCTCTTGATATTATCACTGCTCTTGATAGTATCACTGCTCTTGATATTATCACTGCTCTTGATAGTATCACTGCTCTTTATTATGCTTTATATATCGGCCTAATATTATATTACTGTAGCATTTACTTATTTCTGTGATAGTGAGGCTGATATTTACTGTAGCATTTAGCAAAAAACCTGATTATTATTTACAATTAACTTTAACATTTGAGGAATTTATTTGAAAACTATACTATTTGATAAAATGTTGCAAAGAAAACAGGAATTATTCTGGATTAGAGATGAAGAAAAATCTTGAATGGTTATTTACGAAATAAGTATTCCTGGTTGCAAATTGTATCTCCAAAGTTTGGACGATACGCCATGATAAGTGGTATACTTGAATGGTTTTGCTTTGTGTTCTCAATTGTTTTGTGTTCTCAACCCTTTTGCAATTATGTTAGCACAGCTGAAAACTATTGTGCTGATTAAAGAAGCAATAAAACTGACCTTCTTGAGACTAGTTGAGTATCTGGAGCATCAGCAGTTGTGGGTTCGAATACTGACCAATAAAAAGAAAAGATTAAGTAGTCTGAGGCTTTTCTTTGCAACTCTGCCTAGAAGGTCAGTATCCCGGAGTTGCCTCTTCACTGTTGACGTTGAGACTGGTGTTTTGCGGGTACTATTTAATGAAGCTGCCAGTTGAGGACCTGTGATGCGCCTGTTTCTCAAACTAGACACTCTAATGTATTTGTCCTCTTGCTCAGTTGTGCACCGGGGCCTCCCACTCTTCTTTCTATTCTGGTTAGAGACAGTTTGCGCTGTTCTGTGAAGGGAGAAGTACACAGCGTTGTACAAGATCTTCAGTTTCTTGGCAATTTCTCGCATGGAATAGCCTTCATTTCTCAGAACAATAATAAACTGACGAGTTTCAGAAGATATTTGTTTCTGGCCATTTTGAGCCTGTAATCAAACACACAATTGCTGATGCTCCAGATACTCAGCTAGTCTCAAGAAGACCAGTTTTATTGCTTCTTTAATCAGCACAACATTTTTCAGCTGCGCTAACATAATTGCAAAAGGGTTTTCTAATGATCAATTAGCCTTTTAAAATGATAAACTTGGATTAGCAAACACAACGTACCATTGGAACACAGGACTGATGGTTGCTGATGATGGGCTTCTGTACACCTATGTAGATATTCCATTAAAAATCAGCCGTTTCCAGCTACAATAGCCATTTACAACATTAACAATGTCTACACTGTATGTCTGATCAATTTGATGTTATTTTAATGGACAACAAAATTGCTTTTCATTCGAAAACAAGAACATTTCTAAGTGACCACAAAGTTTTATATATATATATATAATGTGTGCATATATAGACATTATTATTTTATTTTGCAACAGAAAATACTGTGTTTTATAAGCCCATGTTAGGGGACATTTTTACTGAAGAATGTGTCTCTTTTCTATGATTGTATTTTGCTTTTCATGTATTGTTCTGTGTAATAATGTGTATTTTATCGTGTAGTTTAATGTGTTTATTATATTTTGATGTGTATTCTGTTGCTATACAGTGCTCATCTGGAAAAGAGACCTTGATCTCAGCACATACTCCCTGTCAAAATAAAGAGACCTTGGCCTCCCGAGTGGCACAGCAGTATAAGCTACTGCATCACAGTGTTGCTGGGTTACAACCGGCCGTGACCGGGAGTCCCATAGGGCGGCGCACAACTGGCCCAGCGTCGTCCGGGATAGGGGAGGGTTTGACCGGGAGGGCTTCACTTGGCTCATTGCGCTCTAGCGACTCCTTGTGGCGGGCTGGGCACCTGCAAGTTGACTTCTGTCGTCAGTTGAACAGTGTTTCCTCTGACACACTGGTGCACCTGGCTTCAGGGTTAAGTGAGCGGGTGTTAAGAAGCAGTGTGGCTTGGTGGGTCATGTTTCGGAGGACGCATGACTCCACCTTTGCCTCTCCTGAGCCCGATGGGGAGTTAAGACAAGATCATAATTGTAGAGAAAAAGGGGATACATAAAAACATAATAATAATAATAATAATAATAATAATAATAAAGATAACTTGGTCTCAGCATTGACTCCATATCTAAATAAAGAGACCTTGGTCTCAGCATTGACTCCCTGTCTAAATAAAGAGACGTTGGTCTCAGCACATACTCCCTGTCTAAGTAAAGATACCTTGGTATCAGCATTGACTCCATATTTAAATAAAGAGACATTGGTCTCATCATTGACTTCCTGTCTAAGTAAAGAGACCGTGGTCTCAGAATTGACTCCAAGTCTAATTAAAGAGACCTTGGTCTCAGCATTGACTCCCTGTCTAAATAAAGAGTAATTGGTCTCAGCACATAGTCCACATCTAAATATAGAGACATTGGTCTCAGAATTGACTCCATCTCTAAATAAAGAGAACTTGGTCTCAGCATTGACTCCATATCTAAATAAAGAGACATTGGTCTCAGCATTGACTCCCTGTCTAAAGAAAGAGACATTGGTCTCAGCACATACTCCCTGTCTAAATAAAGAGACATTGGTCTCAGCATTGACTCCCTGTCTAAATAAAGAGACCTTGGTCTCAGCATTGACTTCCTGTCTAAATAAATAGACATTGGTCTCAGCATTGACTCCATATCTAAATAAAGAGACCTTGGTCTCAGCATTGACTCCCTGTCTAAATAAAGAGACCTTGGTCTCAGCATTGACTCCCTGTCTAAATAAAGAGATATTGGTCTCAGCATTGACTCCCTGTCTAAGTAAAGAGACCTTGGTCTCAGAATTGACTCCAAGTCTAAGTAAAGAGACCGTGGTCTCAGAATTGACTCCAAATCTAAATAAAGAGGATCTTGGTCTCAGCATTGACTCCCTGTCTAAAGAAAGAGACATTGGTCTCAGCATTGACTTCCTATCTAAATAAAGAGACCTTGGTATCAGCATTGACTCCATAACTAACTAAAGAGACATTGGTCTCAGCATTGACTCCCTGTCTAAATAAAGAGACCTTGGTATCAGCATTGACTCCATATCTAAATAAAGAGACATTGGTCTCAGCACATACTTCCTGTCTAAATAAAGAGACCTTGGTCTCAGCATTGACTCCCTGTCTAAATAAAGAGACCTTGGTCTCAGAATTGACTCCCTGTCTAAATAAAGAGACATTGGTATCAGCATTGACTCCATATCTAACTAAAGAGACATTGGTCTCAGCATTGACTCCCTGTCTAAATAAAAAGACATTTGTCCCAGCATTGACTGCCTGTCTAAAGAAAGAGACATTGATGTCAGCACATACTTCCTGTCTAAATAAAGAGACCTTGGTCTCAGCATTGACTCCCTGTCTAAATAAAGAGACCTTGGTCTCAGCATTGACTCCCTGTCTAAATAAATAGACATTGGTCTCAGCATTGACTCCCTGTCTAAATAAAGAGACCTTGGTCTCAGCAAATACTCCCTGTCTAAATAAATATACCTTGGTCTCAGCATTGACTCCATATCTAAATAAAGAGACCTTGGTATCAGCATTGACTCCCTGTCTAAATAAAGAGACCTTGGTCTCAGCATTGACTCCCTGTCTAAATAAAGAGACCTCGGTCTCAGCAAATACTCCCTGTCTAAATAAATAGACCTTGGTCTCAGCATTGACTCCCTCTCTAAATAAAGAGACCTTGGTCTCAGAATTGACTCCCTGTCTAAATAAAGAGACATTGGTCTCAGCATTGACTCCCTGTCTAAATAAAGAGACCTTGGTCTCAGCATTGACTCCCTGTCTAAATAAAGAGACATTGGTCTCAGCATTGACTCCCTGTCTAAATAAAGAGACCTTGGTCTCAGCATTGACTCCAAGTCTAAATAAATAGACCTTGGTCTCAGCATTGACTCCATATCTAAATAAAGAGACCTTGGTATCAGCATTGACTCCATATCTAAATAAAGAGACATTGGTCTCAGCATTGACTCCCTGTCTAAGTAAAGAGACCTTGGTCTCAGAATTGACTCCAAGTCTAATTAAAGAGACCGTGGTCTCAGAATTGACATCAAGTCTAAATATAGAGACCTTGGTATCAGCATTGACTCCATATCTAAATAAAGAGACATTGGTCTCAGCATTGACTCCCTGTCTAAGTAAAGAGACCTTGGTCTCAGAATTGACTCCAAGTCTAAAAACAGAGACCTTGGTATGAGCATTGACTCCATATCTAAATAAAGAGACATTGGTATCAGCATTGACTCCCTGTCTAAATATAAATACCTTGGTCTCAGCTTTTACTCCTTGTCTAAATAAATAGACCTTGGTCTCAGCATTGACTCCCTGTCTAAATAAAGAGACCTTGGTCTCAGCATTGACTTCCTGTCTAAATAAATAGACCTTGGTCTCAGCATTGACTCCATATCTAAATAAAGAGACATTGGTATCAGCATTGACTCCATATCTAAATAAAGAGACATTGGTCTCAGCATTGACTCCCTGTCTAAGTAAAGAGACCTTGGTCTCAGAATTGACTCCAAGTCTAATTAAAGAGACCGTGGTCTCAGAATTGACTCCAACTCTAAATAAAGAGACCTTGGTATCAGCATTGACTCCATAACTAACTAAAGAGACATTGGTCTCAGCATTGACTCCCTGTCTAAATAAAGAGACCTTGGTATCAGCATTGACTCCATATCTAAATAAAGAGACATTGGTATCAGAATTGACTCCCTGTCTAAATAAAGAGACATTGGTATCAGCATTGACTCCATATCTAAATAAAGAGACATTGGTCTCAGCATTGACTCCCTGTCTAAGTAAAGAGACCTTGGTCTCAGAATTGACTCCAAGTCTAATTAAAGAGACCGTGGTCTCAGAATTGACTCCAACTCTAAATAAAGAGACCTTGGTATCAGCATTGACTCCATAACTAAACTAAAGAGACATTGGTCTCAGCATTGACTCCCTGTCTAAATAAAGAGACCTTGGTATCAGCATTGACTCCATATCTAAATAAAGAGACATTGGTATCAGAATTGACTCCCTGTCTAAATAAAGAGACCTTGGTCTCAGCATTGACTCCCTGTCTAAATAAAGATACCTTGGTCTCAGCATTGAAATCCTGTCTAAATAAAGAGACCTTGGTATCAGCATTGACTCCCTGTCTAAATAAAGAGACCTTGGTCTCAGCATTGACTCCCTGTCTAAATAAAGAGACCTTGGTCTCAGCATTGACTTCCTGTCTAAATAAAGAGACCTTGGTCTCAGCATTGACTCCCTGTCTAAATAAAGAGACCTTGGTCTCACTTCCTGTCTAAATAAAGAGACCTTGGTCTCAGCATGACTCCCTGTCTAAATAAAGAGACCTTGGTCTCAGCATTGACTCCCTGTTCTAAATAAAGAGACCTTGGTCTCAGCATTGACTCCCTGTCAAAAATAATGAGACCTTGGTCTCAGCATTGACTCTCTGTCTAAATAAGAGACCTTGGTATCAGCATTGACTCCCTATCTAAATAAAGAGACATTGGTCTCAGCACATACTCCCTGTCTAAATAAAGACCCTGGTCTCAGCATTGACTCCCTGTCAGAATAAAGAGACCTTGGGTCTCAGAATTGACTCCAAGTCTAAGTAAAGAGACCGTGGTCTCAGAATTGACTCCAAGTCTAAATAAAGAGACCTTGTATCAGCATGACTTCCCTGTCCTAAATAAAAAGACCTTGGTCTCAGCATTGACTCCCTGTCAGAATAAAGAGACCTTGGTCTCAGAATTGACTCCAAGTCTAAGTAAGAGACCTTGGTCTCAGCATTGACTCCCTGTCAGAATAAAGAGACATTGGTCTCAGCATTGACTCCCTGTCTAAATAAAGAGACCGTGGTCTCAGAATTGACTCCAAGTCTAAATAAAGAGAACTTGGTCTCAGCATTGACTCCCTGTCTAAATAAAGAGACCTTGGTCTCAGCATTGACTCCCTGTCTAAATAAAGAGACCTTGGTCTCAGAATTGACTCCAAGTCTAAGTAAAGAGTCCTTGGTCTCAGCATTGACTCCCTGTCAGAATAAAGAGACCTTGGTCTCAGCATTGACTCCCTGTCAGAATAAAGAGACCTTGGTCTCAGAATTGACTCCAAGTCTAAATAAGTAGACCTTGGTCTCAGCATTGACTCCCTGTCTAAATAAAGATACCTTGGTATCAGCATTGACACCCTGTCTAAATAAAGAGACCTTGGTCTCAGCATTGACTCCCTGTCTAAATAAAGAGACCTTGGTCTCAGCATTGACTTCCTATCTAAATAAAGAGACCTTGGTATCATCATTGACTCCATATCTAAATAAAGATACATTGGTCTCAGCATTGACTCCCTGTCTAAGTAAAGAGACATTGGTCTCAGAATTGACTCCAAGTCTAATTAAAGAGACCGTGGTCTCAGAATTGACTCCAACTCTAAATAAAGAGACCTTGGTATCAGCATTGACTCCATATCTAAATAAAGAGGACATTGGTCTCAGCATTGACTCCCTGTCTAAATAAAGATACCTTGGTCTCAGCATTGAAATCCTGTCTAAATAAAGAGACCTTGGTATCATCATTGACTCCCTGTCTAAATAAAGAGACCTTGGTCTCAGCATTGACTCCCTGTCTAAATAAAGAGACCTTGGTCTCAGCATTGACTTCCTGTCTAAATAAAGAGACCTTGGTCTCAGCATTGACTCCCTGTCAGAATAAAGAGACCTTGATCTCAGCATTGACTCCCTGTCTAAATAAAGAGACCTTGGTCTCATCATTGACTCCCTGTCAAAATAATGAGACCTTGGTCTCAGCATTGACTCTCTGTCTAAATAAAGAGACCTTGGTATCAGCATTGACTCCCTATCTAAATAAAGAGACATTGGTCTCAGCACATACTCCCTGTCTAAATAAAGAGACCCTGGTCTCAGCATTGACTCCCTGTCAGAATAAAGAGACCTTGGTCTCAGAATTGACTCCAAGTCTAAGTAAAGAGACCGTGGTCTCAGAATTGACTCCAAGTCTAAATAAAGAGACCTTGGTATCAGCATTGACTCCCTGTCTAAATAAAAAGACCTTGGTCTCAGCATTGACTCCCTGTCAGAATAAAGAGACCTTGGTCTCAGAATTGACTCCAAGTCTAAGTAAAGAGACCTTGGTCTCAGCATTGACTCCCTGTCAGAATAAAGAGACCTTGGTCTCAGCATTGACTCCCTGTCTAAATAAAGAGACCTTGGTCTCAGCATTGACTTCCTATCTAAATAAAGAGACCTTGGTATCAGCATTGACTCCATATCTAAATAAAGATACATTGGTCTCAGCATTGACTCCCTGTCTAAGTAAAGAGACCTTGGTCTCAGAATTGACTCCAAGTCTAATTAAAGAGACCGTGGTCTCAGAATTGACTCCAAGTCTAAAAACAGAGACCTTGGTATGAGCATTGACTCCATATCTAAATAAAGAGACATTGGTCTCAGCATTGACTCCCTGTCAGAATAAAGAGACCTTGGTCTCAGAATTGACTCCAAGTCTAAATAAGTAGACCTTGGTCTCAGCATTGACTCCCTGTCTAAATAAAGATACCTTGGTATCAGCATTGACACCCTGTCTAAATAAAGAGACCTTGGTCTCAGCATTGACTCCCTGTCTAAATAAAGAGACCTTGGTCTCAGCATTGACTTCCTATCTAAATAAAGAGACCTTGGTATCATCATTGACTCCATATCTAAATAAAGATACATTGGTCTCAGCATTGACTCCCTGTCTAAGTAAAGAGACATTGGTCTCAGAATTGACTCCAAGTCTAATTAAAGAGACCGTGGTCTCAGAATTGACTCCAACTCTAAATAAAGAGACCTTGGTATCAGCATTGACTCCATATCTAAATAAAGAGGACATTGGTCTCAGCATTGACTCCCTATCTAAATAAAGAGTCCTTGGTCTCAGCACATACTCCACATCTAAATAAATAGACCTTGGTCTCAGCATTGACTCCCTGTCTAAATAAAGAGACCTTGGTCTCAGCATTGACTCCCTGTCTAAATAAAGATACCTTGGTCTCAGCATTGAAATCCTGTCTAAATAAAGAGACCTTGGTATCATCATTGACTCCCTGTCTAAATAAAGAGACCTTGGTCTCAGCATTGACTCCCTGTCTAAATAAAGAGACCTTGGTCTCAGCATTGACTTCCTGTCTAAATAAAGAGACCTTGGTCTCAGCATTGACTCCCTGTCAGAATAAAGAGACCTTGATCTCAGCATTGACTCCCTGTCTAAATAAAGAGACCTTGGTCTCATCATTGACTCCCTGTCAAAATAATGAGACCTTGGTCTCAGCATTGACTCTCTGTCTAAATAAAGAGACCTTGGTATCAGCATTGACTCCCTATCTAAATAAAGAGACATTGGTCTCAGCACATACTCCCTGTCTAAATAAAGAGACCCTGGTCTCAGCATTGACTCCCTGTCAGAATAAAGAGACCTTGGTCTCAGAATTGACTCCAAGTCTAAGTAAAGAGACCGTGGTCTCAGAATTGACTCCAAGTCTAAATAAAGAGACCTTGGTATCAGCATTGACTCCCTGTCTAAATAAAAAGACCTTGGTCTCAGCATTGACTCCCTGTCAGAATAAAGAGACCTTGGTCTCAGAATTGACTCCAAGTCTAAGTAAAGAGACCTTGGTCTCAGCATTGACTCCCTGTCAGAATAAAGAGACCTTGGTCTCAGCATTGACTCCCTGTCTAAATAAAGAGACCTTGGTCTCAGCATTGACTTCCTATCTAAATAAAGAGACCTTGGTATCAGCATTGACTCCATATCTAAATAAAGATACATTGGTCTCAGCATTGACTCCCTGTCTAAGTAAAGAGACCTTGGTCTCAGAATTGACTCCAAGTCTAATTAAAGAGACCGTGGTCTCAGAATTGACTCCAAGTCTAAAAACAGAGACCTTGGTATGAGCATTGACTCCATATCTAAATAAAGAGACATTGGTCTCAGCATTGACTCCCTGTCTAAATAAAAAGACATTTGTCCCAGCATTGACTGCCTGTCTAAAGAAAGAGACATTGATGTCAGCACATACTTCCTGTCTAAATAAAGAGACCTTGGTCTCAGCATTGACTCCCTGTCTAAATAAAGAGACCTTGGTCTCAGCATTGACTCCCTGTCTAAATAAATAGACATTGGTCTCAGCATTGACTCCCTGTCTAAATAAAGAGACCTTGGTCTCAGCAAATACTCCCTGTCTAAATAAATATACCTTGGTCTCAGCATTGACTCCATATCTAAATAAAGAGACCTTCGTATCAGCATTGACTCCCTGTCTAAATAAAGAGACCTTGGTCTCAGCATTGACTCCCTGTCTAAATAAAGAGACCTCGGTCTCAGCAAATACTCCCTGTCTAAATAAAGAGACCTTGGTCTCAGCATTGACTCCCTCTCTAAATAAAGAGACCTTGGTCTCAGAATTGACTCCCTGTCTAAATAAAGAGACATTGGTCTCAGCATTGACTCCCTGTCTAAATAAAGTGACCTTGGTCTCAGCATTGACTCCCTGTCTAAATAAAGAGACATTGGTCTCAGCATTGACTCCCTGTCTAAATAAAGAGACCTTGGTCTCAGCATTGACTCCAAGTCTAAATAAATAGACCTTGGTCTCAGCATTGACTCCATATCTAAATAAAGAGACCTTGGTATCAGCATTGACTCCATATCTAAATAATGAGACCTTGGTATCAGCATTGACTCCCTGTCTAAGTAAAGAGACCTTGGTCTCAGAATTGACTCCAAGTCTAATTAAAGAGACCGTGGTCACAGAATTGACATCAAGTCTAAATATAGAGACCTTGGTATCAGCATTGACTCCATATCTAAATAAAGAGACATTGGTCTCAGCATTGACTCCCTGTCTAAGTAAAGAGACCTTGGTCTCAGAATTGACTCCAAGTCTAAAAACAGAGACCTTGGTATGAGCATTGACTCCATATCTAAATAAAGAGACATTGGTATCAGCATTGACTCCATGTCTAAATAAAAATACCTTGGTCTCAGCTTTTACTCCTTGTCTAAATAAATAGACCTTGGTCTCAGCATTGACTCCCTGTCTAAATAAAGAGACCTTGGTCTCAGCATTGACTTCCTGTCTAAATAAATAGACCTTGGTCTCAGCATTGACTCCATATCTAAATAAAGAGACATTGGCATCAGCATTGACTCCATATCTAAATAAAGAGACATTGGTCTCAGCATTGACTCCCTGTCTAAGTAAAGAGACCTTGGTCTCAGAATTGACTCCAAGTCTAATTAAAGAGACCGTGGTCTCAGAATTGACTCCAACTCTAAATAAAGAGACCTTGGTATCAGCATTGACTCCATATCTAAATAAAGAGGACATTGGTCTCAGCATTGACTCCCTATCTAAATAAAGAGTCCTTGGTCTCAGCACATACTCCACATCTAAATAAATAGACCTTGGTCTCAGCATTGACTCCCTGTCTAAATAAAGAGACCTTGGTCTCAGCATTGACTCCCTGTCTAAATAAAGATACCTTGGTCTCAGCATTGAAATCCTGTCTAAATAAAGAGACCTTGGTATCAGCATTGACTCCCTGTCTAAATAAAGAGACCTTGGTCTCAGCATTGACTCCCTGTCTAAATAAAGAGACCTTGGTCTCAGCATTGACTTCCTGTCTAAATAAAGAGACCTTGGTCTCAGCATTGACTCCCTGTCTAAATAAAGAGACCTTGGTCTCAGCATTGACTCCCTGTCTAAATAAAGAGACCTTGGTCTCAGCATTGACTCCCTGTCAAAATAATGAGACCTTGGTCTCAGCATTGACTCTCTGTCTAAATAAAGAGACCTTGGTATCAGCATTGACTCCCTATCTAAATAAAGAGACATTGGTCTCAGCACATACTCCCTGTCTAAATAAAGAGACCCTGGTCTCAGCATTGACTCCCTGTCAGAATAAAGAGACCTTGGTCTCAGAATTGACTCCAAGTCTAAGTAAAGAGACCGTGGTCTCAGAATTGACTCCAAGTCTAAATAAAGAGACCTTGGTATCAGCATTGACTCCCTGTCTAAATAAAAATACCTTGGTCTCAGCATTGACTCCCTGTCAGAATAAAGAGACCTTGGTCTCAGAATTGACTCCAAGTCTAAGTAAAGAGACCTTGGTCTCAGCATTGACTCCCTGTCAGAATAAAGAGACATTGGTCTCAGCATTGACTCCCTGTCTAAATAAAGAGACCGTGGTCTCAGAATTGACTCCAAGTCTAAATAAAGAGAACTTGGTCTCAGCATTGACTCCCTGTCTAAATAAAGAGACCTTGGTCTCAGCATTGACTCCCTGTCTAAATAAAGAGACCTTGGTCTCAGAATTGACTCCAAGTCTAAGTAAAGAGTCCTTGGTCTCAGCATTGACTCCCTGTCAGAATAAAGAGACCTTGGTCTCAGCATTGACTCCCTGTCAGAATAAAGAGACCTTGGTCTCAGAATTGACTCCAAGTCTAAATAAATAGACCTTGGTCTCAGCATTGACTCCCTGTCTAAATAAAGATACCTTGGTATCAGCATTGACACCCTGTCTAAATAAAGAGACCTTGGTCTCAGCATTGACTCCCTGTCTAAATAAAGAGACCTTGGTCTCAGCATTGACTTCCTATCTAAATAAAGAGACCTTGGTATCAGCATTGACTCCATATCTAAATAAAGATATATTGGTCTCAGCATTGACTCCCTGTCTAAGTAAAGAGACATTGGTCTCAGAATTGACTCCAAGTCTAATTAAAGAGACCGTGGTCTCAGAATTGACTCCAACTCTAAATAAAGAGACCTTGGTATCAGCATTGACTCCATATCTAAATAAAGAGGACATTGGTCTCAGCATTGACTCCCTATCTAAATAAAGAGTCCTTGGTCTCAGCACATACTCCACATCTAAATAAATAGACCTTGGTCTCAGCATTGACTCCCTGTCTAAATAAAGAGACCTTGGTCTCAGCATTGACTCCCTGTCTAAATAAAGATACCTTGGTCTCAGCATTGAAATCCTGTCTAAATAAAGAGACCTTGGTATCATCATTGACTCCCTGTCTAAATAAAGAGACCTTGGTCTCAGCATTGACTCCCTGTCTAAATAAAGAGACCTTGGTCTCAGCATTGACTTCCTGTCTAAATAAAGAGACCTTGGTCTCAGCATTGACTCCCTGTCTAAATAAAGAGACCTTGGTCTCAGCATTGACTCCCTGTCTAAATAAAGAGACCTTGGTCTCAGCATTGACTCCCTGTCAAAATAATGAGACCTTGGTCTCAGCATTGACTCTCTGTCTAAATAAAGAGACCTTGGTATCAGCATTGACTCCCTATCTAAATAAAGAGACATTGGTCTCAGCACATACTCCCTGTCTAAATAAAGAGACCCTGGTCTCAGCATTGACTCCCTGTCAGAATAAAGAGACCTTGGTCTCAGAATTGACTCCAAGTCTAAGTAAAGAGACCGTGGTCTCAGAATTGACTCCAAGTCTAAATAAAGAGACCTTGGTATCAGCATTGACTCCCTGTCTAAATAAAAAGACCTTGGTCTCAGCATTGACTCCCTGTCAGAATAAAGAGACCGTGGTCTCAGAATTGACTCCAAGTCTAAGTAAAGAGACCTTGGTCTCAGCATTGACTCCCTGTCAGAATAAAGAGACCTTGGTCTCAGCATTGACTCCCTGTCTAAATAAAGAGACAGTGGTCTCAGAATTGACTCCAAGTCTAAATAAAGAGAACTTGGTCTCAGCATTGACTCCCTGTCTAAATAAAGAGACCTTGGTCTCAGCATTGACTCCCTGTCTAAATAAAGAGACCTTGGTCTCAGAATTGACTCCAAGTCTAAGTAAAGAGACCTTGGTCTCAGCATTGACTCCCTGTCAGAATAAAGAGACCTTGGTCTCAGCATTGACTCCCTGTCAGAATAAAGAGACCTTGGTCTCAGAATTGACTCCAAGTCTAAATAAATAGACCTTGGTCTCAGCATTGACTCCCTGTCTAAATAAAGATACCTTGGTATCAGCATTGACACCCTGTCTAAATAAAGAGACCTTGGTCTCAGCATTGACTCCCTGTCTAAATAAAGAGACCTTGGTCTCAGCATTGACTTCCTATCTAAATAAAGAGACCTTGGTATCAGCATTGACTCCATATCTAAATAAAGATACATTGGTCTCAGCATTGACTCCCTGTCTAAGTAAAGAGACCTTGGTCTCAGAATTGACTCCAAGTCTAATTAAAGAGACCGTGGTCTCAGAATTGACTCCAAGTCTAAAAACAGAGACCTTGGTATGAGCATTGACTCCATATCTAAATAAAGAGCCATTGGTATCAGCATTGACTCCCTGTCTAAATATAAATACATTGGTCTCAGCTTTTACTCCTTGTCTAAATAAATAGACCTTGGTCTCAGCATTGACTCCCTGTCTAAATAAAGAGAACTTGGTCTCAGCATTGACTCCCTGTCTAAATAAAGAGACCTTGGTCTCAGCATTGACTCCCTGTCTAAATAAAGAGACCTTGGTCTCAGAATTGACTCCAAGTCTAAGTAAAGAGTCCTTGGTCTCAGCATTGACTCCCTGTCAGAATAAAGAGACCTTGGTCTCAGCATTGACTCCCTGTCAGAATAAAGAGACCTTGGTCTCAGAATTGACTCCAAGTCTAAATAAATAGACCTTGGTCTCAGCATTGACTCCCTGTCTAAATAAAGATACCTTGGTATCAGCATTGACACCCTGTCTAAATAAAGAGACCTTGGTCTCAGCATTGACTCCCTGTCTAAATAAAGAGACCTTGGTCTCAGCATTGACTTCCTATCTAAATAAAGAGACCTTGGTATCAGCATTGACTCCATATCTAAATAAAGATACATTGGTCTCAGCATTGACTCCCTGTCTAAGTAAAGAGACATTGGTCTCAGAATTGACTCCAAGTCTAATTAAAGAGACCGTGGTCTCAGAATTGACTCCAACTCTAAATAAAGAGACCTTGGTATCAGCATTGACTCCATATCTAAATAAAGAGGACATTGGTCTCAGCATTGACTCCCTATCTAAATAAAGAGTCCTTGGTCTCAGCACATACTCCACATCTAAATAAATAGACCTTGGTCTCAGCATTGACTCCCTGTCTAAATAAAGAGACCTTGGTCTCAGCATTGACTCCCTGTCTAAATAAAGATACCTTGGTCTCAGCATTGAAATCCTGTCTAAATAAAGAGACCTTGGTATCATCATTGACTCCCTGTCTAAATAAAGAGACCTTGGTCTCAGCATTGACTCCCTGTCTAAATAAAGAGACCTTGGTCTCAGCATTGACTTCCTGTCTAAATAAAGAGACCTTGGTCTCAGCATTGACTCCCTGTCTAAATAAAGAGACCTTGGTCTCAGCATTGACTCCCTGTCTAAATAAAGAGACCTTGGTCTCAGCATTGACTCCCTGTCAAAATAATGAGACCTTGGTCTCAGCATTGACTCTCTGTCTAAATAAAGAGACCTTGGTATCAGCATTGACTCCCTATCTAAATAAAGAGACATTGGTCTCAGCACATACTCCCTGTCTAAATAAAGAGACCCTGGTCTCAGCATTGACTCCCTGTCAGAATAAAGAGACCTTGGTCTCAGAATTGACTCCAAGTCTAAGTAAAGAGACCGTGGTCTCAGAATTGACTCCAAGTCTAAATAAAGAGACCTTGGTATCAGCATTGACTCCCTGTCTAAATAAAAAGACCTTGGTCTCAGCATTGACTCCCTGTCAGAATAAAGAGACCTTGGTCTCAGAATTGACTCCAAGTCTAAGTAAAGAGACCTTGGTCTCAGCATTGACTCCCTGTCAGAATAAAGAGACCTTGGTCTCAGCATTGACTCCCTGTCTAAATAAAGAGACCGTGGTCTCAGAATTGACTCCAAGTCTAAATAAAGAGAACTTGGTCTCAGCATTGACTCCCTGTCTAAATAAAGAGACCTTGGTCTCAGCATTGACTCCCTGTCTAAATAAAGAGACCTTGGTCTCAGAATTGACTCCAAGTCTAAGTAAAGAGACCTTGGTCTCAGCATTGACTCCCTGTCAGAATAAAGAGACCTTGGTCTCAGCATTGACTCCCTGTCAGAATAAAGAGACCTTGGTCTCAGAATTGACTCCAAGTCTAAATAAATAGACCTTGGTCTCAGCATTGACTCCCTGTCTAAATAAAGATACCTTGGTATCAGCATTGACACCCTGTCTAAATAAAGAGACCTTGGTCTCAGCATTGACTCCCTGTCTAAATAAAGAGACCTTGGTCTCAGCATTGACTTCCTATCTAAATAAAGAGACCTTGGTATCAGCATTGACTCCATATCTAAATAAAGATACATTGGTCTCAGCATTGACTCCCTGTCTAAGTAAAGAGACCTTGGTCTCAGAATTGACTCCAAGTCTAATTAAAGAGACCGTGGTCTCAGAATTGACTCCAAGTCTAAAAACAGAGACCTTGGTATGAGCATTGACTCCATATCTAAATAAAGAGCCATTGGTATCAGCATTGACTCCCTGTCTAAATATAAATACATTGGTCTCAGCTTTTACTCCTTGTCTAAATAAATAGACCTTGGTCTCAGCATTGACTCCCTGTCTAAATAAAGAGAACTTGGTCTCAGCATTGACTCCCTGTCTAAATAAAGAGACCTTGGTCTCAGCATTGACTCCCTGTCTAAATAAAGAGACCTTGGTCTCAGAATTGACTCCAAGTCTAAGTAAAGAGTCCTTGGTCTCAGCATTGACTCCCTGTCAGAATAAAGAGACCTTGGTCTCAGCATTGACTCCCTGTCAGAATAAAGAGACCTTGGTCTCAGAATTGACTCCAAGTCTAAATAAATAGACCTTGGTCTCAGCATTGACTCCCTGTCTAAATAAAGATACCTTGGTATCAGCATTGACACCCTGTCTAAATAAAGAGACCTTGGTCTCAGCATTGACTCCCTGTCTAAATAAAGAGACCTTGGTCTCAGCATTGACTTCCTATCTAAATAAAGAGACCTTGGTATCAGCATTGACTCCATATCTAAATAAAGATACATTGGTCTCAGCATTGACTCCCTGTCTAAGTAAAGAGACATTGGTCTCAGAATTGACTCCAAGTCTAATTAAAGAGACCGTGGTCTCAGAATTGACTCCAACTCTAAATAAAGAGACCTTGGTATCAGCATTGACTCCATATCTAAATAAAGAGGACATTGGTCTCAGCATTGACTCCCTATCTAAATAAAGAGTCCTTGGTCTCAGCACATACTCCACATCTAAATAAATAGACCTTGGTCTCAGCATTGACTCCCTGTCTAAATAAAGAGACCTTGGTCTCAGCATTGACTCCCTGTCTAAATAAAGATACCTTGGTCTCAGCATTGAAATCCTGTCTAAATAAAGAGACCTTGGTATCATCATTGACTCCCTGTCTAAATAAAGAGACCTTGGTCTCAGCATTGACTCCCTGTCTAAATAAAGAGACCTTGGTCTCAGCATTGACTTCCTGTCTAAATAAAGAGACCTTGGTCTCAGCATTGACTCCCTGTCTAAATAAAGAGACCTTGGTCTCAGCATTGACTCCCTGTCTAAATAAAGAGACCTTGGTCTCAGCATTGACTCCCTGTCAAAATAATGAGACCTTGGTCTCAGCATTGACTCTCTGTCTAAATAAAGAGACCTTGGTATCAGCATTGACTCCCTATCTAAATAAAGAGACATTGGTCTCAGCACATACTCCCTGTCTAAATAAAGAGACCCTGGTCTCAGCATTGACTCCCTGTCAGAATAAAGAGACCTTGGTCTCAGAATTGACTCCAAGTCTAAGTAAAGAGACCGTGGTCTCAGAATTGACTCCAAGTCTAAATAAAGAGACCTTGGTATCAGCATTGACTCCCTGTCTAAATAAAAAGACCTTGGTCTCAGCATTGACTCCCTGTCAGAATAAAGAGACCTTGGTCTCAGAATTGACTCCAAGTCTAAGTAAAGAGACCTTGGTCTCAGCATTGACTCCCTGTCAGAATAAAGAGACCTTGGTCTCAGCATTGACTCCCTGTCTAAATAAAGAGACCGTGGTCTCAGAATTGACTCCAAGTCTAAATAAAGAGAACTTGGTCTCAGCATTGACTCCCTGTCTAAATAAAGAGACCTTGGTCTCAGCATTGACTCCCTGTCTAAATAAAGAGACCTTGGTCTCAGAATTGACTCCAAGTCTAAGTAAAGAGACCTTGGTCTCAGCATTGACTCCCTGTCAGAATAAAGAGACCTTGGTCTCAGCATTGACTCCCTGTCAGAATAAAGAGACCTTGGTCTCAGAATTGACTCCAAGTCTAAATAAATAGACCTTGGTCTCAGCATTGACTCCCTGTCTAAATAAAGATACCTTGGTATCAGCATTGACACCCTGTCTAAATAAAGAGACCTTGGTCTCAGCATTGACTCCCTGTCTAAATAAAGAGACCTTGGTCTCAGCATTGACTTCCTATCTAAATAAAGAGACCTTGGTATCAGCATTGACTCCATATCTAAATAAAGATACATTGGTCTCAGCATTGACTCCCTGTCTAAGTAAAGAGACCTTGGTCTCAGAATTGACTCCAAGTCTAATTAAAGAGACCGTGGTCTCAGAATTGACTCCAAGTCTAAAAACAGAGACCTTGGTATGAGCATTGACTCCATATCTAAATAAAGAGACATTGGTATCAGCATTGACTCCCTGTCTAAATATAAATACATTGGTCTCAGCTTTTACTCCTTGTCTAAATAAATAGACCTTGGTCTCAGCATTGACTCCCTGTCTAAATAAAGAGACCTTGGTCTCAGCATTGACTTCCTGTCTAAATAAATAGACCTTGGTCTCAGCATTGACTCCATATCTAAATAAAGAGACATTGGTATCAGCATTGACTCTATATCTAAATAAAGAGACATTGGTCTCAGCATTGACTCCCTGTCTAAGTAAAGAGACCTTGGTCTCAGAATTGACTCCAAGTCTAATTAAAGAGACCGTGGTCTCAGAATTGACTCCAACTCTAAATAAAGAGACCTTGGTATCAGCATTGACTCCCTATCTAAATAAAGAGTCCTTGGTCTCAGCACATACTCCACATCTAAATAAATAGACCTTGGTCTCAGCATTGACTCCCTGTCAGAATAAAGAGACCGTGGTCTCAGAATTGACTCCAACTCTAAATAAAGATACCTTGGTCTCAGCATTGACTCCCTGTCTAAATAAAGAGACCTTGGTCTCAGCATTGACTCCCTGTCTAAATAAAGATACCTTGGTCTCAGCATTGAAATCCTGTCTAAATAAAGAGACCTTGGTATCAGCATTGACTCCCTGTCTAAATAAAGAGACCTTGGTCTCAGCATTGACTCCCTGTCTAAATAAAGAGACCTTGGTCTCAGCATTGACTTCCTGTCTAAATAAAGAGATCTTGGTCTCAGCATTGACTCCCTGTCTAAATAAAGAGACCTTGGTCTCAGCATTGACTCCCTGTCTAAATAAAGAGACCTTGGTCTCAGCATTGACTCCCTGTCAAAATAATGAGACCTTGGTCTCAGCATTGACTCTCTGTCTAAATAAAGAGACCTTGGTATCAGCATTGACTCCCTATCTAAATAAAGAGACATTGGTCTCAGCACATACTCCCTGTCTAAATAAAGAGACCCTGGTCTCAGCATTGACTCCCTGTCAGAATAAAGAGACCTTGGTCTCAGAATTGACTCCAAGTCTAAGTAAAGAGACCGTGGTCTCAGAATTGACTCCAAGTCTAAATAAAGAGACCTTGGTATCAGCATTGACTCCCTGTCTAAATAAAAAGACCTTGGTCTCAGCATTGACTCCCTGTCAGAATAAAGAGACCTTGCTCTCAGAATTGACTCCAAGTCTAAGTAAAGAGACCTTGGTCTCAGCATTGACTCCCTGTCAGAATAAAGAGACCTTGGTCTCAGCATTGACTCCCTGTCTAAATAAAGAGACCGTGGTCTCAGAATTGACTCCAAGTCTAAATAAAGAGACCTTGGTCTCAGCATTGACTCCCTGTCTAAATAAAGAGACCTTGGTCTCAGCATTGACTCCCTGTCTAAATAAAGAGACCTTGGTCTCAGAATTGACTCCAAGTCTAAGTAAAGAGACCTTGGTCTCAGCATTGACTCCCTGTCAGAATAAAGAGACCTTGGTCTCAGCATTGACTCCCTGTCAGAATAAAGAGACCTTGGTCTCAGAATTGACTCCAAGTCTAAATAAATAGACCTTGGTCTCAGCATTGACTCCCTGTCTAAATAAAGAGACCTTGGTATCAGCATTGACACCCTGTCTAAATAAAGAGACCTTGGTCTCAGCATTGACTCCCTGTCTAAATAAAGAGACCTTGGTCTCAGCATTGACTTCCTATCTAAATAAAGAGACCTTGGTCTCAGCATTGACTTCCTATCTAAATAAAGAGACCTTGGTATCAGCATTGACTCCATATCTAACTAAAGAGACCTTGGTCTCAGCACATACTCCCTGTCAAAAGAAAGGTTAAATAAAAAATAAATAGACTGCATAGACTCTGGTGGCCCCTTAGGGAGTTTGCTCAGGTAGATAGGCCTTTTTCACCACAGAGAAGAGAGCTGAGCAGAGCTGTCTGTCTGTCCGTCCGTCTGAGAGACTGCTGAATACTGCAACACTCTGCCACATAATCACAACATCCACAGCTATGAACTTGGACTCGGTTCCTTTGATTGGCTTTAGATCAATACAAACATACCATACTATACGTTGATACACTGACAATAAAATGCAATTAACCTACAGTTAACTGGCGTTGGTTGCCTCAATATTAATTAGAAAATATGAAATAGAAGATGTCAGTAGTTTATCTAGTGGTATTCCAGAGCAGCCAACCAGAGGCAGCGATCCCTCAATATTTTATCTGGTGGTATTCCAGAGCAGCCAACCAGAGGCAGCGATCCCAGCCACATGAAATATGCAGAAGCATTCAAAGAGAGTCCAGAGTCTTCATTGCTCAGGGCCAGACAATCCACTGCTCTCTTTTCACTACAGTAAGCTTCCTTATGCACAAAACTGTAAATATTTTAGAGCTCCGGATATAGTGAGGTACTGTTACTATCTTACAGCAAGGTACGGCAGAATTACAGTACCAGTCTAAAGTTTGGACACACCTACTCATTCAAGGGTTTTTCTTTATTTTTACTATTTTCTACATTGTAGAATAATAGTGAAGACATCAAAACTATGAAATAACACATATGGACTCATGTAGTAACCAAAAAAGTGTTAAACAAATTCAAAATATATTTGAGATTTGAGATTCTTCAAAGTAGCCACCCTTTGCCTTACCACAAAGGGCCGAGCTGAACTGGGTTTTTATGGGCATTTTTTTGGGGGGGGCGCTGGGTTGGCTGCCGGCCCCCTCCAAAACCCCACCCAAAACACCAACAACCACAAACCACACACCAACCACAACCCAACCACAACCACACCACCCCCACACAGACCAACAACACACCAACACCAACCACAAACACACACCAACAACCAAACCCACCAAAAAACCACACCACAACCAACCAAACCACCACCAACCAACACAACACAACCAAACAACCCAACAACAAAAAACCAAACCACACCACCACCACCACCAAAAACCAAACACCACCACCACAACCACACAACACACCACCCAACACAACCACACCACAAACCACCAACAACCACACACACACAACCAAACCCACCAACCAACAACAACAAAACAAACCAAACACCACACCCACACAACCAAACACCAACAAACACACAACCAAAAAAACCCAACCAACAACAACCACAAACAACAACCAAAACACCAACAAACCACCCAAAAACACCCCACACCAACACAACACACAAAACAAAAAAACCCCACACCCCAAAAACAAACAAAACCCCCACCCAACCAACAACCCCCCCAACCCACACCAAACCCCACACCACACCAACCACAACCACCGAACACACCACACCACACACCACACCAACCCACCACCCCACCACAACACCAACCACCACCACCACCAACCACCAACCAAAACACAACAAACCCCACCACACCACCACCAACCACCAACAACCCACCACCCAACCACCACCAACAACCACCCCACCCACCACAACCACACCACCACCACCAACCCACCCCCACCACACACCACCAACCCCACACCACCAAACCACCAACCACCCCACCCACCCCACCACCACCCCCCCACAACCAACCCACCACCACAAACCAACACAAACCACCCCAACCACCCACCAAAAACAACCCACCACCACCAACCAACACACCACACAAAACCACACACCAACCAAGCAACAACACCAAACAACCACCACCCCACCCAACCAAACCAACCCACAACAACAACCAACAAACCAACCACCACCACACCACCAAAAAAACACCAACACCACCAACACACCCACCAACCCCCCAACCCCAACACCACACAACCAACCCACAAACACCCCACAAACCACCACAACCACCAACCACAACAAAACAACCACCACACCCAACAACCAACCCCAACAACCACACCACACCACAACCCAACCACCAACCACACAACAACCACCACACAACCCACCAACCAACACACCACCACAACCACCCACCAACCACAACCAAACCAACCACCACACCAACAAACACCAAACACCAACCCCAACAAAACCCCAAACAACCCCAAACACACACACACACCACAAAACCAACCAAACACCACCCAAACACCCAACCCCAACAAACCCCAACCAACAACACACAACCCCAACAAAAAAACCAAAACACCACACCCAACACCAACAACACACCAAAAACACCACCAACCAACCAACAACACCACCACCACACCACCCACCAACCACCAACCACCACCACCACCACACCACAAACACCACCACCCACACAACACCACCACAAAACCCAAACCACACCACAAACCACCACACAAACCAAACAACCCAACCCCACAACAACAAAACAACCAAACAACCAACCAACCAAAACCACAAACCACACAAAACAAACACAAACCACAACCACAAAACCCACCCATAACACACACCACACCAAACACCAACACAACAACACAACAAAAAAAAAACCAAACACACCACACACCCCAAAAACACACAAAACCAACCAACCACCAAACCACACCAACAAAACAAAAACCAAAACCACCCCACCACACACAACAACACAACACCAACAACACACAACAAAAAACCAACAAAACCAAAACCACAACACCCCACCCACAACCAAAACAACCACAACAACAAACCACCACAACCACCCAACCAAAACAACCACACACAACCACAAACCACCACCAACAAACCACAACAACACAAAAACCACAAAACCCCACCAACAACCAAACAAACCAAACACCAACAAACACCACACCACAACCAACCACCAACACCACCACACCACCAAAACACACCACAAAACACCAAACACCACCACCAACACAACAACCACCAACCACACCAACCAACCAAAACCAAAACAACAACAAAAACAAAACAACCTACAAACACCACAACCACCAACCAAAAAACAACACACCACACCAACAAAAACCAACCCAAAACCAAAAAAACAAAAAACAACAAAACCACCCCACCCCACAAGACAAACCACCAACAACCAAAAAACCACAAAACAAACCAAAACCAACAACAACAAAATGACCGTAAAAATCACCCTTTTTTTATAATATATAAAATTAATGATATAAATTTATCTGCCAAACAGGGCCTTAGAATCTCCTATTATTTTTCAACAGAACTTGCAACTTTATTCGGACCCTCGTACAAATAAAAATTCAATAACTATTATTTAAAAAGTTAAAACCATGAGGACAAAATTTTTCCCTTCAAACAAATAAAATTTTTCCAAACACTAAAATTCCATAGAAACAAAATTAACCCCCCATAAGACAGCTATTCCTAAACTTTTAAACCATAATAAAACCCGAAAACAAAAGAAAACAAATACCGAATTAAAATTACAAAAAAAGCAGAAATTTTAACCAAAACCAAGATAGAAATTAGAAAAAACAACAAGCAACATTAAAAAAAAAAGTCTACTGAACCAACAGGTTTTGTGGAACCTTTCCTTGCTAAAAGACCTTTCAACTGACTAAAAAATTTCAAAAACAAAAACCTTTAAACTAACTACTAAATCCAGCAGACTTAAAAACAGAACCAATCCTTAATATTTTGTTAGCCTTTTTTCTTTGGGCAATTTACCAACCCAACCAAACCAAAAAAACCCCCCCAAAACAAGCCCCCCAAAAACCCCATCAGACTGATCCAGTGAAGAATTAAATTACTACACAATATTTTGTGTAGTAATATATATATATAGTATAGTATAATATAGTAATATATCAAGTCTGCCAGAGACAGCATGGGGTCAAACTGTAGAACCCAGTTCCTACATTTGAATATAAAAATGGATTTTATCAAACAGAACTATGCTAAATTTTATCTCCGGGACCCTCGGGATGACAAATCAGAGCAAGATTACTGAATGTAAGTACATTATTTACCTTCAGAGGTGAATGTATCAAACCAGTTGCCATGACAAAAGTGTTTTGTTGTTGTCCGCTATCCTCAAACAATTGCATGGTCTTTTTTCTTCTTCTTCGCTGTAATAGCTACTGTAAATTGGACACTGCAGTTAGATTAACAATAATTTAAGCTTTCTGCCCATATAAGACATGTCTATGTCCTGGAAAGTTTGCTGTTGTTTACAACGCCATTCTAGTCACATATTGAGCAGCAACCGTCCCGTTATAGGGACACCGATCCCGTAGAGGTTAAAATTACAAAAAAAGGAACAGTGATAATTTATCACAACTGTCTTTAACTATGATGGAGGAGATTCTGCAGCTAGTCCAAAGAGGACAATCTTAGCTACACTTTCAGAAAAGAAAAAGGTTCTACCTGGAACCCAACATGGTTCTTTGTGGACAGCTAAAGTACCCATTTAGGTTCTAGATAGAACCCTTTTTTTCCTCCAAGTGTGTACTAGGCTAATAGTGCTTTCAAGACAGCTGGGAACTCTGGAAAAATCGAGGTCAAATCATGACGTCAGTGAACTTCAGGTCAGAATGTCGGAGCTCTAGAAGGATGCCTGAATTTCCGACTTGGAATTCCGTTCAAAATGATTTGTCAGTTAGACCTCGTTTTTTCACTTGTTGAAGTCAAAGTCTGAGATTTACCAGTTCCCAGTTCCCAGTTGTTTTGAATGCGCCATAACTGTCCACTTCTGTCATGGTTATAGACAGAGAGTGTCATAATGAACTCACTTCTTCACTTCCTGGTTATTGAGGAGGATGCCCTCCTCTCGCTTCCTGTTCTCTCTCAGGTCCACCTTCGATGGTTTTCACTGGGAGGTAGTGTTATGTCAAAGAAAGAACATAAAATCACTGCTCCTGTAAAGTTTAGCGGCTCACCTCACCTCACCTAAATTACAGCGACAAGGCTCTGCATGCTCCGTTCAGCTGACTCTCTGAAATAACAGCAAACATAAATAGGATGTATAAAAAGTGTCTGGTGTGCGCTAGAGAGAGTGGATTATGCCATGAATCAGTTTATTGGGCATTAATCATGGGCATTAATATGGAGTTAGTCCCCCCCCCCCCTTTGCTGCTATAAAATACACCTGAATGGATTTCTACAAATACCACAGGAGTCCTCTTACATTTGGGAACTTCACAGTCCTTTTGATCAAACAACCAAGAAAAGATAGGCTCTCTCTCCCTCAGTCGTCTATGCACATCAACAACAACAAGATCAACAACTAATGCTAGCCAGAGCGAGTTGAGCCAAAATCTAACGAGGGAACATGATACAAACCCTCTCAAACTTTTCCAGCTAGTTGGCCGTCTAAATTGCACTGATAAACGATGGGGAATAGCAGCCTGCTCGTCCTTCTGCAGCTTGCCTGCCAAGACACGTTTTTGACAACTGAATGGGAACTTGCCCGCCCGCCCATTTGATCGATGCCAAATACATTTGATTGACAACTAAGAGATATGCTAACTGTGGATAACAGTCATCAAGTTCAGCATAGCTAGTTAGCTAGCAAAGCGATTCACATTTCTTGATAGTTAACCAAATGACACCTGGATCTCTGGCTGTCGCCACCAAAAAACAATATATGGGGAAAAAAGTCGGTCACTCACCCTTCTCCTCCAATAACATGACATCCTCCCAGCAGCTAGCAGCTATCTGGCTAACGGTGGTGTTTTTTGTTTGCTAAATAAATAGCTAGCTACCTAAATAGGGGTGTCAAACTCAATCAGTGCACGGCCTTATTGAAAAAACACAACAAATTCGCAGGCCAGACATAGCCTATTTGTTTTTAACCCAAAAAGTGCAACTGCAACCCAAACTGGACATTGTTTTATTTAAAAAAAAATATGGCCTTTATAATGTTCACTTATGCACATTTAACATTTTAAAACTAAAGAAGATATTAGTCCAGCCTTGGCTGTTATGCTTGCAGATGTACATAATATGTTTAGACCCTAATTAAACTCCAAATAACAAAAACGTAGTTTTTAGGTTGTTGTAACATTTAAACCTAAAACGTTACAAAAAGATGTGCACTGCCTGGATCACTGGTGCGGTTGAACGCAGTATTGCTGTATGGTGCACTCAAAAAGTGATGCAGTTGAGTAGCCAGCCTGGGCTTCAGTTCAAATGTTGCTGTAACAGGTCTACATGTTTCTATTGAGTCATTGAAACTGAAACTTTGCATCCCGAATGGGTGGAGGCAGCAAGCAATGTAACAGGCCAGCTGTGATTTACAACCTGATAGCAAACAAATGTTGACTACCAAGAAACGTATTGGTGAATTATATGAATCATGCATTGAACTGCATCCTTCTATTCTGCCAACAATGCCTTAGTGTACGTTATGGAACGTTGAGTCAAATAGAAACTATTTTAAAACCTATTATAAAGTTGGTTTTGTAGCATAAACTGGTAATTTTATATATTTACTGATATTATGATTGCCTGTTTGTTTCATATCTGCAAAGTAGTTCAAATGTTGTCAGTTCCACTTTATCGTACTGTAATATTAGGACTATATACTGTTTAACTTGGTGTGATATTAGGATTATATACTGTTTAACTTGTTGTAATATTAGGATTATATACTGTTTAACTTGCTGTAATATTAGGATTATATACGTTTAACTGCTGTAATATTGGGATTATATACTGTTTAACTTGGTGTATAATAGGATTATATACTTTTTAACTGGTGTAATATTAGGATTATATAACTGTTTAACTTGCTGTATATTAGGATTATATACTGTTTAACTTGCTGTAATATTAGGATTATATACTGTTTAACTTGGTGTAATATTAGGATTATATACTGTTTAACTTGGTGTAATATTAGGATTATATACTGTTTAACTTGCTGTAATATTAGGATTATATACTGTTTAACTTGGTGTAATATTAGGATTATATACTGTTTAACTTGGTGTAATATTAGGATTATATACTGTTTAACTTGGTGTAATATTGGGATTATATACTGTTTAACTTGGTGTAATATTAGGATTATATGCTGTTTTAACTTGGTGTAATATTAGGATTATATACTGTTTAACTTGCTGTAATATTAGGATTATATACTGTTAACTTGGTGTAATATTAGGATATATACTGTTAACTTGGTGTAATATTAGGATTATATACTGTTTAACTTGGTGTAATATTAGGATTATATACTGTTTAACTTGGTGTAATATTAGGATTATATACTGTTTAACTTGGTGTAATATTAGGATTATATACTGTTTAACTTGGTGTAATATTAGGATTATATACTGTTTAACTTGGTGTAATATTAGGATTATATACTGTTTAACTTGGTGTAATATTAGGATTATATGCTGTTTAACTTGGTGTAATATTAGGATTATATACTGTTTAACTTGCTGTAATATTAGGATTATATACTGTTTAACTTGGTGTAATATTAGGATTATATACTGTTTAACTTGGTGTAATATTAGGATTATATACTGTTTAACTTGCTGTAATATTAGGATTATATACGTTTAAATTGTTGTAATATTTGGATTAATACTTTTAACCGTAAAATTGGATTATTTCTGTTTAAATTGGTTAATATTTGGTTATTACGTTAATTGGGTAAAATTAGGATTTTATACGTTTTAAATTGGTTGTAATATTAGGATTTTATTGTTTCTTTCTGGAATTTGGATTATATACTGTTTAACTTGGGTATATTGGGAAAAACCCTTTTAATTGGGGTAATATTAGGATTTGATACTTTTAACTTGGTTTTTAATATTAGGATTAAAAACTGTTTTAACTTGCGTAATATTAGGATTTATAGTTTAACTTCGAATATTAGGATTATTATCTTTAACTTGCTGGGAAAATTGGATTATTACTGTTTTCTGGTGTAAAATTAGGGTTTATACGTTTAACTTCGTAATTTAGGATTAATATGTTTAACTGGGTAAAATTTGGATTAATTGTTTTAACTTCTGTAAATTAGGATTTATTGTTTTAACTTTTTAAAATTAGGGTTTATACTGTTTTAAATTCTTATATTGGATTATAACTTTTAACTTGGAAAAAAAAAAAAAAAAAAAAAAAAAAAAAAAAAAAAAAAAAAAAAAAAAAAAAAAAAAAAAAAAAAAAAAAAACAAAAAAAAAAAAAAAAAAAAAAAAAAAAAAAAAAAAAAAAAAAAAATTCTTTTTTAGGATTAAACTGTTAACTTGGGAATATTAGGATTATTACGTTTAACTTGGGTTAATATTAGGAATATAAGTTTTTAAATTTGGGAATATGGATTATATACTGTTAACTTGTGTAATATTAGGATTATATACTGTTTAACTTGCTGTAATATTAGGATTATATACTGTTTAACTTGCTGTAATATTAGGATTATATACTGTTTAACTTGCTGTAATATTAGGATTATATACTGTTTAACTTGTGTAATATTAGGATTATACGTTAAATTGTTATTAGATATAAACTGTTAACTTGGGGTAATATTAGGGGTTATATACTGTTTAACTTGGTGTAATTTTGATTATTAGTTTAATCTTAATTTAGATTTAATACTGTTTAACTGGCTGTAATATTAGGATTATATACTGTTTAACTTGCTGTAATATTGGATTATATACTGTTTAACTTGCTGTAATATTGGATATATAATGTTTACTTTGGTGTAATATTAGGATTAATACTGTTAACTTGGTGTAATTTTGGGTTATATATGTTTTAAATTGCTTTAAAATTAGGATTTATACTGTTAAATTGCTGTAATATTAGGATTATTTTAGTTTAACTTGGTTTTAATATTAGGATTATATACTGTTTAACTTTCTGTAATATTAGGATTATATACTGTTAACTTGCTGGAATATTAGGATTTTATATGTTTAACTTGCTGTAATATTGGGATTATATATGTTTAAAATTGCGGAATATTAGGATTATATAAATGTTTAACTTGGTGTAATATTTGGATTATACTGTTTAACTTTGGGGTAATATTAGGATTATATACTGTTTAACTTGCTGTAATATTGGGATTATATACTGTTTAACTTGGTGTAATATTAGGATTATATACTGTTTAACTTGCTGGAATATTAGGATTATATACTGTTTAACTTGGTGTAATATTAGGTTATTTTACTGTTAACTTGGTGTAATATTAGGATTATATACTGTTTAACTTGGTGTAATATTAGGATTATATACTGTTTAACTTGCTGTAATATTAGGATTATATACTGTTTAACTTGGTGAATATTAGGATTATATACTGTTTAACTTGCTGAATATTGGATTAATATGTTTAACTTGGTTAATATGGATTTTATACTGTTTAACTTGCTGTAATATTAGGATTATATACTGTTTAACTTGGTGTAATTTAGGATTATAACTGTTTAAACTTGGTGTAATATTAGGATTATATACTGTTAACTTGCTGTAATTAGGATTATATACTGTTTAACTTTCTGTAATTTAGGATTTATATGTTTAACTTGGTGAATATTAGGATTATATACTGTTTAACTTGCTGTAATATTAGGATTTATACTGTTTAACTTGCTGTAATATTAGGATATATACTGTTTTAAATTGCTGTAATATTAGGATTAATTACTGTTTAAACTTGCTGTAATATTAGGATTATATACTGTTTAATTGGTGTTTAAAATTGGATTTTATACTGTTTAACTTGTGTAATATTAGGATTATATACTGTTTAACTTGCTGTAATATTAGGATTATATACTGTTTAACTTGCTGTAATATTAGGATTATATACTGTTTAACTTGCTGTAAAAATTAGGATTATATACTGTTTAACTTGTTTTAATATTTGGATTATATACTTTTTAACTTGCTGTAATATTAGGATTTTATACTGTTTAAACTTGCTGTAATATTAGGATTAAACTGTTTAATTGTGTAATATTAGGATTTATACGTTTAACTTGGGTGTAATATTAGGATTATATAATGTTAACTTGCTGAATATTAGGATTATATACTGTTTTAACTGTTGTATATTTGGATTATATACTGTTTAACTTGCTGTAATATTAGGATATATACTGTTTAACTGGTGTAATATTAGGATTATATACTGTTTAACTTGTGTAATATTAGGATTATATACTGTTTAACTTGCTGTAATATTAGGATTATTATTACTGTTTAACTTGGTGTAATATTAGGATATATACTGTTTAACTTGCTGGAATATTAGGATTATATACTGTTTAACTTGGTGTAATATTAGGATTATATACTGTTTAACTTGGTGTAATATTAGGATTATATACTGTTTAACTTGGTGTAATATTAGGATTATATACTGTTTAACTTGGTGTAATATTTGGGTTTTATACGGTTTAACTTGCTGTAATATTAGGATTATATACTGTTTAACTGTGTAATATAGGATTTTATACTGTTTAAAATTGCTGAATATTAGGATTATATACTGTTTAACTTGGTGTAATATAGGATTATATACTGTTTAACTTGTGGAATATTAGGATTATATCTGTTTTAAATTGTTGTATATTAGGAATTGACTTTTTAAATGGAATATTAGGATTATATACTGGTTAACTTGTGTAATATTAGGATTATTACTGTTTAAACTTGGTGTAATATTAGGATTATATACTGTTTAACTTTGGTGTAATATTTTGGACTATATTTGTTTAACTTGCTGGAATATTAGGATATATCTGTTTAACTTGCTGGAAATTAGGATTATATTACTGTTTAACTTGCGTTAATATTAGGATTATATACTGTTTACTTGGTGTAATATTAGGATTTTATACTGTTAACTTGGGTGTAATATTAGGATTATATACTGTTTAACTTGCTGTAATATTAGGATTATATACTGTTTAACTTGGTGTAAATTAGGATTATATATGTTTTAACTTGTGTAATATTGGATTTTATAACTGTTTAACTTGCTGTAATTTAGGATTATATACTGTTTAACTTGGTGTAATATTAGGATTATATACTGTTTAACTTGCTGTAATATTAGGATTTTATACTGTTTAACTTTCTGAATATTAGGATTATATACTGTTTAATGCTGTAATATTAGGATTATATACTGTTTAATTGGGTGTAATATTAGGATTTTATACTGTTTAACTTGGTGTAATATTGGAATATATACTGTTTAACTTGGTGTAATATTAGGATTATATACTTTAACTTTCTGGAATATTAGGATTAAAATACTGTTTAACTTGTGTAATATTAGGATTATATACTGTTTAACTTGCTGTAATATTAGGGTTATATACTGTTTAACTTGGTGTAAATTAGGATTATATACTGTTAACTTGTGTAATATTAGGATTATATACTGTTTAACTTGGTGTAAAATTAGGATTATATATGTTTAACTTGCGGGAATATTAGGATATATATGTTAACTGTGTATATTAGGATTATATACTGTTAACTTGGTGTAATATTAGGATTTATTTCTGTTTAACTTGTGAATATTAGGATTATATATGTTAACTTGGTGTAATATTAGGATTATATACTGTTTAACTTGGTGTAATATTTGGATTTTATACGTTAATTGGTGTTTTAATATTAGGATTATATACTGTTTAACTTGGTGTAATATTAGGAATATACTGTTTAACGCCCCGGGAATATTAGGATTTAACTGTTAACTTGGTGTAATATTAGGGTTATTACTGTTTAAACTTGCTTGTAATATAGGATTAATACTTTAAAATTGCTTTTAAATTAGGATATATACGTTCAACTTGCTGAATATTAGGATTTTTCCTGTTTAACTTTGTATATTAGGATTTTACTGTTTAACTTGGTGTATTAGGTTAATAGTTTAAACTTCGTTAATAGCGGTATTACTAATTCTGTAATATAGGGGTTTTATACTGTTTAAGGGTAATATGATATATATGTTTACTTGCTGAAATATTAGGGTATATATGTTTAATGCTGTAATATTAGGATTATATATGTTTAACTTTTGGTTAACTTTAATTTTTTTTAGGGTTTAACTGTTTTTGTGAAATTTGGATTAATACGTTTAACTTGGTTTTTTTAATGTTTAATTTTTTATTGGGTTTTATACGTTTTTAAATTGGGAAAATTAGGAACTTTTTCGTTTAACTTCTGAATATTAGGATTTTTACTGTTAACTTGGGGAAAATTGGTTTTATACTGTTTAATTTTTGGGAATATTTGGGTTTTTATACTGTTTAATTGTGAATATTAGGACTATATACTGTTAACTGTGGAATATTAGGGCATTATATACTGTTTAACGTGCTGTAAATTAGGATTATATACTGTTTAACTTGCTGTAATATTAGGATTATATTACTGTTTAACTGGTGTAAATTAGGATTATATACTGTTACCGTGTAATATTAGGATTATATAATGTTAACTTGGTGTAATATTAGGATTATATACTGTTTAAATTGCGTAATATTAGGATTATATTATGTTTTAACGTGGGTAATATTAGGATATATACTGTTTAACTGGCTGTAATATTAGGATTATATTACTGTTTAACTTGTGGAATATTAGGATTATTATATGTTTAACTGGTGTAATATTAGGGATTATATACTGGTAATTGGTGTAATATAGGATTATATACGTTAATTGGTGTTTAATATTAGGACTATATACTGTTTAACTTGCTGTAATATTAGGACTATATACTGTTTAACTTGCTGGAATATTAGGACTCTGAGATGTTTTGATTATAGTTAATAACACTTGTAGAAAACCCTCTCACAGGCCTTGGACGCAGAGGCACAAACTCTCCAACCTAACCGTGGCTACCATCCCCTGGTTTCACACCTCTGGCCCTGGCTACGCCGTTGCTAGGCCGTTGCTAGGAGGTTGCCAATAGCACAACACTCTCCCTGGCTAGTCATGTGACCTGGTCAGCCAATCACAGGCTGTACTTCGTGGTCATCTCAAACCCCTAACAAAGTGTGCTTTAGTTGGACACATAAAGTGTGTTCTGTACATCTCTCCACTTGTTGTGTGTATGTACTGACATGTATGTGTAACTGACAGATGCAAACACACTACATGTTAATGTCTTTAAATGTATGTAAATTGTAAAGTATTTTGTCTGTAATGTATTTTTTTCCGTTATGTGTCGGACCCCAGTAAAACTAGCTGTCGCCATTGGCGTCGGCTAATGGGGATCCTAATAAATCGTATCAAAATCTTCTACTGGTCAATACCACGCCTTCTAACAGAGGCACCGGGACGATTGTACCTATTTTTAACTGGCACCAGTTGGTGGCGCTCTTCAACACTGATAAACATTCCATTACCAATCAAAGCCTGCTTCCTCACAACATGTCACAGCAGCCCTAACCCTGTGTTAATAAGAGGAATGCACAAAACTGAGATTAGCGAAATACACGCACACCCACCCACCTAAAAGGACCTATCAATCAAAGCCAACTGCAGCACATCTCACTCAGACACACAATCAAATCACATTTCTCCTTTCACAAGAACATGTTAAAAACATTTCCTTTAGCTTCAAATCCTTTCTGTAGGATATCAAAAACGTATTAAAAACCTTTCCTTAGCTTCAAATCTTTTCTGTAGGATATCAAAAACAACTCTACATTATAGGATAATCCTAAATCAATGTTGCCTTTCATATAAATTGACAAGGAAAGTTTTAAGGGAGATATAGGGTGTTTCTCAATATGCGACACTACTGTGCTCAACACTCTCATCCCTCCGCGTGCATTCTTCGATGACTCTTGAGTACATTCTTGTAAAACAATACAATTGAGAAACACTCACGCTGCATCTCCCCGTTCACTGAACCTTCTTCCAGCCAGGACGACGGCAACAATAGAGACGAAACAAGATATACACAAAGCAGACTTTTTATTTCATAATTATCAGTTAAATATATGTGAATCGTAGTAATCTAGCTAGCCAGCTAGTGAAACAGGCCAAAATGACCTAAAACTAATTAACGCAAGGTAAATGTCAATTTTCCGTGGGTAGGTACCTACCAATTATTCGTGGCTAGCTAGCTAGCCAGTTAGCCCTATTGAATAACTATGGACTTACCCATTCACTGAACCTTCTTCCAGTCAGGACAATGGCAATAGAGACAAAACAAGATATACACATTCAAATGTTTTACGTCATAACTATAGTAACTAACAGTATGAAAAAAAAAAAAAAAATGTATGCACTCACTAACTGTAAGTCGCGTCTGCTAAATGACTAAAAAAATGTAAAATGTATAACTACTATATCAGCTAGCTATATGTGAATCGTAATAATGTGGCTAACCAGATAGTTTAACAGGCAAAAATGACCTAAAACTAATGTTACGCAAGGTAGATGTCAATTATTTGTGGCTATCTGGCTAGCTAACAGTAGTAGCAAGCTAGTTAGCCCTATTGACTTAGTATAGGCTTGCAATCCATGGTACTTAGGCAGTTAAACATGCGGAAATTAACACAGCATGTATTTATTAACGTATCAAGATAAAATATTGTAGTCAGGCATCATGTGAGATGTGAATAGGCAATTAGGGTTAGGGTTAGGGTTAGGTAAGGGGACAAAAACTGTTACCCACAAGGAGTACAGGGTGCACGGGTGTAACCGGTGTGAAATGGCTAGCTAGTTAGCGGTGCGCACTAGTAGCATTTCAATCGGTGACGTCACTCGCTCTGAGACCTTGAAGTAGTTGTTTCCCTTGCTCTGCAAGGGGCCGCGGCTTTTGTGGAGCGACGGGTAACGGTGCTTCGAGGGTGACTGTTGTCGATGTGTGCAGAGGGTCCCTGGTTCAAGCCCAGGTAGGGGCGAGGAGAGGGACGGAAGCAACACTGTTACACGGGCAACGTAGACAATTACCCCACTCATTATATGAACCTCTACATAAAACCAAAGTACCATTTTAATACATTGTATCAAGATGAAGTGGTCCCAAAAAGCTCAAAAACTTCCAACCAGAATAAAGGGTAGTTCCCCGAAATGTTTGTTGATGGTCACTAGATGGCCTGAATTCCCATCAAAAACGTACCATAAAAAAGTTGGCACCAAGTGCCTTTCTCAATGGAATCTCCGAAACATAGGTTTTTCCTTCTTTCCCTCCCTTGGGGGATTCGAACCAGCAAATGACCGCTAACTTTTCCCATACTCTAACCACTGGGCCATCATGGCCAGGTGCATGGAATTGGACATGTCTGAAATGTTTGTAAACTAGATAAGATTGTCTTTTAGTTGGGGGGAGATGACACCAACAACACCAAACCTCAAAACATTTAAATCCTCAAAATCATAACAAAATAAAAATGAATAAATACATTAATAAATATCTATCTTTTTTACCTCAAAAAGGTTTTAAGTGCTGATGTTGGCAAATATAAGTGCTAATTGTTCAAACAAGAAGGGGGGGGGGTTAAGAAATCTAAATAATTATCATGCAATTAAAAATAACACACACAGCAATCCAATCAAAAATAATACATAATAAATACATAATCAATTAAACAAGAAAACAGAATTTATTCAAATTAGGCAAGAGGTTATTTGGTACAGTCGGTGCCACCTCCCCACACAAACATATTATCACAAATATCCCCCCCACCCCCTTGGTTGGAGTAAGATCCACAAATGGACTTAGGCAATCTCATTTAGACCGGTGGGGTTAGGGTTAAGGTTAAGGTTAGGTTAAGGTAAGGGTTAGGTTAAGGTAAGGTAAGGGTTAGATTAAGGTCAGGTAAGGGTTAGGTTAAGGTAAGGTAATGGTTAGGTTAAGGTAAGGTAAATGTTAGGTTAAGGTTAGGTTAAGGTAACGGTTAGGTTAAGGTGAGGGTTAGGTTAAGGTTAGGGTTAGGTTAAGGTTAGGGTTAGGGTTAGTAATTTCTCTCGATTCAGCTCAAATAATGGCCACCATTGATTTCAAGAAAGTGTGAGTAATTGTTATGTGGTTGCATCATATTTCTTTGAAGCTTGCGTCGATGCATGCTTCAAAATATGTACAAATGGAGTACGCATTAGAGAAGTGCCCTCCGTGCTCCGTTTCACATACTTTGATTTGGACTCATACTCCGACACTCCTGTGCTCCAATTTGCGTGTGCTCGGAGCACGGTAGCATGCATTGTGAGAAACACCCATAGAGACAGCTGTGATATACAAGACCTCCTGTAGATCAGTTGGTAGAGCATGTAAGTGGCTCTGGATAAGAGCGTCTGCTAAATGACTCACTACTGTAGTCTCTCTGGATCAGAGCGTCTGCTAAATGACTCACTACTGTAGTGGCTCTGGATAAGAGTGTCTGCTAAATGACTCACTACTGTTGTGGCTCTGGATAAGAGAGTCTGCTAAATGACTCACTACTGTAGTCTCTCTGGATAATAGCGTCTGCTAAATGACTCACTACTGTTGTGGCTCTGGATAAGAGAGTCTGCTAAATGACTCACTACTGTAGTCTCTCTGGATCAGAGCATCTGCTAAATGACTCACTACTGTAGTGGCTCTGGATAAGAGCGTCTGCTAAATGACTCACTACTGTAGTGGCTCTGGATAAGAGTGTCTGCTAAATGACTCACTACTGTAGTCTCTCTGGATCAGAGCGTCTGCTAAATGACTCACTACTGTAGTGGCTCTGGATAAGAGCGTCTGCTAAATGACTCACTACTGTAGTCTCTCTGGATAAGAGTGTCTGCTAAATGACTCACTACTGTAGTGGCTCTGGATAAGAGCGTCTGCTAAATAACTCACTACTGTAGTGGCTCTGGATAGGAGCATCTGCTAAATGACTCACTACTGTAGTGGCTCTGGATAGGAGCATCTGCTAAATGACTCACTACTGTAGTGGCTCTGGATAAGAGCGTCTGCTAAATGACTCACTACTGTAGTGGCTCTGGATAGGAGCGTCTGCTAAATGACTCACTACTGTAGTGGCTCTGGATAAGAGCGTCTGCTAAATGACTCACTACTGTAGTGGCTCTGGATCAGAGCGTCTGCTAAATGACTCACTACTGCAGTGGCTCTGGATCAGAGCGTCTGCTAAATGACTCACTACTGTAGTGGCTCTGGATAAGAGCGTCTGCTAAATGACTCACTACTGTAGTGGCTCTGGATAAGTGCGTCTGCTAAATGACTCACTACTGTAGTGGCTCTGGATAAGAGCGTCTGCTAAATGACTCACTACTGTAGTGGCTCTGGATAAGTGCGTCTGCTAAATGACTCACTACTGTAGTGGCTCTGGATAAGAGCGTCTGCTAAATGACTCACTACTGTAGTGGCTCTGGATAAGAGCGTCTGCTAAATGACTCACTACTGTAGTGGCTCTGGATAGGAGCATCTGCTAAATGACTCACTACTGTAGTGGCTCTGGATAAGAGCGTCTGCTAAATGACTCACTACTGTAGTGGCTCTGGATAGGAGCGTCTGCTAAATGACTCACTACTGTAGTGGCTCTGGATAAGAGCGTCTGCTAAATGACTCACTACTGTAGTGGCTCTGGATCAGAGCGTCTGCTAAATGACTCACTACTGCAGTGGCTCTGGATCAGAGCGTCTGCTAAATGACTCACTACTGTAGTGGCTCTGGATAAGAGCGTCTGCTAAATGACTCACTACTGTAGTGGCTCTGGATAAGAGCGTCTGCTAAATGACTCACTACTGCAGTGGCTCTGGATCAGAGCGTCTGCTAAATGACTCACTACTGTAGTGGCTCTGGATAAGAGCGTCTGCTAAATGACTCACTACTGTAGTGGCTCTGGATAAGTGCGTCTGCTAAATGACTCACTACTGTAGTGGCTCTGGATAAGAGCGTCTGCTAAATGACTCACTACTGTAGTGGCTCTGGATAAGTGCATCTGCTAAATGACTCACTACTGTAGTGGCTCTGGATAAGAGCGTCTGCTAAATGACTCACTACTGTAGTGGCTCTGGATAAGAGCGTCTGCTAAATGACTCACTACTGTAGTGGCTCTGGATAAGAGCGTCTGCTAAATGACTCACTACTGTAGTGGCTCTGGATAAGAGCGTCTGCTAAATGACTAAAATGTAAAATATAGGCTGTGAAGATGAAATAGACAACCGTTAGAAAATAGAAACATTTACATTTACATCATTTAGCAGACGCTCTTATCCAGAGCGACTTAGAAACACATGTAACCTGTCCATAGCAACCGGTCCATAGCAACCTGTTCATAACAACCTGTCCATAGCAACCTGTCCATAGCAACCTGTTCATAACAACCTGTCCGTAGCAACCTGTCCATAGCAACCTGTCCATAGCAACCTGTTCATAACAACCTGTCCATAGCAACCTGTCCATAGCAATCTGTCCATAGCAACCTGTTCATAACAACCTGTCCATAGCAACCTGTCCATAGCAACCTGTCCATAGCAACCTGTCCATAGCAACCTGTTCATAGCAACCTGTCCACAGCCTAATGATCAGCAACCTGTCCGTTGATACATTTTAGTGAAGCAATTGGTGGTTTTGTTGACACTACATTTTAAATGGAGTGCTTTATCTAAATCTGTGCAACCACTTCTTGATAAGGGTAAACTCTGGCAGATATTTATTTGTCTATTAGGGTTGTGTATAGCACATGTGGTCGTCTACATTCACTTTAGCAGGCCTAAATGGCAACTCCACTGTTCTATCTCTTCCCCACTCTCTCTAGCTTCACAGATCCCCGATGGTAACTCCACTGTTCTATCTCTTCCCCCTCTCTCTAGCTTCTCACATCTCCGCTTGTAACTCCACTGTTCTATCTCTTCCCCACTCTCTAGCTTCACAGATCCCCGATGGTAACTCCACTGTTCTATCTCTTCCCCTCTCTCCAGCTTCACACATCTCCGATGGTAACTCCACTGTTCTATCTCTTCCCCTCTCTCTAGATTCACACATCCCCGATGGTAACTCCACTGTTCTATCTCTTCCCCTCTCTCCAGCTTCACACATCTCCGATGGTAACTCCACTGTTCTATATTTTCCCCTCTCTCTAGATTCACACATCCCCGATGGTAACTCCACTGTTCTAACTCTTCCCTTCTGTCTAGCTCTTGAGTGAGTCATTTATATATAGACAATGAACGTCAATATAGTTTCCAACTTATTTAGATTTACAAAAATATATATATACTAATAGGCCTAGGCCTATTCGAGGTATTATGCATTAATATATTAATTATCTTCTAACTTACACATCTCTCGATCGATCCTTTTGCTTGCTGAATGGCTATAAAATAGGCTACAGTGTTGGCAATGAACTGGTGGGGAAGTTTGACTGGCGAGAGCAACGTGTAGCCTAGATTTTGTGTGATGTGATCACATTGGCTAAATTGATCATTTGCTGCACAGATACATTGCAAATGTAAAAAAACAGGCAGAGAGCAATTCATTCATTCACACAACATTCCCACAGTGTGCCGCCTGTCAGTGGCAGTGCCCCCGATAACAATTTATATTGGTCAATAGCTTATTTTCGCATGTGAAAAGACGCAACAATCTAACCTGTTCTGAAAAAAAAAAAAATAATTGACTGATTGTGGCAGAACGATATTTCGCAATTGGTGTGAATGGCGTCATGACTAAGATTTGTATTTATTTTTTAAATAACGAATTTGGTGAGAAAGGGCCTTTAGTCTAAATCTCTGCCAGACCCTGCCTCTGTTTCCTTGACAACTGAGCCTGTCAAAGTGATGTGTTTGTGTAGGTACTCAGATGGTAATAGATGCCAAGAAGTCAACCAGCAATTTCACACAATTTCTGTTGATTGCGGCTGTGACTATGAAACTGAGAGGAGGAGAACAGAAAGAAAACAACCAGAACAGACTGAGGCTGGAAGTGGCAGACGAGAAAAGGAGAAGAGAAACTGTCATTATTTTTTCCTCAACCCCTCTCCTCTCTCGACTCTAATCTCTCTCTCCTCCCTCGATCCATCCTATCTCTCTCGCTCTCTCTCCTCCCTCTCCACTCTCTCTCTCATCATCTCTTCCCTCTCTCCTCTTTCTCGTCTCTCTCTCTCTCTCTCTCTCCTCTCTAACTCCTCTCCCTCTCTCTTCTCTCTCTCTCTCTCTCTCTCTCTCTCTCTCCCCCCTGGACTCCCTCTCTGTACTACTGTACTCTACTGTATTGGACAGTAGTGGAGAGGTATTTTCAGGCAACACTAGACCAGGAACAGGTCTGGATTGGAAAGCATTCTGGATAATAATAATAATAATAATAATAATAATAATATGCCATTGAAGGGTTTCCCTGGTTTAAAAAGGAGGATTGTAAATATGAAAAGGAGGGAGAAAGAAACAACTTGTTATTTGTTGGAGTTGCAGTGAGAGATCAGGGCTGAAGGCCTCCCACATGACTGGAACAACAAATCAGGAACCAGTTGGCGGTGCGGTGAGAGATCAGGGCTGAAGGCCTCCTACATGTCACTTTGTGTTTGCTCAGATAGAGACACTTTATTACCCTGTTATTCACTATGGGGGCTGGGCGGTGCTGCGTGTCTGGGTGGTCTAACTGGTATGTTATTCACTATAGGGGCTGGGCGGTGCTGCGTGTCTGGGTGGTCTAACTGGTCTGTTATTCACTATGGGGGCTGGGTGGTGCTGCGTGTCTGGGTGGTCTAACTGGTCTGTTATTCACTATGGGGGCTGGGCGGTGCTGCGTGTCTGGGTGGTCTAACTGGTCTGTTATTCACTATGGGGGCTGGGCGGTGCTGCGTGTCTGGGTGGTCTAACTGGTCTGTTATTCACTATGGGGGCTGGGCGGTGCTGCGTGTCTGGGTGGTCTAACTGGTCTGTTATTCACTATGGGGGCTGGGCGGTGCTGCGTGTCTGGGTGGTCTAACTGGTCTGTTATTCACTATGGGGACTGGGCGGTGCTGCGTGTCTGGGTGGTCTAACTGGTCTGTTATTCACTATGGGGGCTGGGCGGTGCTGCGTGTCTGGGTGGTCTAACTGGTCTGTTATTCACTATAGGGGCTTGGCGGTGCTGCGTGTCTGGGTGGTCTAACTGGTCTGTTATTCAACTATAGGGGGCTGGCGGTGCTGCGTGTCTGGGTGGTCTAACTGGTCTGTTATTCACTATGGGGGCTGGGCGGTGCTGCGTGTCTGGGTGGTCTAATGGTCTGTATTCACTATGGGGGCTGGGCGGTGCTGCGTGTCTGGGTGTGGTCTAACTGGTTCTGTTATTCACTATGGGTGCTGGGCGGTGCTGCGTGTCTGGGTGGTTTAACTGGTCTTGTTATTCAACTATGGGGGCTGTGCGGTGCTGCGTGTGCTGGGTGGTTTAAACTGGTCTGTTATTCATCTATGGGGGCTGGGCGGTGCTGCGTGTCTGGGTGGTTAATGGTTCGGTTAGTCAATATGGGGGCTGGGCGGTGCTGCGTGTCCTGGGTGGTCTAAACTGGTTTGTTATTTCACTATGGGGGCTGGGCGGTGCTGCGTTTGTCGGGTGGTCTAACTGGTCTGTTATTCACTATGGGGACTGGGCGGTGCTGCGTGTCTGGGTGTCTAACTGGTCTGTTATTCACTATGGGGGCTGGGCGGTGCTGCGTGTCTGGGTGGTCTAACAGGTTTGTTATTCACTATAGGGGCTTGGCGGTGCTGCGTGTCTGGGTGGTCTAACTGGTCTGTTATTCACTATGGGGGCTGGGCGGTGCTGCGTGTCTGGGTGTTTAACTGGTCTGTTATTCACTATGGGGGCTGGGTGGTGCTGCGTGTCTGGGTGGTCTAACTGGTCTTTTATTCACTATGGGGGCTGGGCGGTGCTGCGTGTCTGGGTGGTCTAACTGGTCTGTTATTCACTATGGGGGGCTGGGCGGTGCTGCTGGTGTCTGGGTGGTCTAACTGGTCTGTTATCACTATGGGGGCTGGGCGGTTCTGCGTGTCTGGGTGGTCTAACTGGTCTGTTATTCACTATGGGGGCTGGGCGGTGCTGCGTGTCTGGGTGGTCTAACTGGTCTGTTATTCACTATGGGGCTGGGGGCCTTACTATGGGGACAGGGTGGTGCTGTGTGTCTGGGTGGTCTAACTGGTCTGTTATTCACTATGGGGGGCTGGGCGGTGCTGCGTGTCTGGGTGGTCTAACTGGTCTGTTATTCACTATAGGGGCTTGGCGGTGCTGCGTGTCTGGGTGGTCTAACTGGTCTGTTATTCACTATGGGGGCTGGGCGGTGCTGCGTGTCTGGGTGGTCTAAACTGGTCTGTAATTCACTATGGGGGGCTGAGCGGTGCTGCGTGTCTGGGTGGTCTAAACTGGTCTGTTATTCACTATGGGGGCTGGGTGGTGCTGCAATCTGGGTGGTCTAACTGGTCTGTTATTCACTATGGGGGCTGGGCGGTGCTGCGTGTCTGGGTGGTCTAACTGGTCTGTTATTCCCTATGGGGGCTGGGCGGTGCTGCGTGTCTGGGTGGTCTAACTGGTCTGTTATTCACTATAGGGGCTGGGCGGAGCTGCGTGTCTGGGTGGTCTAACTGGTATGTTATTCATTATGGGGGCTGGGCAGTGCTGCGTGTCTGGGTGGTCTAACTGGTCTGTTATTCACTATAGGGGCTGGGCGGTGCTGCCTGTCTGGGTGGTCTAACTGGTCTGTTATTCACTATGGGGGCTGGGCGGTGCTGCGTGTCTGGTTGGTCTAACTGGTCTGTTATTCTCTATGGGGGCTGGGCGGTGCTGCGTGTCTGGGTGGTCTAACTGGTCTGTTATTCACTATGGGGGCTGGGCGGTGCTGCGTGTCTGGGTGGTCTAACTAGTCTGTTATTCACTATGGGGGCTGGGCGGTGCTGCGTGTCTGGGTGGTCTAACCGGTCTGTTATTCATTATGGGGGCTGGGCGGTGCTGCGTGTCTGGGTGGTCTAACTGGTCTGTTATTCACTATAGGGGCTGGGCGGTGCTGCGTGTCTGGGTGGTCTAACTGGTCTGTTATTCACTATGGGGGCTGGGCGGTGCTGCGTGTCTGGGTGGTCTAACTGGTCTGTTATTCACTATGGGGGCTGGGCGTTGCTGCGTGTCTGGGTCGTCTAACTGGTCTGTTATTCATTATGGGGGCTGGGCGGTGCTGCGTGTCAGGGTGGTCTAACTGGTCTGTTATTCACTATAGGGGCTGGGCGGTGCTGCGTGTCTGGGTGGTCTAACTGGTCTGTTATTCACTATGGGGGCTGGGCGGTGCTGCGTATCTAGGTGGTCTAACTGGTCTGTTATTCACTATGGGGGCTGGGCGGTGCTGCGTGTCTGGGTGGTCTAACTGGTCTGTTATTCACTATGGGGGCTGGGCGGTGCTGCGTGTCTGGGTGGTCTAACTGGTCTGTAATTCACTATGGGGGCTGAGCGGTGCTGCGTGTCTGGGTGGTCTAACTGGTCTGTTATTCACTATGGGGGCTGGGTGGTGCTGCAAATCTGGGTGGTCTAACTGGTCTGTTATTCACTATGGGGGCTGGGCGGTGCTGCGTGTCTGGGTGGTCTAACTGGTCTGTTATTCCCTATGGGGGCTGGGCGGTGCTGCGTGTCTGGGTGGTCTAACTGGTCTGTTATTCACTATAGGGGCTGGGCGGTGCTGCGTGTCTGGGTGGTCTAACTGGTATGTTATTCATTATGGGGGCTGGGCGGTGCTGCGTGTCTGGGTGGTCTAACTGGTCTGTTATTCACTATAGGGGCTGGGCGGTGCTGCCTGTCTGGGTGGTCTAACTGGTCTGTTATTCACTATGGGGGCTGGGCGGTGCTGCGTATCTGGTTGGTCTAACTGGTCTGTTATTCTCTATGGGGGCTGGGCGGTGCTGCGTGTCTGGGTGGTCTAACTGGTCTGTTATTCACTATGGGGGCTGGGCGGTGCTGCGTGTCTGGGTGGTCTAACTAGTCTGTTATTCACTATGGGGGCTGGGCGGTGCTGCGTGTCTGGGTGGTCTAACCGGTCTGTTATTCATTATGGGGCTGGGCGGTGCTGCGTGTCTGGGTGGTCTAACTGGTCTGTTATTCACTATAGGGCTGGGCGGTGCTGCGTGTCTGGGTGGTCTAACTGGTCTGTTATTCACTATGGGGGCTGGGCGGTGCTGCGTGTCTGGGTGGTCTAACTGGTCTGTTATTCACTATGGGGGCTGGGCGTTGCTGCGTGTCTGGGTCGTCTAACTGGTCTGTTATTCATTATGGGGGCTGGGCGGTGCTGCGTGTCAGGGTGGTCTAACTGGTCTGTTATTCACTATAGGGGCTGGGGCGGTGCTGCGTGTCTGGGTGGTCTAACTGGTCTGTTATTCACTATGGGGGCTGGGCGGTGCTGCGTATCTAGGTGGTCTAACTGGTCTGTTATTCACTATGGGGGCTGGGCGGTGCTGCGTGTCTGGGTGGTCTATAGCTGGTCTGTTATTCACTATGGGGGCTGGGCGGTGCTGCGTGTCTGGGTGGTCTAACTGGTCTGTTATTCATTATGGGGGCTGGGCGGTGCTGCGTGTCTGGGTGGTCTAACTGGTCTGTTATTCACTATAGGGGCTGGGCGGTGCTGCCTGTCTGGGTGGTCTAACTGGTCTGTTATTCACTATGGGGGCTGGGCGGTGCTGCGTATCTGGTTGGTCTAACTGGTCTGTTATTCTCTATGGGGGCTGGGCGGTGCTGCGTGTCTGGGTGGTCTAACTGGTCTGTTATTCACTATGGGGGCTGGGCGGTGCTGCGTGTCTGGGTGGTCTAACTGGTCTGTTATTCACTATGGGGGCTGGGCGGTGCTGCGTGTCTGGGTGGTCTAACTGGTCTGTTATTCACTATGGGGGCTGGGCGGTGCTGCGTGTCTGGGTGGTCTAACTGGTCTGTTATTCACTATGGGGGCTGGGCGGTGCTGCGTGTCTGGGTGGTCTAACTGGTCTGTTATTCACTATGGGGGCTGGGCGGTGCTGCGTGTCTGGGTGGTCTAACCGGTCTGTTATTCATTATGGGGGCTGGGCGGTGCTGCGTGTCTGGGTGGTCTAACTGGTCTGTTATTCACTATAGGGGCTGGGCGGTTGCTGCGTGTCTGGGTGGTCTAACTGGTCTGTTATTCACTATGGGGGATGGGCGGTGCTGCGTGTCTGGGTGGTCTAACTGGTCTGTTATTCACTATGGGGGCTGGGCGTTGCTGCGTGTCTGGGTGGTCTAACTGGTCTGTTATTCATTATGGGGGCTGGGCGGTGCTGCGTGTCTGGGTGGTCTAACTGGTCTGTTATTCACTATAGGGGCTGGGCGGTGCTGCGTGTCTGGGTGGTCTAACTGGTCTGTTATTCACTATGGGGGCTGGGCGGTGCTGCGTATCTAGGTGGTCTAACTGGTCTGTTATTCACTATGGGGGCTGGGCGGTGCTGCGTGTCTGGGTGGTCTAACTGGTCTGTTATTCACTATGGGGGCTGGGCGGTGCTGCGTGTCTGGGTGGTCTAACTGGTCTGTTATTCACTATGGGGGCTGGGCGGTGCTGCGTGTCTGGGTGGTCTAACTGGTCTGACTTCATTGCACCCCCCAGCCTATCTAATCTCCGCACATACACACACACACACATAGACACACAGACAGACACACACACACAGACAGGCAAGACAGACACACAGACAAGCAGAAAGACACACACACACACACACACAGACAAAGACAGACAGACAGACAGACAGACAGACAGACAGACAGACAGACAGACAGACAGACAGACAGACAGACAGACAGACAGACAGACAGACAGACAGACAGACAGACAGACAGACAGACAGACAGACAGACAGACAGACAGACAGACAGACAGACACACACACACACACATACACATATACCACAGGAAGTCAATTTTGTGGTTGATATGGTATAAGGCTGATCTTTTTTTCCTGTCTTCTATTTCCTGTCTTCTGTTTCCTGTCTTCTGTTTCCTATCTTCTGTTTCCTGTCTTCTGTTTCCTGTCTTCTGTTTCCTGTCATCTGTTTCCTATCTTCTGTTTCCTGTCTTCTGTTTCCTGTCTTCTGTTTCCTGTCTTCTGTTTCCTATCTTCTGTTTCCTGTCTTCTGTTTCCTGTCTTCTGTTTCCTGTCATCTGTTTCCTATCTTCTGTTTCCTGTCTTCTGTTTCCTGTCTTCTGTTTCTTGTCTTCTGTTTCCTATCTTCTGTTTCCTGTCTTCTGTTTCCTGTCTTCTGTTTCCTATTTTCTGTTTCCTGTCTTCTGTTTCCTGTCTTCTGTTTCCTGTCTTCTGTTTCCTGTCTTCTGTTTACTATCTTCTGTTTCCTGTCTTCTGTTTTCTATCTTCTGTTTCCTATCTTCTGTTTCCTATCTTCTGTTTCCTGTCTTCTGTTTCCTGTCTTCTGTTTCCTGTCTTCTGTTTCCTGTCATCAGTTTCCTATCTTCTGTTTCCTGTCTTCTGTTTCTTGTATTCTGTTTCCTGTCTTCTGTTTCCTGTCTTCTTTTTCCTGTCTTCTGTTTCCTATCTGTTTCCTATCTTCTGTTTCCTGTCTTCTGTTTCCTATCTTCTGTTTCCTCTCTTCTGTTTCCTGTCTTCTGTTTCCTATCTTCTGTTTCCTGTCTTCTGTTTCCTGTCTTCTGTTTCCTGTCTTCTGTTGTCTTCTGTTTCCTATCTTCTGTTTCCTGTCTTCTGTTTCTGGTATTCTGTTTCCTGTCTTCTGTTTCCTGTCTTCTTTTTCCTGTCTTCTGTTTCCTATCTGTTTCCTATGTCTGTTTCCTGTCTTCTGTTTCCTATCTTCTGTTTCCTGTCTTCTGTTTCCTGTCATCTGTTTCTTGTCTTCTGTTTCCTATCTTCTGTTTCCTGTCTTCTGTTTCCTGTCTTCTGTTTCCTATCTTCTGTTTCATGTCTTCTGTTTCCTATCTTCTGTTTCCTGTCTTCTGTTTCCTAACTTCTGTTTCCTGTCTTCTGTTTCCTATCAATTGTTTCCTATCTTCTGTTTCCTGTCTTCTGTTTCCTGTCTTCTGTTTCCTGTCTTCTGTTTCCTGTCATCTGTTTCCTGTCTTCTGTTTCCTGTCTTCTGTTTCCTATATTCTGTTTCCTGTCTTCTGTTTCCTGACCCCTGTTTCCTATCTTCTGTTTCCTGTCTTCTGTTTCCTGTCTTCTGTTTCCTGTCTTTTGTTTCCTGTCTTCTGTTTCCTATCTTATGTTTCCTATCTATTGTTTCCTATCTTCTGTTTCCTATCTTCTGTTTCCTGTCTTCTATTTCCTGTCTTCTGTTTCCTATCATCTGTTTCCTGTCTTCTGTTTCCTATCTTCTGTTTCCTGTCTTCTGTTTCCTATCTATTGTTTCCTATCTTCTGTTTCCTATCTTCTGTTTCCTGTCTTCTGTTTCCTGTCTTCTGTTTCCTATCTTCTGTTTCCTATCTTCTGTTTCCTGTCTTCTGTTTCCTATCTTCTGTTTCCTGTCTTCTGTTTCCTGTCTTCTGTTTCCTGTCTTCTGTTTCCTGTCTTCTGTTTCCTGTCTTCTGTTTCTTGTCTTCTGTTTCCTGTCTTCTGTTTCCTATTTTCTGTTTCCTATCTTCTGTTTCCTGTCTTCTGTTTCCTGTCTTCTGTTTCCTGTCTTCTGTTTCCTATCTTCTGTTTCCTATCTATTGTTTCCTGTCTTCTGTTTCCTGTCTTCTGTTTCCTATCTTCTGTTTCCTGTCACTCAGCAGTCAGAAGTGTAATTCACAGAGACCCGTCCTGTCCATCTTTGTATCCTCATCATCTCTGCGTCCCAAATGGCACCATATTCCCTATGTCAGGGTTCTTCAATTCCGGTCCCGGAGGGCCGAAACACTTCTGTTTTTTATTTCTACCTGGTAGTTAATTGCACTCACCTGGTGTCCCAGGTCTGAATTAGCCCCTGATTAGAAGGAGAGGATGAAAAACAGAGGTGTTTCGGCCCTCCAGGAACCGGAATTGAAGAACCCTGCCCTATGTAGTGCACTACTTTAGACCAGGGGCCATAAAGGGTCTGATCAAAAGTAGTGCACTATATAGAGGATAGGGTGCCATTTTGGAAGCAGCCTCTGTGGTCTCTAGCACCGACATTACTGACCGATAGAGACATTTAGAAGCGCTCCCCTCAACCGATCTGCTTATCATGGAAATTACAACTGCATATTGACTGTATCACTTAGTCTGGCATTCTCTTCCCGATTACAGTGCACTACTTCTGACCAGGGCCCATAGGGTGTGTGTGTGTGTGTGTGTGTGTGTGTGTGTGTGTGTGTGTGTGAGGCTGTGGCAGATAGCATTAGTTTACACACTCTGTGCCATGTCTTGTCTGGGCGAAAGTGACTAACTCATAACTCTGAAGGGAGGTCACACACACAAAACTCCACACAGAGCATAATGTCAACCGGTCAGTCTATTAGTTGATCTAGATTCAATCAGATCAGGCGTTAATGGAGTGATAGCCGACCCCCCGCAAAGCTGATGTTTTAGTGGTGTCGGAGATTATTAGATAAAAGAGCAGCATGTAAGGAGTATTGAATACAGTGCCTTCAGAAAGTATTCACACCCCTTGACTTTTTCCACATTTTGTTGTGTTACAGCCTGAATTTAAAATGGATTACGTTTATATTTTGTGTTACTGGCCTACACACAATACTCCATAATGTCAAATTGGAATTATGTTTTTACACATTGAAAGAAAACGAAATGTCTTGATTCAGTAAGTATTCAACCATTTTGTTATGGCAAGCATGAATAAGTTCAGGAGTAAAAATGTGCTTAACAAGTAACAAAATAAGTTGCATGGACTCACTCTGTGTGCAATTATAGTGTTTAATAGTGTTTAACCTAATCTCTGTACCCCACACATACAATTATCTGTAATGTCACTCAGTCGAGCATTGAATTTCAAACACAAGTTCAACTACAAAGACCAGGGAGTTTTTCCAATGCCTCGCAAAGAAGGGCACCTATTGGTAGATATATATATTTTTAAAGGCAGACATTGAATATCCCTTTAACCATGGTGAAGTTATTAATTACACTTTGGATGGTGTATCAATACACCCAGTTACTACAAAGATACAGGCATCCTTCCTAACTCAGTTGCCGGAGAGGAAGGAAACCACTCAGGGATTTCAACATGAGGCCAATGGTGACTTTAAAACAGTTACAGCAGTTAATGGCTGTGATAGGAGAACATTTAGGATGGATCAACAACATTGTAGTTACTCCAGAATACTAGCCTAAATGACAGAGTGAAAAGAAGGAAGCCTGTACAGAATAAAAATATTGGAAAACATGCATCCCATGTTTGCAATGAAGCACTAAAGTAAAACTGCAAAAAATGTGGCAAAGAAATTAACTTTATGTCCTGAATACAAAGTGTTATGTTTTGGGCAAATCCAACACAACACATCACTGAATACCACTTACCCTAGAAAGACACAAATCTGATTCTAACATGTATTGACTCAGGGGTGTGAATACTTATATCAAGGAGATATTTCTGTTTTTAATTTTCAATAAATGTGCAAACATTTCTAACAACATGTTTTCACTTTGCCATTACGGGGTATTGTGTGTAGATGGGTGAGATTTAAAAAAATATTTAAACCATTTTGAATTCAGGGTGTAACAACAAAATGTGGAATAAATCAAGCGGTATGATTGGGCTCCTGAGTGGCGCAGCGGTCTAAGGCACTGCATCTCAGTGCTTGAGGCGTCACTACAGACTCTGGTTCGATTCCAGGTTATATCACAATCCGACCGTGATTGGGAGTCCCATAGGGCGGCACACAATTGGCCCAGCATCTTCCGGGGTAGGCCATCATTGTAATAAGAATATGTTCTTAACTGACTTGCCTAGTTAAATAAAGGTCAAATAAATGAATACTTCCTGAAGGCACTGTAAAAGATCAGCGCTTAAAGAGTATTAAATAATGGAGCAGCATTTAAAGAGAATTAGATAAATATAAGCATTTAAATAGTATTAGATAAATATCAGAATTTAAAAAGTATTAGATAATAGAGCATCATTTAAAGAGTATTACATAAATATCTACTTTTAAAGAGTATTAGATAAATATCTGCATTTAAAGAGAATTAGATAATAGTGCAGTATTTAAAGAGTATTAGATACATATCTGCATTTGAAGAGTATTAGATACAATATCAGCGTTTAAAGAGTATTAGATACAATATCAGCGTTTAAAGAGTATTAGATACAATATCAGCATTTGAAGAGTATTAGATACAATATCAGCGTTTAAAGAGTATTAGATACAATATCAGCGTTTAAAGAGTATTAGATACAATATCAGCGTTTAAAGAGTATTAGATAAATATCAGCATTTGAAGAGTATTAGATACAATATTTACGTTTAAAGAGTATTTGATACAATATCAGCATTTGAAGAGTATTAGACACAATATCAGCGTTTATAGAGTATTAGATAAATATCAGCATTTGAAGAGTATTAGATAAAATATTTACGTTTAAAGAGTATTTGATACAATATCAGCATTTGAAGAGTATTAGACACAATATCAGCGTTTAAAGAGTATTAGATACAATATCAGCATTTGAAGAGTATTAGACACAATATCAGATGGTATATAGTCGTCTAAACAGTCTGATTGTGATAATACTATACTATCTTGTTTTTCATCTTGTGATCAAAGGTTTTAAAAGCATGTTAGTGTGACTGTGTATTATTGAAGCAGACTGTATATGATTAGTGTGACTGTGTATTATTGAAGCAGACGGTATATGATTAGTGTGACTGTGTATTATTGAAGCAGACTTTATATGATTAGTGTGACTGTGTATTATTGAAGCAGACTGTACATGATTAGTGTGACAGTGTATTATTGAAGCAGACTGTATATGATTAGTGTGACGGTGTATTATTGAAGCAGACTGTAATGATTAGTGTGACGGTGTGTTATTGAAGCAGACTGTATATGATTAGTGTGACTGTGTATTATTGAAGCAGACTGTATATGATTAGTGTGACTGAGTATTATTGAAGCAGACTGTATATGATTAGTGTGACTGTGTATTATTGAAGCAGACTGTATATGATTAGTGTGACTGAGTATTATTGAAGCAGACTGTATATGATTAGTGTGACTGTGTATTATTGAAGCAGACTGTATATGATTAGTGTGACTGTGTATTATTGAAGCAGACTGTATATGATTAGTGTGACTGTGTATTGTTGAAAGCAGATGTATATGATTTGGTGTAACGGTGTGTTATTGAAGCAGACTGTATATGATTAGTGTGACTGTGTATTATTGAAGCAGACTGTATATGATTAGTGTGACTGTGTATTATTGAAGCAGACTGTAATGATTAGTGTGACTGTGTATTGTTGAAAGCAGATGTATATGATTTGGTGTAACGGTGTATTATTGAAGCAGACTGTATATGATTAGTGTGACTGTGTATTATTGAAGCAGACTGTAATGATTAGTGTGACTGTGTATTATTGAAGCAGACGGTATATGATTAGTGTGACAGTGTATTATTGAAGCAGACTGTATATGATTAGTGTGACTGTGTGTTATTGAAGCAGACTGTATATGATTTGGTGTAACGGTGTGTTATTGAAGCAGACTGTATATGATTAGTGTGACTGTGTATTATTGAAGCAGACTGTAATGATTAGTGTGACTGTGTATTATTGAAGCAGACTGTAATGATTAGTGTGACTGTGTATTATTGAAGCAGACTGTAATGATTAGTGTGACTGTGTATTATTGAAGCAGACTGTAATGATTAGTGTGACTGTGTATTATTGAAGCAGACTGTAATGATTAGTGTGACTGTGTATTATTGAAGCAGACTGTAATGATTAGTGTGACTGTGTATTATTAAAGCATACTGTACATTATTTATGGTTGACTGCAGAGGAATCCTGTCTCTAGATCTGTCTCTAAACCTGTCTCTAGACCTGTCTCTAAACCTGCCAGGTGTATCTCTAAACCTGTCTCTAAACCTGTCTCTAAACCTGTCTCTAGACCTGCCAGGTGTATCTCTAAACCTGTCTCTAAACCTGTCTCTAAACCTGTCTCTAAACCTGTCTCTAAACCTGTCAGGTGTATCTCTAAACCTTTCTCTAAACCTGTCTCTAAACTTGTCAGGTGTATCTTTAAACCTGTCTCTAAACCTGTCTCTAAACCTGTCTCTAAACTTGTCAGGTGTATCTCTAAACCTGTCTCTAAACTTGTCAGGTGTATCTTTAAACCTGTCTCTAAACTTGTCAGGTGTATCTTTAAACCTGTCTCTAAACCTGTCTCTAAACCTGTCTCTAAACTTGTCAGGTGTATCTCTAAACCTGTCTCTAAACTTGTCAGGTGTATCTTTAAACCTGTCTCTAAACTTGTCAGGTGTATCTTTAAACCTGTCTCTAAACCTGTCTCTAAACCTGTCTCTAAACTTGTCAGGTGTATCTTTAAACCTGTCTCTAAACTTGTCTCTAAACCTGTCTCTAAACTTGTCAGGTGTATCTCTAAACCTGTCTCTAAACTTGTCTCTAAACCTGTCAGGTGTATCTCTAAACCTGTCTCTAAACCTGTTTCTTAACCTGCCAGGTGTATCTCTAATCCTGTCTCTAAACCTGTCTCTAAACCTGTCTCTAAACCTGTCAGGTGTATTTCTAAACCTGTCTCTAAACCTGTCTCTAAACCTGCCAGGTGTATCTCTAAACATGTCTCTAAACCTGTCTCTAAACCTGCCAGGTGTGTCTCTAAACCTGTCTCTAAACATGTCTCTAAACCTGTAAGGTGTATCTCTAAACCTGTCTCTAAACCTGTCTCTAAACCTGTCAGGTGTATCTCCAAACCTGTCTCTAAACCTGTCTCTAAACCTGTCTCTAAACCTGTCAGGTGTATCTCTAAACCTGTCTCTAAACCTGTCTCTAAACCTGTCTCTAAACCTGTCTCTAAACCTGTCAGGTGTATCTCTAAACCTGTCTCTAAACTTGTCAGGTGTATCTTTAAACCTGTCTCTAAACTTGTCAGGTGTATCTTTAAACCTGTCTCTAAACCTGTCTCTAAACCTGTCTCTAAACTTGTCAGGTGTATCTCTAAACCTGTCTCTAAACTTGTCAGGTGTATCTTTAAACCTGTCTCTAAACTTGTCAGGTGTATCTTTAAACCTGTCTCTAAACCTGTCTCTAAACCTGTCTCTAAACTTGTCAGGTGTATCTTTAAACCTGTCTCTAAACTTGTCTCTAAACCTGTCTCTAAACTTGTCAGGTGTATCTCTAAACCTGTCTCTAAACTTGTCAGGTGTATCTCTAAACCTGTCTCTAAACCTGTTTCTTAACCTGCCAGTTGTATCTCTAATCCTGTCTCTAAACCTGTCTCTAAACCTGTCTCTAAACCTGTCAGGTGTATTTCTAAACCTGTCTCTAAACCTGTCTCTAAACCTGCCAGGTGTATCTCTAAACATGTCTCTAAACCTGTCTCTAAACCTGCCAGGTGTGTCTCTAAACCTGTCTCTAAACATGTCTCTAAACCTGTAAGGTGTATCTCTAAACCTGTCTCTAAACCTGTCTCTAAACCTGTCAGGTGTATCTCCAAACCTGTCTCTAAACCTGTCTCTAAACCTGTCTCTAAACCTGTCAGGTGTATCTCTAAACCTGTCTCTAAACCTGTCTCTAAACCTGTCTCTAAACCTGTCTCTAAACCTGCCAGGTGTATCTCTAAACCTGTCTTTAAATCTTCCCTGTGTCTCTCTAAAGCTGCTAGGTGTGTGTCTAAACCTGCCGGGGCAGACTGCTGTCTCCATGGTCAGGATGAACATCTGACCTTGGACTAGATGCTGACCTTGGAGTAGGTGCTCACCTTGGAGTAGATGCTGACCTTGGACTAGAAGCTGACCTTGGAGTAGTTGCTGACCTTGGAGTAGGCGCTCACCTTGGAGTAGATGCTGACCTTGGACTAGGTGCTGACCTTGGACTAGATGCTGACCTTGGAGTAGGTGCTCACCTTGGAGTAGATGCTGACCTTGGACTAGATGCTGACCTTGGAGTAGGTGCTCACCTTGGACTAGATGCTGACCTTGGACTAGGTGCTGACCTTGGACTAGATGCTGACCTTGGACTAGGTGCTGACCTTGGACTAGATGCTGACCTTGGAGTAGGTGCTGACTTTGGAGTAGCTGCTCACCTTGGAGTAGGTGCTGACCTTGGAGTAGGTGCTGACCTTGGAGTAGGTGCTCCCCGGTCGCGGCCAGGCTCTGTCGCAGCCGGCCGCGACCGGGAGACTCATGGGCGGCGCACAATTGGCCCAGCGTCGTCCAGGGTAGGGGAGGGAATGGCCGGCAGGGATGTAGCTCAGTTGATAGAGCATGGCGTTTGTAACGCCAGGGTTGTGGGTTCGATTCCCACGGGGGGCCAGTATAAAAAAATAAATAAAAAATGTATTCACTAACTGTAAGTCGCTCTGGATAAGAGCGTCTGCTAAATGACGTAAATGTAAATGTAAATGTAATGCTGACCTTGGAGTTGGTGCTCACCTTGGAGTAGATGCTGACCTTGGAGTAGGCGCTCACCTTGGAGTAGATGCTGACCTTGGACTAGTTGCTCAGTATCTTTCCATTTCTCCAAACGTCAACTTTCGAAGTTGCTCCAAAGGTCAAATTTCAAAGTTAAGGGTTGAAGCTTTGGATAGGCTGAAAACAAAGACGTCCTCCAGAGATCTAAAACTTTTTCTGTTGAAAAGTGATATCTGAAGTATAAATACAGTAAAGTACAAACTAAAGGGTAAATAAATATGTTTGGAGCAAAATAGGGTTTTATAGACACATACTTCTGTTAAGTACATGAGTTGATCACGACTGAGGATATGATGCAGACACAGGAGGCGGATAGTACAGTTCTCAATAATAATTTATTAGAACACGGGGCAAAGGGCAGGTCGAGGGCAGGCAGAGGTTCGTAATTAGGTCAGAGTCGGGCAGGTACAGGACGGCAGGCAGGCTCGGTGTCAGGGCAGGCAGAATGGTCAGAAGCGGGAAACTAGGAAATAAACACTTGAGAAACAGGAAAACACGCTGGTAAGACCTGACAAGACAAGACGAACTGGCAACAGACAAACAGAGAACACAGGTATAAATACACAGCGGATAATGAGGAAGATGGGCGACACCTGGAGGGGGGTGGAGACAAGCACAAAGACAGGTGAAACAGATCAGGGCTTGACAGAGGTGTTAAATTAGGTGAAAAAAAGACTGGAGTGCCACTTTAAGTTGAGGCATTAATTCCGAATGGTTGAGGTAGGGTTTGGGATAGGGTTAAAACAAAAAAAAAGAACAAAATTACTGTCTACTACAGGGATTGAACATACAACTATGGGGGCGCGGCACTGCTGCCAGACCCTGACCCCGAGCATGCCTGCCTGCCGTCCTGTACCTGCCTGACTAGTGCCAGACCCTGACCCCGAGCCTGCCTGCCTGCCGTCCTGTACCTGCCTGACTAGTGCCAGACCCTGACCCCGAGCCTGCCTGCCTGCCGTCCTGTACCTGCCTGACTAGTGCCAGACCCTGACCCCGAGCCTGCCTGCCTGCCGTCCTGTACCTGCCTGACTAGTGCCAGACCCTGACCCCGAGCCTGCCTGCCTGCCGTCCTGTACCTGCCTGACTAGTGCCAGACCCTGACCCCGAGCCTGCCTGCCTGCCGTCCTGTACCTGCCTGACTAGTGCCAGACCCTGACCCCGAGCCTGCCTGCCTGCCGTCCTGTACCTGCCTGACTGCTGCCAGACCCTGAGCTCACCTGTGTGAATTGTTTGTTTGTTTATAGTTATAACGCTCAATTTTGTTTCGTTTTGTCTAAATCCAAATGCGTCGCAAGTTTGACAGTGAATTATACGTGGCACGTGTGACCTTCTTAATCCTAATTTCTCTAATATGCGGAAAACTTTCCAATCACTACCGGATGTTGTATGGATTCAGTGAGTAAATCAACCACCATCACCTACTCCCATGAGTTTCTGCTCTCTTTCTGAGATAAAGCTCACACTCTCCAAAACAACGTTGCCTTGCCTGATGGTTGTTCTACAAAGTCAAAAAGGAAATCTAAGAAGCAAGGCTCAAGAGGTGGTGTTAAGAACAGACTACGGAGGCGGGGATGCCGTCACCCTGTCTAATGTGCGGTCACTAAATAATAAACTGGATGAGTTAGAGGCAAGGGCTAAATTTGAAGAGGACTTTAGGAGAAGTCATTTAATCTGCTTTACAGAAACGTGGCTCAAGCAGTACAATATTGATGTGAACATTGATGGATACACTGTTATTAGAGCAGATCGAGACAAAACAACGTCACATAAATCAATAGGCAGGGCTATGTATCTTTGTCGATATCACTTGGGTCACGCAGTGTAATGTGATTGAACAAGTGTGCACCAGAGACTATGAGATTCTCGTTGTATCATTCAGGCCATTCTATCTACCACGCGAGTTTGGACAGATTACCATTATTCTGGTCTATGTGCCTGGACCTAACAATAAGGAAGCTGCTGACAGGATTACAGACTGTTTCAATGCTGCGCTTTCACGATCAACTGACCAGCCAGTATTTGTGCTTGGGGATTTTAATACGCTCTCCCTTTCCGCGCACCTCCCCACTCTGCAACAGTATGTCACCTGTCCAACTCGCTCAACTCGCATCCTGGACCAGTGTAATGGTAACGTAGAGGACGCATACAAGTCAGTGTGCAGGGCACCCACCGGGAAATCAGACCATAACGTTATCCATCTCCTACCGAGATACAGGCAGCAGGTGAAACGCGAAAAACCTGTAGAGAAATCCATTCAGGTATGGACAGAGGAGAGCAGGGAGGAGTTCAAGGATTGCTTTGACATCACAGACTAGGAGGTGTTCTTTGACTTGTGCAGGGATCCCCACAAGGTGACAGACAGCATCACATCATACATCCAGTTCTGTGAGGATACTGTCATTAACACAAAAACTGTCCGAGTATTTCCCAACAACAAGACAACAACAAGACAACAACAGTCCTGGGTGTCTAAGGACTTTAAAATGTGCCTCAATGAAAGGACGTTTTTTCCTTCCTGAAAGGAGATACTGATGATGTAAAGGACAAAGAAAATTAATTCAGGTCAAAAAGGACTTCAAGGATAAAGTGGAGCAGAGGTTCTGTCCAGCCAATCCAAGACAAGCATGGGAGGGGCTTAATGCAGTGATGGAAGAGAGAGGAACAACAGCATGGCCGACCGTTCCCCTGGAAACCACCTCAACTGGTTTATGGAAGATTTGACACCGTTGATTTTAAAGACTAATGGAAACAAATATGTGAGAGCGTCCCCAAATCCTCTCCTGTCCAGATAACAGAGAACGAGGTGGCCTAGTCACATATTAAGCCACACAAAGTACCGGGCCCAGACGGACTACGGGGCAAAGTACTGAAGGTCTGCGCCGACCAGCTCAAGGGAGTCTTCACACGACTGTTTCAACTCCTGCTGAGCACCTGTGCAGCGCCAAACTCCTGGAAGGGGTCGACCATTGTACCGGTGCCTAAGAAGTCAGGGGCCAAATCACCAAATGACTTTCGACCTGTGGCCCTCACGCCCCTTCTGGACCTGTGGCCCTCACGCCCCTTCTGGCCAAACGCATGGAAAGGGTTGTCAGTAAGCACCTTACCTTGTCCGTAGCAGATCAACTGGACCAGCTACAGTTTGCCTATAAGGCACAGAGGAGGACTTAGGATGCTACCCTGACCTTGGTGAACATGGTGACTAGTCACCTTCAACATGCAAAATCATATGCACACATTTTATTTATTGATTATAGTTCAGCTTTCAATACAATGCAAATACACACACTGCTGAAACGACCACGGGACCTGAATGTCAACAGAAGCCTCGCAGGTTGGATCAAGGACTTTTTAACTGACCGCCCACAGAGGGTCCTGATGAATGGGGCCCTCTCTGATGAACTGACCCTGAACACAGGGGCGCACCAGGGGTGTGTCCTCTCTCTGATGAACTGACCCTGAACACAGGGGCGCCCCAGGGGTGTGTCCTCTCTCTGATGAACTGACCCTGAACACAGAGGCACCCCAGGGGTGTGTCCTCTCTCTGATGAGCTGACCCTGAACACAGGGGTGCCCCAGGGGAGTGTCCTCTCTCTGATGAACTGACCCTGAACACAGGGGTGCCCCAGGGGTGTGTCCTCTCTCTGATGAACCTGAACACAGAGGCACCCCAGGGGTGTGTCCTCTCTCTGATGAGCTGACCCTGAACACAGGGGTGCCCCAGGGGAGTGTCCTCTCTCTGATGAACTGACCCTGAACACAGGGGTGCCCCAGGGGTGTGTCCTCTCTCTGATGAACTGACCCTGAACACAGGGGTGCCCAAGGGTTGTGTCCTCTCTCTGATGACCCTGAACACAGGGGTGCCCCAGGGGTGTGTCCTCTCTCTGATGACCTGACCCTGAACACAGGGGCGCCCCAGGGGTGTGTCCTTTCACCATTGTAGTTCTCTATCTACACTAATGAGAAGAAGATCCAAGGAAACAATGTGAGCCTTTTTGAAGTACATAGCTCTGGTGGGACTCTTTTTAAAGATGCTTCGTCAGATGGGGGCAGCTATTTTAAACAGGCCAACAACCTTCAAGAACGGTGCCGGTCAAGTGCCCTCCACATCACTGTGGAAAAGGCAAAGGAGCTGATCATCAATGGCAACAACCTGCCAATGTCCCAACCACTCTCTCTGAACGACCAACCAGTGGAGGTGGTTGAGTGTTTCAAATATCTAGGGAAACAAATTGATAACAAGCTGAGTTTTCCAGAGAATGCAGACTGTATATATATTTTTTAAAGCAAGCCAGCGCCTGTTTTTAATCAGGAATTTGAAGGGGTTTGGGGTCAGTCAGGATGTTCTGGAGAAGTACAGCAGCTTGGTGGAGAGCTTCCTCATGTTCAATATGACAGTCTGGTATGGTAATCTGGGGAACAGTCTGGTATGGTAATCTGGGGAACAGTCTGGTATGGTAATCTGGGGAACAGACTGGTATGGTAATCTGGGGAACAGTCTGGTATGGTAATCTGGGGAACAGTCTGGCATGGTAATCTGGGGAACAGTCTGGCATGGTAATCTGGGGAACAGGCTGGTATGGTAATCTGGGGAACAGTCTGGTATGGTAATCTGGGGAACAGTCTGGTATGGTAATCTGGGGAACAGTCTGGCATGGTAATCTGGGGAACAGGCTGGTATGGTAATCTGGGGAACAGTCTGGTATGGTAATCTGGGGAACAGTCTGGTATGGTAATCTGGGGAACAGTCTGGTATGGTAATCTGGGGAACAGTCTGGAATGGTAATCTGAGCCTGAGGAGCAAAAGCAAACTGAGCAGAATAGTAAACAGAGCCAGCAAAGTAATCGGTCGACCACAGGCACAGCTGAGCAGTCTGTTCCACAAGGCAACCAAAAAGAAGACACTGGCTGTCGTTGGCGACCCCTCCCACTGGCTGTCGTTGGCGACCCCTCCCACTGGCTGTCATTGGCGACCCCTCCCACTGGCTGTCGTGGGCGACCCCTCCCACTGGCTGTCGTTGGCGACCCCTCCCACTGGCTGTCGTTGGCGACCCCTCCCACTGGCTGTCGTTGGCGACCCCTCCCACTGGCTGTCGTTGGCGACCCCTCCCACTGGCTGTCGTTGGCGACCCGTCCCACTGGCTGTCGTTGGCGACCCCTCCCACTGGCTGTCGTTGGCGACCCCTCCCACTGGCTGTCGTTGGCGACCCGTCCCACTGGCTGTCGTTGGCGACCCCTCCCACTGGCTGTCGTTGGCGACCCCTCCCACTGGCTGTCGTTGGCGACCCCTCCCACTGGCTGTCGTTGGCGACCCCTCCCACCCTCTACACCCTCTCTGTTCGATAGGCTTCCCTCTGGCCGGCGCTTCAGAATGCCCACGGCCACGAAGAACGTGTTCAAACGTTCATTTGTTCCTTTTGCTGTTGAACTATTAAATGCAAATCAAATTGTACCAATATATGTACTTATCTATCCAGTGCAGTTGGGACAGTGGTCGGTTGTGAGTGAATGTAACAATGCCCTCTATGTTTTTAGTGTATGCAACATGATGGACTGACTGGTTTAAATGTGCGTGATGTGAGAATGTATGTGTATGGGATCCTTTTAATGGAAGGTGATGCCAAAGAAAAATGTCCATCCTTGATGGACAAAGTTGTATTCTATTCTATTCTAGCCTTCTGATAAAGAGTCATGGGATTATGGCCATCTACCAACCCCATCCATCCATCCACCCTAACAAAACCCAAACCTACTTGATGGTAATAGGGCTCACTGCTGCCCCTAGTGGCCGGTTTTGAAGGCATTTTCCCGACGTCCTTAGGACATGGGCAGATGTTTTCGAAGTCAATCTTGAGCAATGTGCCTGTATTTACCCTCTTAATACACCTCCGCTGTCTTCAACCAGGATCTCAGCGATCACTGCCAAATTGCCTGCGTTCGTAATGGGTCCGCGGTCAAACGACCACCCCTCATCACTGTCAAACGCTCCCTAAAACACTTCAGCGAGCAGGCCTTTCTAATTGACCTGGACCGGTGTATCCTGGATGGATATTGACCTCATTCCGTCAGTAGAGGATGCCTAGTTGTTCTTTAAAAGTGCTTTCCTCTCCATCTTAAATAAGCATGCCCCATTCAAAAAATTCAGAACTAAGAACAGATATAGCCCCTGGTTCACCCCAGACTTGACAGCACAAAAACATCCTGTGGCGTACTGCATTAGCATCGAATAGCCGCCGCGATATGCAACTTTTCAGTGAAGTCAAGAACCAATATACACTTTCAGTTAGGAGAGGAAAGGCTAGCTTTTTCAAACAGAAATTTGCATCCTGTAGCACTAACTCCAAAAAAGGGGGTGATACTCTAGATCCAAACTGTTACAGACCTATATCCATCCTGCCCTGCCTTTCGAAAGTTTTTGAAAGCCAAGTTAACAAACAGATCACCGACCATTTAGAATCCCACCGTACCTTCTCCGCTATGCAATCCGGTTTCCGAGCTGGTCATGGGTGCACCTCAGCCACGCTCAAGGTCCTAAACAATATTATCACCGCGATCGATAAAAGACAGTACAGTGCAGCCGTCTTCGTCGACCTGGCCAAGGCTTTCGACTCTGTCAATCACCGCATTCTTATCGGCAGACTAAATAGCCTTGGTTTCTCAAATGACTGCCTCGCTTTGTACACCAACTACTTCTCAGATAGAGTTCAATGTGTCAAATCGGAGGGCCTGTTGTCTGGACCTCTGGCAGTCTCTATGGGGGTGCCACAGGGTTCAATTCTTGGGCCGACTCTATTCTCTGTGTATATCAATGATGTCGCTCTTGCTGCTGGTGACTCTCAGATCCACCTCTACGCAGACGACACCATTTTGTATACATCTGCCCCTTCATTGGACACTGTGTTAACAAACCTCCAAACGAGCTTCAATGCCATACAACACTCCTTCCGTAGCCTCCAACTGCTCTTAAACACTAGTAAAACTAAATGCATGCTCTTCAACCGAACGCTGCTGGCACCCGCCCACCTGACTAGAATCACTACTCTCGACGGGTCTGACCTAGAATATGTGGACAACTACAAATATCTAAGTGTCTGGATAGACTGTAAACTCTCCTTCCAGACTCACATTAAGAATCTCCAATCCAAAGTTAAATCTAGAATCGGTTTCCTATTTCGCAACAAAGCCTCCTTCACTCATGCTGCCAAACATGCCCTCGTAAAACTGACTATCCTACTGATCCTTGACTTCGGCGATGTCATTTACAAAATAGCCTCCAACACTCTACTCAGCAAATTGGATGTAGTCTATCACAGTGCCATCCGTTTTGTCTCCAAAGCCCCATATAATACCCACCACTGTGACCTGTACGCTCTTGTTGGCTGGTCCTCACTACATATTCGTCGCCAAACCCACTGGCTCCAGGCCATCTATAAATCACTGCTAGGCAAATCCCCGCCTTATCTTAGCTCATTGGTCACCATAGCAACACCCACCCGTAGTCTGCGCTCCAGCGGGTATATCTCACTGGTCATCCCCAAAGCCAACACCTCCTTTGGCCGCCACTCCTTCCAGTTCTCTGCTGCTAATGACTGGAACAAAAATCTCTGAAGCTGGAGACTCTTATCTCCCTCACTAACTTTAAGCATCAGTTGTCAGAGCAGCTTACCGATCACTGCACCTGTACACAGCCCATCTGTAATTAGCCCACCCAACTACCTCATCCCCATATTGTTATTTATTTTGCTCATTTGCACCCCAGTATCTCTATTTGCACATCATCTTTTGCACATCTATCACTCCAGTGTTAATACTAAATTGTAATTATTTTGCACTATGGCCTATTTATTGCCTTACCTCCATAACTTACTACATTTGCACACACTGTATATAGATTTTCTGTTGTATTTTTGACTTTATGTTTTGTTTACCCCATATGTAACTCTGTGTTGTTGTTGTTTTTATCGCACTGCTTTGCTTTATCTTGGCCAGGTCGCAGTTGTAAATGAGAACTTGTTCTCAACTGGCTTACCTGGTTAAATAAAGGTTAAATAATTTTTTTAAAAATAAATATATATATATATATATATATATATATATATATATATATATATATATATATATATATATATACAGTGGGGATAACAAGTATTTGATACACTGCCGATTTTGCAGGTTTGCGTACTTACAAAGCACGTAGAGGTCTGTAATTTATATCATAGGTACACTTCAACTGTGAGAGACGGAATCTTAAACAAAAATCTAGAAAACCACATTGTATGATTTTTAAGTAATTCATTTGCATTTTATTGCATGACATAAGTATTTGATACATCAGAAAAGCAGAACTTAATATTTGGTACAGAAACCTTTGTTTGCAATTACAGAAATCATATGTTTCCTGTAGGTCTTGACCAGGTTTGCACACACTGCAGCAGGGATTTTGGCCCACTCCTCCATACAGACCTTCCCCAGATCCTTCAGGTTTCGGGGCTGTCGCTGGGCAATACGGACTTTCAGCTCCCTCCAAAGATTTTCTATTGGGTTTAGATCTGGAGACTGGCTAGGCCACTCCAGGACCTTGAGATGCTTCTTACAGAGCCACTCCTTAGTTGCCCTGGCTGTGTGTTTCGGGTCGTTGTCATGCTGGAAGACCAAGCCACGACCCATCTTCAATGCTCTTACTGAGGGAAGGAGGTTGTTGGCCAAGATCTCGCGATACATGGCCCCATCCATCCTCCCCTCAATATGGTGCAGTCGTCCTGTCCCCTTTGCAGAAAAGAATCCCCAAAGAATGATGTTTCCACCTCCATGCTTCACGGTTGGGATGGTGTTCTTGGGGTTGTACTCATCCTTCTTCTTCCTCCAAACACGGCGAGTGGAGTTTAGACCAAAAAGCTATATTTTTGTCTCATCAGACCACATGACCTTCTCTCATTCCTCCTCTGGATCATCCAGATGGTCATTGGCAAACTTCAGACGGGCCTGGACATGCGCTGACTTGAGCAGGGGGACCTTGCGTGCGCTGCAGGATTTTAATCCATGATGGCGTAGTGTGTTACTAATGGTTTTATTTGAGACTGTGGTCCCAGCTCTCTTCAGGTCATTGACCAGGTCCTGCCGTGTAGTTCTGGGCTGATCCCTCACCTTCCTCATGATCATTGATGCCCCACAAGGTGAGAACTTGCATGGAGCCCCAGACCGAGGGTGATTGACCGTCATCATGAACTTCTTCCATTTTCTAATAATTGCGCCAACAGTTGTTGCCTTCTCACCAAGCTGCTTGCCTATTGTCCTGTAGCCCATCCCAGCCTTGTGCAGGTCTACAATTTTATCCATGATGTCCTTACACAGCTCTCTGGTCTTGGCCATTGTGGAGAGGTTGGAGTCTGTTTGATTGAGTGTGTGGACAGGTGTCTTTTATACAGGTAACGAGTTCAAACAGGTGCAGTTAATACAGGTAATGAGTGGAGAACAGGAGGGCTTCTTAAAGAAAAACTAACAGGTCTGTGAGAGCCGGAATTCTTACTGGTTGGTAGGTGATCAAATACTTATGTCATACAATGTGATTTTCTAGATTTTTGTTTTAGATTCCATCTCTCACAGTTGAAGTGTACCTATGATAAAAATTACAGACCTCTACATGCTTTGTAAGTAGGAAAACCTGCAAAATCGGCAGTGTATCAAATACTTGTTCTCCCCACTGTATGTGTTCTCCCATAAGGTTTAGTCTGCTGTCTGCTCTGATCCACTCAGCAGAGAACCAGTCCTACACTTTCCTTCTCACTATAACCAAGCTCACATCCCAACTATCCCTTTAATAGCTACATTAGAGATTTCAGCAGATAGCCGCTAACGTCTATCATAATGCGGAGTTAAATCCCCTTAATACAACCGATTGGCAAACATATTGCAAATTAAGAAATCATGTGGCTAAACTGAATAAAATGAAGTAGAAACTACATTATGAAACAAAGATAATTGACATAAAGAATGATAGCAAAAAGCTTTGGAGCACCTTAAATGAAATTTTGGGCAAAAAGGCTAACTCCTCTCCATCATTCATTGAATCAGATGGCTCATTCATTACAAAACCAACTGATATTGCCAACTACTTTAAGGATTTTTTCATTGGCAATATTAGCAAATTTAGGGATGACATGCCAGCAACAAACGCTGACACTACACATCCAAGTATATCTGACCAAATTATGAAAGACAGGCATTGTAATTTTGAATTCCGTAAAGTAAGTATGGAAATATTGTTGATCAATAGTGGACGATATTGCCACTCCTGTTTGCCATATCTTCAATTTAAGCCTGCCAGAATGTGTGTGCACTCAAGCCTAGAGGGAAGCAAAAGTTATTCCCCTGCCTAAGAATAGTAAAGCCCCCTTTACTGGCTCAAATAGCCGACCAATCAGCCTGTTACCAACCCTTAGTAAACTTTTGGAAAAAAAGGTGTTTGACCAGATAAAATGCCATTTTAAAGTAAACAAATTGACAACAGACTTTCAGCACGCTTAAAGGGAAGGACATTCAACAAGCACAGCACTTACACAAATGACTGATGATTGTCTGAGAGAAATTGATTTGGGGGCTGTTTTATTAGACTTCAGTGAGGCTTTTGACATTATCGATCATAGTCTGTTGCTGGAAAAACGTATGTGTTATGGCTTTACACTCCCTGCTATATTGTGGATAAAGAGTTACCTGTCTAACAGAACACAGAGGGTGTTCTTTAATGGAAGCCTCTCCAACAAAATCCAGGTAGAATCAGGAATTCCCCAGGGCAGCTGTCTAGGCCCCTGACTTTGTTCAATTTTCTCTAACGACCTGCCACTAGCTCTGAATAAAGCCAGTGTGTCTATGTATGCTGATGACTCAACACTATACACATCAGCTACTACAGCGACTGAAATGACAGCAACACTTAACAAAGAGCTGCAGTTAGTTTCAGAATAGGTGGCAAGGAATAAGTCAGTCCTAAATATTTCAAAAACTGAAAGCATTGTATTTTGGATAAATAGTTTACTAAACCCTATACCTCAACTCAATCTTGTAATGAATAATGTGGAAATTGAGCCAGTTGAGGAGACTAAATTGCTTGTAGTAACCCTGGATTGTAAACTGTCATGTTCAAAACATATTGATACAACAGTAGCTAAGAGGGGGAGAAGTCTGTCCATAATAAAGCGCTGCTCTACCTTCTTAACAGCACTATCAACAAGGCAGGTCCTACAGGCCCTAGTTTTGTCCAACCTGGACTACTGTTCGGTCGTATGGTCAGGTGCCACAAAGAGGGACTTGCAAATTGGCTCAGAACAAGGCTGGCCCTTGGATGTACACAGCGAGCTAACATTAATAATATGCATGTCAATCTCTCCTGGCTCAAAGTGGAGGAGAGATTGACTTCATCACTACTTGTATTTGTGAGAGGTATTGACATGTTGAATGAACCGAGCTGTTCACTACATACCACCAGAGGTCTCTTCACAGTCCCCAAGTCCAGAACAGACTATGGGAGGCGCACAGTACTACATAGAGCCATGACCACATGGAACTCTATTCCACATCAAGTAACTCATGCCAGCAGTAAAATTAGATTTAAAAAACAGATAAAAATACACCTTATGGAACAGTGGGGACAGTGAAGCAACACAAACATAGACACATACACACGATAACATACGCACTATACACACATGTACACATGGATTTTGTGTTATAGATATGTGGTAGTAGAGGCCTGAGGGCACACTCTTAATATGTTGTAAAATCTGTTATTAATGTATTGTAATGTTATTAAAATGTATAACTGCCTTAATTTTGCTGGACCCCAGGACCCCTTGGCAGCAGCTAATGGGGATCCATAATAAATACAAATAAAAATACCAATTAATGACTCCGCATCGTTTGGAAAATCAGTTTTAATTATGTGTAAATGTCTTATTTCTGGATGTAATGATGATGACGCGTCGTCAGAGACGTGTTGTCTCTTGACAACCATCACTTTTCGGTCAGTCGGGAGGTTCATATTTTTAAGATGCACTCTCAAACGTTGGTATAATTTCAGCCACGAGCCAAAAGTGGTCCCTGTTTTTTGTGTACTACTTCAACAAATTGTTTGTTATATCATGCATTTCGTATGATATGTTACGTCCTGCCATTTTTATTTTTTTGGTAATTCGTATGATACTGTATGTTATAAATCCAAGCTGTACTATAAGTTATGAATTTGTTGTACTTAAGATCCTGGAGTGCAGCTCCTACTGTATGGGCATGTTGACTGAACAGCTACAGTAACACTGGAACAGCTACAGTAACACTAGAACAGCTACAGTAACACTAGAACAGCTACAGTAACACTAGAACAGCTACAGTAACACTAGAACATCTACAGTAACACTAGAACAGCTACAGTAACACTAGAACAGCTACAGTAACACTAGAACAGCTACAGTAACACTAGAACAGCTACAGTAACACTGGAACAGCTACAGTAACACTGGAACAGCTACAGTAACACTGGAACAGCTACAGTAACACTAGAACAGCTACAGTAACACTAGAACAGCTACAGTAACACTGGAACAGCTACAGTAACACTGGAACAGCTACAGTAACACTGGAACAGCTACAGTAACACTAGAACAGGTACAGTAACACTGGAACAGCTACAGTAACACTAGAACAGCTACAGTAACACTAGAACAGCTACAGTAACACTGGAACAGCTACAGTAACACTAGAACAGCTACAGTAACACTGGAACAGCTACAGTAACACTGGAACAGCTACAGTAACACTAGAACAGCTACAGTAACACTAGAACAGCTACAGTAACACTGGAACAGCTACAGTAACACTAGAACAGCTACAGTAACACTAGAACAGCTACAGTAACACTGGAACAGCTACAGTAACACTAGAACAGCTACAGTAACACTAGAACAGCTACAGTAACACTGGAACAGCTACAGTAACACTAGAACAGCTACAGTAACACTGGAACAGCTACAGTAACACTAGAACAGCTACAGTAACACTAGAACAGCTACAGTAACACTAACATCAATAACACTAGACAGCTACAGTAAACACTTGAACAGCGCCAGTACACTAGAACAGCTACAGTAACACTAGAACAGCTACCTAATCACTGGACCGCTCCAGTAACAATGGAACAGCTACATTAACACTAGGAAACGCTACCGTAACACTGGAAACAGTACAGTAAAACTGAACAGCTAACATATCACTGGAACAGCTTACCGTAACCCTGGAACAGCTACAGTAACACTAGAAACAGGTACAGTAACAAGGGAAACAGCTACAGGAAACACTTAGAACGCACAGTAACACTTCGAACAGTACAGTAACACTGGAACAGCTACAGTAAAACTAGAACCGCTACAGTAACACTGGAACTGGACAGCTACAGTAACACTGAAACAGTACAGTAACAATAGAACAGCTTACATTAACACTAGAACAGCTACCGTAACACTGGAACAGATACAGTAACACGTAGACGCTACAGTACACTAGAACAGCTACAGTAACAGGGAACAGCGACAGTAACACTAGAACAGCTACAGTACACACTGGAACAGCTACAGTAACACTGAGAACAGAGTACCGTACATAGAACCAGCTACAGTAACACTAGACCCGCTACAGTAACACTTGGAACAGCTACAGTAACAAGAGAACAGGTACAGGTAACACTAGAACAGCGATCAGTAAACCTGGAACAGCTACAGCAGGAAACACTCGAAACAGTTACAGTAACACTAGAACAGCGACAGTAACCTGGAAACGCTACAGTAACACTAGAACAGCTACTGGACACTAGAACAGCTTACGTCACACGGGAACGCTTATCAGAAACACTAGAAGCTACAGTAGTAACCCTAGAACAGCTCCAGTAACACTAGAACATCTTACAGTAACACTGAACAGCTACAGTAAGCACTAGAACAGCGACAGTAACACTAGAACAGCTACAGTAACAAGAACAGTAACAGTATCACTGGAAAGTACAGTGACAATGGGATAACCAGCTACAGGAACACTAGACAGCTACAGAACACTAGAACAGCACAGTAACACTGGAACAGCTACAGTATAACTGGAACATGCTACAGAACACTGAACAGCTACAGTAACACTTAGAACAGGGACCAGTAACACTGGAACAGCACAGTAACACTAGAAACAGCTACAGAACCACTAGACAGCGACAGTTAACACTGGAAAACGCTACAGTAACACTAGAAACAGAGACAGTAACCACGGAACAGCTACCAGTAAACACTGGAAAACAGCTCAGTAAACACTAGACAGCACAGTAAACACGTAGACTAGAACGCGACAGTAACACTGGAAACAGATACGAAACACTAGAACAGCTACCGTAACACTAGAAACAAGCTACAGGAACACTGGAACAGCTACAGTAACACTAGAACAGCTACCCGTAACACTAGATAGAACAGCTACAGGTAAACACTGAACAGATACAGTAACACCTAGACAGCTAAGTAAAACACTAGAAACAGCAACAGTAAAACACGGAACGCTACCGTAAAACATAGGAAAGCTACAGCCCCACTGGACCGTACGAACACCGGAACCGCTACAGGAACACTGATGGAAACAGCTACGAGTAACAACTAGACCAGCTACATAAACACTAGAACCGCTCAGTAACACGGAACAGCGACAGTATCACGGGAACAGCTACAGTAACACTGGAACAGCTACAGTAACACGGAACAGCTACAGAACACTAGAACAGCTACAGTAAACACAGAACAGCTCCAGTAACACTAGAACAGCTAACAGTAACACCGAACAGCTACAGTAAAAGAACAGATACAGTAACACGGACAGATAAAGTAACACTGGAAACAGCTACAGTAACACTAGAACAGCTCATTAAACTGGGACCATACAGTACACTAGAACAGCTACAGTAACACTGGAAACAGCACAGTAACCCTAGGAACACTACAGTAACACTGGAACAGCTACAGAACACTAGAACAGCTACAGAACACTGGAACAGCTACAGTAACACTAGCGAGAACCAGCTACAGGAACATTGGAACAGCTACAGTAACACCGGAAAAACAGCTACAGTAACACGGAACGCTACAGTAACACTTAAACAGCTACAGTAACACTAGAAAAGCGACAAGTAACACTAGAACAGGCTACAGAACACTGGCGGACAGCTACGTAAACTAGAACAGCTCAGTAACACTGGAAAACAGCTACATATAACTGGAACAGCTACAGTAACACTAGACCAGCACAGTAACATTGGAAAACAGCTACAGTAACCCTCGAACAGCGACAGTAAACACTAGAACAGCTACAGTAAACACGAGAACAGCACAGACCACTGGAAGCTACAGTAACACTGAAACAGCTACAGTAACACTAGACAGACAGTAATACTAGAACCGCTTACAAGTAAACACGGAAACGCTACCATAACACTTAGAAACAGCTACAGGTAACACTAGAACGTACAGCCTAATAACAATAGAACAGCTCAGTAACCTGGAACAGCTACAGTAAACACGGAAAGCACCAGTACACTGAACTGCTACAGTACCACTTGCGAAACAGCTACAGTAACAGGAACCAGCTACAGAGTAACACCGGAACACTACAGGAACACTGGAACGCTACAGAGTAACACTGGAACGCTACAGTAACACTGAAAAAGCTACCGGAACACTGAAAAAGCTACAGTAACACGGAACAGATACAGTAACACTAGAAACAGCTACGTAACACGGCAACAGCTACAGTAACACTGAAACAGCTACAGTAACACTAGAACAGCTACCGTATCACTGAACAGCTACAGTAACACTAGAACAGCTACAGTAACACTTAGAACCGCTACAGTAAAAAACCGGAAACAAGATACAGTAACACGTAGACAGCTACAGTCACACTAGAACAGCTAAAGTAACAACTGGAAACAGCTACAGAAACATTGGACTTGGAACAAGCACATATCACGGGAACAAGCAAGTAACACAGAACGCTACAGTAACACCGGACACCGACTACCCGTCAACGAGAACAGCTACAAGTAAGTAAACACTGGAAACAGCACAATAACACTTAGAACAGCGACAGGAAACCTAGAACAGCTACAGTAAAACTAGAACAGCTACCAGTTAACACTGGAAAAGCTACAGATAACACTGAAACAGATACAGTAACACTAGAACAGCTACAGTAACACTGGAACAGCACAGTACACTGAACAGCTACAGTAACACTAGAACAGGTACAGTAACACTGGAAACCGCTACCAGTAACACTGGAACAGCTACAGTAACACTGGAAAACAGCTACAGTAACCCAATAGAACGCTACAGTAAACACCGGGAAAACAGCTAGCAGTTAAACACTTAGAACCGCTACAGAACATGGAACAGCTAAAGTAAACACTGAAACAGCTACAGTGACACTAGAACAAGCTACAGTAACACTGGAACAGCTACAGTAACACTGGAACCGGCTAACGTAACAGGAACCGCTACCGTAACACTTAGAAACAGGTACAGTAAACATGAACAGCTACAGTAAAAACTGAACAGCTACAGAGAACATAGAAAAGCTTACAGTAACACTGGACGGAAAACAGCTACAGTAAACACTGGAACAAGTACAGTAACACTGGAACAGCTACAGTACACACTGGAACAGATACAGTAAAACTGGAACAGCTAAATAACACTGGAACAGTACAGTACCACTGACCAGCTCAGTAACACAGAACAGCTCCAGTAACCTCGAAACAGCTACGTACACTAGAACGCTACCGTAACACCGGAACCGCACCAGTACACTAGCAACAGCTACAGTAACACTGGAACAGCTACAGTAACACTGGAACAGCTACAGTAACACTGGAACAGCTACAGTAACACTGGAACAGCTACAGTAACACTAGAACAGCTACAGTAACACTGGAACAGCTACAGTAACACTAGAACAGCTACAGTAACACTAGAAACGCGACAGGAATCACTGGAACAGCTACAGGAACACTTTAGACACTACAGAACTAGAACAGCTACCGTAACACGGAAAAAACAGCCTAAGTAACACTGGAAAAAGCTACGAGTAAACACTAGAACAGTACAGTAACACTGGAACAGTACAGTAACACTCGAGAACAGCACAGTAACACTAGAACAGCACAGTAACACTGGGAAACAAGCTACAGTAGTAACACAGAACAGTACAGTAAACACTAGAACAGCGACAGTAACACCGGAACAGCTACAGTAACACTGGAACAGCTACAGTAACACTAGAACAGCTACAGTAACACTGGAACAGCTACAGTAACACTAGAACAGCTACAGTAACACTAGAACAGCTACAGTAACACTGGAACAGCTACAGTAACACTAGAAAAACAGCTACCGTAAACACTGAACAGTACAGGAACACTAGAACAGCTACAGTAAACACTAGAACGCTACCGTAACACCGGAACAGGATACAGTAACACTGGAAACAGCTTACAGTCACACTAGAGAAACAGTACAGTGAAACACTGGAACAGTCCAAGTAAACTAGAATAGAACAGCTACAGGAACACCTTAGACAGCTACAGGAACACTGGGAACAGCTACCGTAACACTAGAACACTACAGTAACCCACTTAGAATCAGCTTACAGGGAAACCGAAACAGCTACAGTAACACTGGAACAGCTACCGTAACACTTAGAACAGCTACAGTCCCACTGGAACAGCTACAGTAACACTTAGAACAGTACAGGAACCCTGGAACCGCTACAGTAACACTAGACCGCTACAGGAACCTTAGAACAGCTACAGTTACACGGACAGCTACAGTAAACACTCGAACAGCGTACAGGAACACTAGGAACAAGCCCAGTAACACCGGACAGCTACAGTACCAACTGGACAGTACAGTAACACTAGACAACAGCTACAGTACACTGAACAGCTACAGTAAACACTAGAACAGCTCAGTAACACTAGATAGAAAGCTACAGGAAAACACTGGAAACAGCTACAGGAACCCTAGAACAGCTACAGTAACCAATGGATGGACACCGCTAACAGAACCCTTAGAACAGCTACAGGAACACTAGAAAAGCTACCAGTAACACCGGAAACAGCTACAGTAAACACTGGAAACAGATACAGAAACACTAGAACAGTACAGTACCCACTGGACAGGTCTACAGAACACTAGGAAACGCTACAGTACACTAGAACAGCTAAGTAACAATGAGAAGCTACAGTAACACTGGAACAGCTACAGTAAACACTGGAACAGCTACAGGAACATGGAACAGCGACAGTAACACGGAACAGTACAGTAACCACTAGAACAGTACAGAGTAACACTAGAACAGCTACAGAACACGTAGAACAGCTACAGGAAACACCGGAACACACGTAACAATGAACAGCTACAGTAACCTGGAAACAGCCCAGTAACAATGGAACAGTCGACAGTAACATGGAAAACAGCTCAGTAAACACTAGAACAAGATACAGTAACACGAGACCCGCTACAGTAACCTGGAACAGCTACAGCAACCTAGAAACGCTTACAGTAAACACTAGAACAGCTACAGTAAACCACTGGAAAACGCTCCAGAACACTAGATACGCTACAGTAACCACTAGAAACAGCTACAGTAACAACGGACCAAGCTACCGTAACACTGGAACAGCTACAGTAACACTTAGAACAGCTACGTACCATGGAAACAGCACTAGTAACATAGAACAGATCCATGTAACAAGAACAGATACAGTAACACGGAACAGCTTTACAGTAACACTGAACAGCTACAGTAACCTAGAACAGCTACAGTAACACCGGAAACAGCTACAGTAAACATGGACCGCTACAGTAACACTTAGAACAGCTACAGTACACTGGAACGTCCAAGTAACACTAGAACGCTACCGTAAAAACACTAGACAGCTACCAGTTCACACTGGAACAGCTTAAGTAAATACTAGAAACAGCTACATAACATGGCCAGCTACAGAACACTAGAACAGCTACAGTAACCCTTAGAAAAGCTACCGTAACCCGGAACAGCTACAGTCCCACTGGAACAGTACAGTAAAACTAGAACGTGACAGTAACACTGGAACAGCTACAGTAACACTAGAACAGCTACAGTAACACTAGATAGAAAAGATACAGTAACACGGACAGTACGTTAACACTGAACAGCTACAATAAACACTAGAACAGCTACAGTAACACCGGAACAGCTACAGTAACACTTGGAACAGCTACAGTAACACTAGAACAGCTACAAGTAACACGGAAACAGCTACAGTAACACTAGAAAAAGCTTACAGCGAACACTTAGAAAAGCTACAGTAAACTGGAAAGCTACGTAACCTTAGACCAGCTACAGTAACACTGGAACAGCTACAGTAACACTCTAGAACAGCTACAGTAACACTAGAACGCATAGTAACACTGGAAAACAGCAAAGTAAACACTAGAACGTACAGTAACATGGAAACAGCTACAGTTCACACTCGAACAGCTCCAGTACACCGGAACAGCTACAGTACACACTGGAACAGCGACAGTACACTACTAGAACAGCTACAGTAACACGAGGAAACAGCTACATTATCAATGAACAGTACAGTAAACACTGGCCCAGCACAGAACCATTGGAACAGCGACAGTAACACTCGAACAGCTTAAGTAAACACTAGAACAGCGACAGTAACACTAGAACCGCGACAGTAAACACTGGACCAGCTACAGTTAACCTGAAACAGCTTACAGTAACACTAGACAAGCTACAGTAAAACTAGACAGTACAGTAACACTGGAAACAGCTACAGTAACACAGAACAGCTACAGTAACACTAGAACAGCTACCAGTAACACTAGAACAGCTAACCAGTAACATGGATAACAGTACAGTAACACTGAAAACAGATACAGTAACCTAGAACAGCTACAGTAACACGGAACCGCTACAGAACACTGGAACAAGCTACAGTAACACTGGAAAAGCTACAGTAAACACTAGAACAGCTACAGGAACACCGGAACCGCTACAGTACCACTAGCAACAGCTACAGGAAACAATGGAACAAGCTACAGTAACACTGAAACAGCTCAGTTAAACACTGGAACAGCACAGTAGTAACACTTAGAACAGAACAGTAACCACGGGGGAACAGTACAGTAACACTAGAACAGATACAGTAACACGAGACAGCTACAGTAACACTGGAACAGCTACAGTAACACTAGAACCTAGAACAGCTACAAGTCAACACTGGAAACAGCTACCAAGTAACACTGAACAGATACAGAACACTGAACAGCTACAGTAAATATAACCTGAACGCTACAGAACACCGGAACAGCTACAGTAACACTAGAACAGCTACAGGAAACACTGGAACCAGTACAGTAAACACTGAACCGGACAAGTAAACACCGGAACCGCTACAGTAACACTGGAAACAGCTACAGTAAACAATAGAACAGCACGCTAAACACTAGAACAGCAAGTAACACTGGTGGGACAGCTACAGTACACATAGAACAGCGCGTACCACTGGCACAGATCCAGGACCAATCGAACAGGACAGTAACACTCGGAAACAGCTACAGTAACACTGGAACAGACAGTAACACTAGAACCGCTACAGGAGTAAACACTGGAACGCTACATTAATCACTGGAACAGCGACAGTAACACTAGAACAGCTACAGTACCATTGGTGGAACAGCTACAAGTAACACTAGACAGCTACAGTAAAACTAGACCAGTAAGTACACCTAGAACCGCTACAGTAACACTGGAACAAGCTACAGTAACACGGAAACAGCTACCGTCACACAGAACAGCTCCCGTTAACACCTAGAACAGCTACAGTAAACACTGGAACAGTACAGTAACCACTAAGACAGCTACAGTTAAACCCTCGGAAAAGACAGTAACACTAGCACCGCTTCCGGACCATGCACACAGCTGACAGTAACACTGAAAAACAGCTACAGTAACACTTAGCACGCTAACAGTAACACTGGAACAGCTACAGTAACCACTTGGAAACAGGCTACAGTAACACTGGAACCAGCACAGACAACTAGAACAGTACAGTAACACCGGAACAGCTACAGGAGTAACACTTTAGAACAGCTAACCCGTAACGCTGGAAACTACAGTAACACTGAAACAGCTACGTAACATGGACTCTACAGAACCACTAGAACAAGCTACAGTAACACTGGAAACAGCTACAGTAACACTAGAACAGTACAGTAACACTAGAACAGCTACAGTAAACAGGAACAGAGCTACAGTAACACTAGAACAGCTACGTAACACTGGAACAGCTCCAGGAACACTAGAGCAGCTACAGTACACTGGAACAAGATACAGTAAACACTGGAAACAGCACAGTAACACGGAACAGTACAGTAACACTAGAACCGCTACCGTAACCCTGGAATCAGCTAACAGTAACAACTACGAACAGCACAGTACACCCGGGAAAGCTACCGTAACACTAGAAACTAGAACAGCTACAGTAAACACTGGAGGAAAGCTACAGTAAACACTAGAACAGCTACCGTAACACCGGAACAGCACAGTAAACACTGGAACAGCTACAGTAACACTATGAGAACAAGGTTACAGGAACACTGGAACAGTGCAGTAACACTGGAACAGCTACAGTAACAGAGAACGCTACAGAACACGGCACAGCTACAGTAACACTAGACAGCTACAGAACACTGAAAACAGTTACATGACATCTAGAACAGCTACAGTAACCCATGGAAACAGCTACCAGAACACGGAACAGTACAGTAACACTGGAAAGCTACAGTACCACGAACAGTTACAGACACTAACCAAGCTCAGTACCACGAGAACAGCTACAGGGCACTAGAACAGCTACAGTAAACCACTGAACAGCTACAGTAAAAAACAACGGGAACAGCTACCGTAACACTGGAATAAGCTACAGTACAATTAGAACAGCTAAGAACACGGAACAGATACAGAAAACACTGTAACCGATAACAGTAACAGGAACAAGATACAGTAACACTAGAACGCTACAGGTAGTAACACCGGCAACAGTACCCCAGTAACAATAGAACGCTGAGTAACACGGGGGGGAAGTACAGTAACCACGAAACAGTCAGTAACACTGGACAGCTTACAGTAACACTTAGAAATCAGCTACAGTAACACTAAAACAAGCTACAGTAAAACACGATGAACAGTACAGTAACACTAGAACAGCTACAGTAAACTGGAACCAGCTACATTAACCTCACTAGAACAGCTACAGTAACACGGGAACAGCTTACAGTAAAACACTAGAACGCTACAGTAACACTGGACACAGCGAACAGTAACACTGGACAGCTACAGTAACCACCGCGAACAGACTACAGTACCCTAGAACAGCTACAGTAACACTGAACAGCTACAGAACAACTGATAAAGCGACAGTAACACCGGAACAGCTACGTAACACTGGAACCTCTAGCAGTAAAACGGAACAGCTACATTATCCCTGGCGAACAGCTACAGTAACATAGAACAATTACGTAACAATAGAACAGTACCAGTAAACCGGACAGCACAGTACCAATAGAAAAGACTACAGTCAACACTGGAACAGCTACAATACCACTAGACAGCTACAGTAACACTAGAACAGCACAGTAACCAATGAACAGCGTACAGTAACACTGGGGGAGGAAAAGCTCAGTAACCACTGAAACAGATACAGTAACACGTAGAATCAGCTACAGTGAACACTGGACAGCTACAGTAACCACTGACACTACCGTACCCAGAACAGTTACAGTAACACGGAACAGCTACAGTAACACGAGAACAGGTTACAGGAACAATGAAACACTACAGTAACAATGGAAAGCTACAGTACACTCGAAAACAAGTAACCGGAACACCGGCACCGCTACAGAAACATTAGAACAGATGACAGTAACACGGAAAAGCTACAGTGACACTAGAACAGTACAGTAAACATGGAACCGTACGTAAGCACGGGAACAGCTACAGTAAACCTGAAAAGTACAAGAACACCTAGAACAGTTTACAGTAACAAGGAAACAGCGACAGTAAACATGGCACGCTACAGTTACACTAGAAGCAGCTACAGTAACACTGGAACAGAATACAGGAACACTGGACAGCTACAGTAAACACTGGAACAGCTACAGTAACACTGGAAACAGCTACAGTATACTGGAAAACAGCTACAGTAACACTGGAACAGCTTACAGTCAAACACTGGACCAGTACAGTAACCACTAGAACAGCTACAGTAACCTGAACAGCTACAGTAACACTCTTAGAACAGCTACCGTAAAAAAAAAAAAAAAGCCCCGGACAACAGCTATAGTAAACACTAGAACACCTACATAACACTGGAAACAGCTACAGTAACAATGGAAAAAGCTACAGTACACTGGAACCAAGCTACAGAACACTAGAACAGCTACAGTAACCCTTGGAACAGCTACAGTAACACTAGAAACAGCACAGTTACAGTAACACTAGGAACCAGCTACAGGTAACACCGGAACAGCTACAGTAACACTGAACAGATGCGTAACACTGGAACAGTTCCAGTAACACTGGAAACAGCTACAGTAACACTGGAATCGCACCGTAGTAAACACTGGAACAGCTACAGTACCACTAGAACAGCTAACAGTAACACTGGCACAGCTACCCAGTAACACTAGAAACAGCTACAGAACACTAGAACAGCTACAGTAACACCGGAACAGCTACAGAGAAATTGGAACAGCTACAGTAACATTAGAACGGCTACGGAACACTGGAACGCTACAGTAACACTTAGAACAGCTACAGTAACTAGAACAGCTACCGTAACACTGGAACAGCTGACAGTAACAAGAACAGCTACAGTAACACTGGAACAGCGTAACAGTAACACGAACAGCTTACAGTAACACTAGAACAGCTACAGTAACACTGGAAGCTACAGGAAACACTTTGAACAGCTTACCGTAACACTGGACGCTACAGTAACACTAGAACAGCTACAGTAAACACCGGAACAGCTACAGTAACACTAGAACAGCTACAGTAAACACCGGAAAGCTACAGTAAACCCACTGGCATGGAACAGCTACAGTAACACTAGAACAGCACAGTAACACTGGACAGAACATATATCACTGGAAAAGCTCCAGTAACACTATAGAAACAGCTACAGTAACATTGAGCACGCTACAGAGACACTAGAAACAGCTACAGTAACACGAACGCTACAGTACCACTAGAACAGCTACAGGAACAAGGGAAACAGTTACAGTAACACGGAAACAGCTACAGTAACACTAGAACAGATTACGTAACACTAGAACAGCACAGTAACACTGAACAGCTACAGTAAACACTATAGACAGCTACAGTAAACACTAGAACAGATGTACAGTAACACTAGAACAGCTACAGTACACTGGAAACAGCTACAGTAACACGAAAACACTACAGTAACACTAGAACAGCTACAGGACACTGGAACAGCTACAGTAACACTGGAACAGCTACGTAACAATGGAACAGCTACAGAACACAGAACCGCTACAGAACACCGGAACAGTACGTCACACTTAGAACAGCTACAGTAACACTGGAACAGCACTAGAAAAACTCGGAAACCGGCTACAGTAACACTGGGACAGCTACAGTAACATTTAGAACAGCTACAGTTAACCTGGACCAGCTCCAGTAACACTAACGCTACAGTAGTAACACTAGAACAGCACAGTAACATGGACAGCTACAGTAACACTAGAACAGCTACAGAACACTGGAACAGCTACGTAACACTCGAACAGCTACAGTAACACTGGAACGGATCCAAGTAACACTGGAACAGCTACAGTAACACCGGAACGCTCCAGTAACACTCTAGAACGCTACAGTAACACTGGAAACAGCTACAGTAACAACTAGAACAGCTACAGTAACACTGAAACAGCTACAGGGCACTAGGAACAGTACGAGAACACTGGAACAGCTACAGTAACACTGGAACAGGCTACAGTAACAATGGAAAAGATACAGTAACAATAAACAGTACCAGGAACACTGGAACAGCTACAGTAACATGGAACAGCTGACAGTAACACTAGAAACAGCTACATTAAAACCACTGGAACAGCTACAGTCACAATGGAACAGCTACAGTAAACACTGGGACAGTACAGTAACACTGGGACAGCTAAAGAACACTGGTGGAACCAGCTACAGTAACACTGGAACAGCTACAGTAACACGGAACAGTACAGTAACACTAGCAACAACTAAAGTAACTAGAACAGCTACAGTTAGTAAACACTAGAACAGCTACAGAAAAACGGAAAAGCTATAGACCTAGAACAGCTACAGTAAAACACGGAACAGCTACAGTAACATGGAACAGCTACAGTAACACTGGAAACAGACTACAGTAACACTAACAGCTCCAGTACACTGGAACAGATACAGTAACACTTTAGAAAAGCTACAGTAACACGAGAAAAGCTACAGTAGTAACACGGAACGCTACAGTAAACTAGAACAGCTACAGTCACACTGGAACAGCTACAGTAACACTGGAAAGCACAGTCACACTGGACTAGCTACAGTAACCACGCGAACAGCTTCTACAGTAACACTAGAACAGCTACAGTAAACATGGAAACCGCACAGTAACACTGACCGCTACAGTAACACTAGAACAGCTAACAGTAACACGGAACAGCTACAGGAACATTGGAAAAAGTTACAGAACACTAGAACAGGACGAACACTGGAACAGCTTACAGTAACACTAGAACAGCTACAGAACACTAGAAACAGATAAGTAACACTCGGAAACAGCTACAGTAACAATAGAAAGCACCAGTAAAACTGGAACAGATACAGTAACACTAGAACAGATACCGTATACACTTGAACCGCTACAGTAACACTGGAACAGCTACAGTAACACTAGGAACAGCTACAGTAAACACTGGAACAGCTACAGTAACACTAGAACCAGCTACTAGTAAAAACTGGAACAGCGACAGTAACACTAGAACAGCTAAGTAAACGTGGAACAGCTACAGGAACACTAGAAACAGCTACAGAACACTAGAACAGCTACCGTAGTAACCCGGCAACAGCTACGTTTACCACTAGAACAGCTACAGTAACGACCTGGAAACAGCTACCGGAACATGGAACAGCGACAAGTAACACTGGAATCGCACAGTCACACTGGCAACAGAACAGGAAAACGAGAACAGCTACAGTAAAACACTGGAACAGCTACAGTAACAAACTAGAAACAGCTACAGTTAACACTGGCCACCGCTACAGTAAACACTGGAACGCTACAGTAACAAGAGAAACAGGCGACAGTAACACTGGAACAGCTACAGTAAATCGAACAGCTACAGAACACGGGAAACGCTACAGTTAAAACCAGATCGGCTAGGGATCATACGTGCTCTATGTGATGCTGTTTTAGAAGACGCCGTTGTGTGTGTGTGTGTGCCATGATGGCCAACCGACGCTGTTTTCCCTGAGGGAGATGAGAAGGAGGAGGTTTGATTCATTAGCCTGTAGAACCTCTCCCAGAGCAGGTTGGCGGTGGGCGGCCCCCTGACTTCAAAGACTCTTTGATCTGGGACCAGGAGTAGTGGGTGATTGGGAGCAAAAGGAATAGTAAAGCCACATATCGTGTGTGCGTGTTTTCTTTGCTTGTGTAAGCGTGGGTGCACAGTTTTTTTTTTTTTTGCAAAGCTTCTAGAAATATGCTCTACAAGTATCAGCATATGGCCAGTCGGCTGTAAAACAGACCAGTATGGTTGATTGATTGATTGAGTGATCAGAAGATGATCCACCAAGTTACTGTCAACAGAACAGTAGGAGGGCTTGAGTAGATTAGAGAGAGTCTGAATCAGAACCGGATCAAATTATGCTTCTGAAGTGTCCTGATGATCGTCATCCCTCTTCCAGTCTCATCCGTCTCGGAGCAGAGATCACTGCAACGCACACACACACACACACCACACACACACACACACACACACACACACCACACACACACACACACCACACACACACACACACACACGACTGCTACTCTGAGACAGAACAGTGGAGCGAAATATCAAGAGATCTGCTCTCCATCCATTCTTCTACCCTCCATCAGCTCTTCTACCCTCCATTAGCTCTTCTACCCTCCATCAGCTCTTCTACCCTCCATCAGCTCTTCTATCCTCCATCCATTCTCTATCCTCCATCAGCTCTTCTACCCTCCATCAGCTCTTCTACCCTCCATCAGCTCTTCTACCCTCCATCAGCTCTTCTACCCTCCATCAGCTCTTCTATCCTCCATCCATTCTCTATCCTCCATCCATTCTTCTATCCTCCATCAGCTCTTCTATCCTCCATCCATTCTCTATCCTCCATCAGCTCTTCTATCCTCCATCCATTCTCTATCCTCCATCCATTCTCTATCCTCCATCAGCTCTTCTATCCTCCATCCATTCTCTATCCTCCATCAGCTCTTCTATCCTCCATCCATTCTTCTATCCTCCATCCATTCTTCTATCCTCCATCAGCTCTTCTATCCTCCATCCATTCTCTATCCTCCATCAGCTCTTCTATCCTCCATCCATTCTCTATCCTCCATCCATTCTTCTATCCTCCATCAGCTCTTCTATCCTCCATCCATTCTCTATCCTCCATCAGCTCTTCTATCCTCCATCCATTCTCTATCCTCCATCCATTCTCTATCCTCCATCAGCTCTTCTATCCTCCATCCATTCTCTATCCTCCATCAGCTCTTCTATCCTCCATCCATTCTCTATCCTCCATCCATTCTCTATCCTCCATCAGCTCTTCTATCCTCCATCAGCTCTTCTATCCTCCATCCATTCTCTATCCTCCATCCATTCTCTATCCTCCATCCATTCTTCTATCCTCCATCCATTCTCTATCCTCCATCCATTCTCTATCCTCCATCAGCTCTTCTATCCTCCATCAGCTCTTCTATCCTCCATCCATTCTCTATTCTTCATCCATTCTCTATCCTGCATCCATTATCTATCCTCCATCCATTATCTATCCTCCATCAGCTCTTCTATCCTCCATCCATTCTTCTATCCTCCATCAGCTCTTCTATCCTCCATCAGCTCTTCTATCCTCCATCCATTCTCTATCCTCCATCAGCTCTTCTATCCTCCATCCATTCTCTATCCTCCATCCATTCTTCTATCCTCCATCCATTCTTCTATCCTCCATCCATTCTCTATTCTCCATCCATTCTCTATCCTCCATCAGCTCTTCTATCCTCCATCAGCTCTTCTATCCTCCATCCATTCTTCTATCCTCCATCAGCTCTTCTATCCTCCATCAGCTCTTCTATCCTCCATCCATTCTTCTATCCTCCATCAGCTCTTCTATCCTCCATCAGCTCTTCTATCCTCCATCCATTCTCTATCCTCCATCCATTCTCTATCCTCCATCCATTCTTCTATCCTCCATCCATTCTCTATCCTCCATCCATTCTCTATCCTCCATCAGCTCTTCTATCCTCCATCCATTCTCTATCCTCCATCAGCTCTTCTATCCTCCATCAGCTCTTCTATCCTCCATCCATTCTCTATTCTTCATCCATTCTCTATCCTGCATCCATTATCTATCCTCCATCCATTATCTATCCTCCATCAGCTCTTCTATCCTCCATCCATTCTTCTATCCTCCATCAGCTCTTCTATCCTCCATCAGCTCTTCTATCCTCCATCCATTCTCTATCCTCCATCAGCTCTTCTATCCTCCATCCATTCTCTATCCTCCATCCATTCTTCTATCCTCCATCCATTCTTCTATCCTCCATCCATTCTCTATTCTCCATCCATTCTCTATCCTCCATCAGCTCTTCTATCCTCCATCAGCTCTTCTATCCTCCATCCATTCTTCTATCCTCCATCAGCTCTTCTATCCTCCATCAGCTCTTCTATCCTCCATCCATTCTTCTATCCTCCATCCATTCTCTATCCTCCATCCATTCTCTATCCTCCATCCATTCTCTATCCTCCATCAGCTCTTCTATCCTCCATCCATTCTCTATCCTCCATCCATTCTCTATCCTCCATCCATTCTCTATCCTCCATCCATTCTCTATCCTCCATCCATTCTCTATCCTCCATCAGCTCTTCTATCCTCCATCCATTCTCTATCCTCCATCCATTCTTCTATCCTCCATCCATTCTTCTATCCTCCATCCATTCTCTATCCTCTATCCATTCTCTATCCTCCATCAGCTCTTCTATCCTCCATCAGCTCTTCTATCCTCCATCCATTCTCTATCCTCCATCAGCTCTTCTATCCTCCATCCATTCTCTATCCTCCATCCATTCTTCTATCCTCCATCCATTCTTCTATCCTCCATCCATTCTCTATCCTCCATCAGCTCTTTTATCCTCCATCCATTCTTCTATCCTCCATCAGCTCTTTTATCCTCCATCCATTCTTCTATCCTCCATCAGCTCTTCTATCCTCCATCCATTCTCTATCCTCCATCAGCTCTTCTATCCTCCATCCATTCTCTATCCTCCATCCATTCTTCTATCCTCCATCCATTCTTCTATCCTCCATCCATTCTCTATCCTCCATCAGCTCTTCTATCCTCCATCAGCTCTTCTATCCTCCATCCATTCTCTATCCTCCATCAGCTCTTCTATCCTCCATCAGCTCTTCTATCCTCCATCCATTCTCTATCCTCCATCAGCTCTTCTATCCTCCATCAGCTCTTCTATCCTCCATCCATTCTCTATCCTCCATCAGCTCTTCTATAATTCATGAAAGTGATACATTGCAAGGACAAGTTGCGGGAGCTTCTTCTTCTTCTCTTCTTTCTGAATGCCATCCATTTTTATTTTTTAATTTTTTTAATATATATATTTTTTCCTTCTCGATTATTTTCCCCTAACCCCACCACCCCTCCCCTAAATGGTGTAAACTAATGGACAACAATATTAATTATTATCTTTCCAGCTCATACATACTACATACATTTTTAGTCCCAGCCTTCAGCCACCCTCAACCCCTCGCATCTCTCTCTGAAGACCGTCCAGTTTTGATTTCTAGCTGCCATATATTTTGCAACTGTGCTGTGATGTTTCACAAAAGTTCTGAACCTTTCTATTCTCATAGTTATACAGATTGTAAATTAAAGATAAACATCGTTGCTAAGAGTATTATTATATTATTGATTGATTGACTATGACTTTTCAAAACAGGTTTCCCTCAAGAATTTCCCTGTATTTAGCGCCATCCATCATTCCTACAATTCTGACCAGTTTCCCAGTCCCTGCAGATGAAAAACATCCCCACAGGATAGTGTTCTCGGGGTGATAAGAGGTGTTGGGTTTGCGCCAGACATAGTGTTTTCCTTGATGGCCAAAAAGCCTGACCAGAGCACCTTCTTCCATATGTTTGGGGAGTCTCCCACATGCCTTTTGGCGAACACCAAACGTGTTTGCTTATTTTTTTCTTTAAGCAATGGCTTTTTTCTACCCACTCTTCCGTAAAGCCCAGCTCTGTGGAGTGTACGGCTTAAAGTGGTCCTATGGACAGATACTCCAATCTCTGCTGTGGAGCTTTGCAGCTCCTTCAGGGTTATCTTTGGTCTCTTTGTTGCCTCTGATTAATGCCCTCCTTGCCTGGTCCGTGAGTTTTGGTGGGCGATATGTTTGGTGGTGCCATATTCTTTCATTTTTTAAATAATGGATTTAATGGTGCTCTGTGGAATGTTCAGATATTTTTTTATAACCCAACCCTGATCTGTACTTCTCCACAACTTTGTCCCTGACCTGTTTGGAGAGCTCCTTGATCTTCATGGTGCCACTTGCTTGGTGGTGCCCCTTGCTTAGTGGTGTTGCAGACTCTGGGGCCTTTCAGAACGTGTGTATATATACTGAGATCATGTGACAGATCATTTGAGACTTAGATTGCACACAGTTGGATTTTATTTAACTAATTATGTGACTTCTGAAGGTAATTGGTTGCACCAAATCTTATTTAGGGGTTTCATAGCAAAGGGGGTGAATACATATGCATGCACCACTTTTCCGTTATTTTCTTTTTCATAACTTTTTGAAACAAATCCTTTTTTTCATTTCACTTCACCAATTTTGATTATTTCGTGTATGTCCATTACATGAAATAAAAATAAAAATCCATTGAAATTACAGGTTGTAATACAACAAAATAGTAAAAACGCCAAGGGGGATGAATACTTTTGCAAGGCACTGTAGACAGGTGTTGTCCTTTCCATGGTAGCAAAATCTCATCTAATTTGGCTAACTTTGTATTAAAATGTATTGTAGTGAGATCACTTATTTATTTCGGGATATGAATACCGAATATGTCCACTTCACCGTCGGACCATTTTATTGGTGAATTACACATTTCTGGGATGCTGGAATACCCATCCACGACCCATTTCCAATGCCCTGGCTGAGGGAAGGAGGTTGTCACCCAAGAGTTGACGGTACATGGCCCCGTCCATCGTCCCTTTGATGCGGTGAAGTTGTCCTGTCCCCTTAGCAAAAAAACACCCCCAAAGCATAATGTTTCCACCTCCATGTTTGACGGTGGGGATGGTGTTCTTGGGGTCTTAGGCAGCATTCCTCCTCCTCCAAACACGGCAAGTTGAGTTGATGCCAAAGAGCTCGATTTTGGTCTTATCTGACCACAACACTTTTACCCAGTTCTCCTCTGAATCATTCAGATGTTCATTGGCAAACTTCAGACGGGCCTGTATATGTGCTTTCTTGAGCAGGGGGACCTTGCGGGCGCTGCAGGATTTCAGTCCTTCACGGCGTAGTGTGTCACCAATTGTTTTCTTGGTGACTATTGTCCCAGCTGCCATGAAATCATTGACAAGATCCTCCTGTGTAGTTCTGGGCTGATTCCTCACCGTTCTCATGATCATTGCAACTCCACGAGGTGAGATCTTGCATGGAGTTCCAGGCCGAGGGAGATTGACAGTTATTTTGTGTTTCTTCCATTTGCGAATAATCGCACCAACTGTTGTCACCTACTCACCAAGCTGCTTGGCGATGGTCTTGTAGCCCATTCCAGCCTTGTGTAGGTCTACAATATTGTCCCTGACATCCTTGGAGAGCTCTTTGGTCTCGGCCATAATGGAGAGTTTGGAATCTGATTGATTGCTTCTGTGGACAGGTGTCTTTTATACAGGTAACAAGCTGAGATTAGGAGCGCTCCCTTTCAGATTGTGCTCCTAATCTCAGCTCGTTACCTGTATAAAAGACACCTGGGAGCCAAAAATCTTTCTGATTGAGAGGGGGTCAAATACTTATTTCCCTCATTAAAATGCAAATCAATTTATAACATTTTTGACATGCGTTCTTCTGGATTTTTTTGTTGTTATTCTGTCTCTCACTGTTCAAATAAACCTACCATTAAAATTATAGACTGATCATTTCTTTGTCAGTGGGCAAACGTACAAAATCAGCAGGGGATCAAATACTTTTTTCCCTCACTGTCCCTCACTCTAAGTGTCCTCTAATATTCCACCATCTAAAATCTCCCCCCTCCCTAGTTGGGTTGTCGTCCCAGTGACAGGCTGACCATCCCTGTACACATGGATCCTAGGGCCTTTAAGAGATAGGGGCCCATCCTTTAAAAAGACCACATGGATCCTAGGGCCTTTAAGAGATAGGGGCCCATCCTTTAAAAAGACCACATGGATCCTAGGGCCTTTAAGATATAGGGGTCCATCCTTTAACATTTACATTTACATTTTAGTCATTTAGCAGACGCTCTTATCCAGAGCGACTTACAGGAGCAATTAGGGTTAAGTGCCTTGCTCAAGGGCACATTAACGTCATTTAGCAGACGCTCTTAGCCAGAGCGACTCACAAATTGGTGCGTTCACCCTATAGCCAGTGGGATAACCACTTTACAATTTGGGGGGGGGGGGGGGGTTAGAAGGAACACTTTATCCTATCCCAGGTATTCCTTAAAGAGGTGGGGTTTCAAATGTCTCCGGAAGGTGGTGAGTGACTCCGCTGTCCTGGCGTCGTGAGGGAGCTTGTTC
>LR778286.1:38611612-38621826 GCA_902810595.1 Coregonus sp. 'balchen'
AGCTTCAGTTTAGTTAGTCATGTAGCTACAGTTTAGTCAGTCAAGTAGCTTCAGTTTAGTTAGTCACGTAGCTACAGTTTAGTCAGTCAAGTAGCTTCAGTTTAGTTAGTCATGTAGCTTCAGTTTAGTTAGTCATGTAGCTTCAGTTTAGTTAGTCATGTAGCTTCAGTTTAGTTAGTCATGTAGCTTCAGTTTAGTTAGTCATGTAGCTTCAGTTTAGTTAGTCATGTAGCTACAGTTTATTCAGTCAAGTAGCTTCAGTTTAGTTAGTTATGTAGCTACAGTTTGTCATTCTAGTAGTTCTGTTGTTGGTCGTGGCGCTTTGTTGTCCAAAGTGTGTTGGTAGAGCTGGGTACTGAAGGGTGTTGGTGGAGCTAGGTGCTAAAGGGTGTTGGTGGAGCTAGGTCTAAAGGGTGTTGGTGGAGCTGGGTACTAAAGGGTGTTGGTGGAGCTGGGTACTGAAGGGTGTTGGTGGAGCTGGGTCCTGAAGGGTGTTGGTGGAGCTAGGTGCTAAAGGGTGTTGGTGGAGCTAGGTCTAAAGGGTGTTGGTGGAGCTGGGTACTAAAGGGTGTTGGTGGAGCTGGGTACTGAAGGGTGTTGGTGGAGCTGGGTACTGAAGGGTGTTGGTGGAGCTAGGTCTAAAGGGTGTTGGTGGAGCTAGGTCTAAAGGGTGTTGGTGGAGCTGGGTCCTAAAGGGTGTTGGTGGAGCTGGGTCCTGAAGGGTGTTGGTGGAGCTAGGTACTAAAGGGTGTTGGTGGAGCTGGGTACTAAAGGGTGTTGGTGGAGCTAGGTCTAAAGGGTGTTGGTGGAGCTGGGTACTAAAGGGTGTTGGTGGAGCTCGGTTCTAAAGGGTGTTGGTGGAGCTAGGTACTAAAGGGTGTTGGTGGAGCTAGGTACTAAAGGGTGTTGGTGGAGCTAGGTACTAAAGGGTGTCATTGAGCTAGGTACTAAAGGGTGTTGGTGGAGCTAGGTACTAAAGGGTGTTGGTGGAGCTAGGTGCTAAAGGGTGTTGGTTGAGCTAGGTGCTAAATGGTGTTGGTGGAGCTGTGTACTAAAGGGTGTTGGTGGAGCTGGGTACTGAAGGGTGTTGGTGGAGCTAGGTGCTAAAGGCTGTTGGTGGAGCTAGGTACTAAAGGGTGTTGGTGGAGCTGGGTACTAAAGGGTGTTGGTGGAGCTAGGTACTAAAGGGTGTTGGTGGAGCTAGGTGCTAAAGGGTGTTGGTTGAGCTAGGTGCTAAATGGTGTTGGTGGAGCTGTGTACTAAAGGGTGTTGGTGGAGCTGTGTACTGAAGGGTGTTGGTGGAGCTAGGTGCTAAAGGGTGTTGGTGGAGCTAGGTACTAAAGGGTGTTGGTGGAGCTAGGTGCTAAAGGGTGTTGGTTGAGCTAGGTACTAAAGGGTGTTGGTGGAGCTAGGTGCTAAAGGGTGTTGGTGGAGCTAGGTATAAAGGGTGTTGGTGGAGCTGGGTACTAAAGGGTGTTGGTGGAGCTGGGTACTAAAGGGTGTTGGTGGAGCTCGGTTCTAAAGGGTGTTGGTGGAGCTAGGTACTAAAGGGTGTTGGTGGAGCTAGGTACTAAAGGGTGTTGGTTGAGCTAGGTGCTTAATGGTGTTGGTGGAGCTGTGTACTAAAGGGTGTTGGTGGAGCTGGGTCCTGAAGGGTGTTGGTGGAGCTAGGTGCTAAAGGGTGTTGGTGGAGCTAGGTACTAAAGGGTGTTGGTGGAGCTGGGTACTAAAGGGTGTTGGTGGAGCTAGGTACTAAAGGGTGTTGGTGGAGCTAGGTGCTAAAGGGTGTTGGTTGAGCTAGGTGCTAAATGGTGTTGGTGGAGCTGTGTACTAAAGGGTGTTGGTGGAGCTGTGTACTGAAGGGTGTTGGTGGAGCTAGGTGCTAAAGGGTGTTGGTGGAGCTAGGTACTAAAGGGTGTTGGTGGAGCTAGGTGCCCAAAGGTGTTGGTTGAGCTAGGTACTAAGGTTGTTGGTGGAGCTAGGTGCTAAAGGTGTTTTGGTTGAGCTAGGTACTAAAGGGTGTAGTTGGAGCTGTGTACTAAAGGGTGTTGGTGGAGCTAGGTGCTAAATGGTGTTGGTGGAGCTGTTACTAAAGGGTGTTGGTGGAGCTTGGTACTAAAGGGTGTTGGTTGAGCTAGGTGCTAAAGGGTGTTGGTGGAGCTGTGTACTAAAGGGTGTTGGTGGAGCTATGTACTAAAGGGTGTTGGTGGAGCTTGGTACTAAAGGGTGTTGGTGGAGCTAGGTACTAAAGGGTGTTGGTGGAGCTGTGTACTAAAGGGTGTGGTGGAGCGTGTACTAAAGGGTGTTGGTGGAGCTTGGTACTAAAGGGTGTTGGTGGAGCTTGGTACTAAAGGGTGTTGGTGGAGCTTGGTCCTAACCGCAAGGCACTACAGAGTGTAAGAGCCAAGCTTCCTGCCATCCAGGACCTCTATACCAGGCGGTGTCAGAGGAAAGGGCCCCTACATCACTGGGGCCAATCTTCCTGCCATCCAGGACCTCTATACCAGGCGGTGTCAGAGGAAGGCCCATACATCACTGGGGCCAAGCTTCCTTTCATCCAGGGCCTCTATACCAGCGGTGTCAAGGAAGGCCCAGTACATCACTGGGGCCCAAACTTCCTGCCATCCAGGACCTCTATACCAGGGGGTGTCAGAGGAAGGCCCAGTAACATCACTGGGCCAAGCTTCCGCCCCTCCAGGACCTCTATTACCAGGCGGTGTCAGAGGAAGACCCTCAAAATTGTCAAAGACTCCGCCACCCTAGTCATAGACTGTTTCCTCTCACCGCACGGCAAGCGGTACCGGACGCCAAGTCCAGGTCCAAATGGCTTTCTCAACATCTTCCACCCCCAATCATAAGACCCCTGACAGCTAATCTGGTTACCCCGGACTATTTTAACTGCCCCCCCCCCACCCCATCTTTTTTACGCTGCTGCTACTCTGTTAATTATTTTTTGCAAAGTCCCCTTTTAAAACCTTTTACCCACCCTGTACATTTACCCCTTTACCCACCCCACACTCCCAAAAAAAACCCCCGCCGCACAGGGCTCTGCACCATACCCCCCCTGTAATAGCCCCCCCTACTGTTTTTTTAAATTTTAATTTTTTTTTAAAAAAAATTGGGTTGTTTTGGGAAAAGGGCTGTTTAAATAACTTTCACGGTTGTTTTAACCCCCGTTGTATTCGGGGCCAGTGGCAAATTAAATTTGATTTGATTTGGGTTTTATAAAAGGGTTTTTGGGGGTCTGGGGACTGAAGGGGGGTTTGGGGGAGCGGGGGACTGGAAAGGGGTTTTTGGGGGAGCAGGTTTCTAAAAAGGGGGTTGGGGGGCTGGGTACAAGGGGGTTTGGGGGGCTGGGTAATTAAAGGGGGTTAGTGGAACTATTTTAAAAAATGGTTTTTGGTGGAGCCTGTGGCAAATAATTTTTAAATTTTATTTGGTTTTTAAAAGGGTGTTGGGGGTAGCTCGGGTTTTAAAAGGGGGTTTTCCTTTTTTACACTAAGCTGGGCTTTTTTAAATGGCAAAGCGATCCCCTCCCCCTTTTGATATACGTGTGTAGTCTTCCCGCCCTTTTCCTCATTCCCTCTAACTGTTCCCGTCTCCGTTGCCCCCCCAAACAAAATGAAAAGGGTTACAGGAACAGCAAGTCGCTGTCGAATTTCTCATCGGTCGGGGTCTTAAAAAATTGGGCCCCAAATTTATGTTCCCCCCCATGTCCCCCTCCACTCCCCCCCTCCACTCCTCCCTCCACCCTCCCTCTACTCCTCCCCCCCTCCCTCCTCCCTCCCTCCTCCCTTCCACTCCTTTCCCCCTCCCCCCCCCCCCCCTCCACTCCTCCCTCCCCTCCCCCCCTCCCTCCCCCCTCCCCCTCCCCCCCCTCCAATGTCCCTCCTCCCCCCCCCTCCACTGGGCCCCCCTCCACCCTTTTGTTTTCCCCCCCCTCCACTCCTCCCCCACGGGGCCCCCTCCCCCCCCCTCCCTTTCCCCCCCCCCACTCCCCCCCACTGTCCCCCCCCCACCCTCCCTCCCCCCCCCCCCACTCCCCCCCTCCAAAGTCCTCCCCACTCCCCCTCCATCCCCTCCCACTGTCCCCCTCCATCCCCCCCCTCCTCCCTCCCCCTCCCCCACGGCCTCCCCACTCCCTCCCTCCCCCCTCCCCCACGTCCCCCCCCACTCCCCCCTCCATGCCCCCCTCCCCCCCCCTCCACTCCCCCTCCATTTCCCCCCCCCTTCCCCCACTTCCCCCCCCCCCTCCCCCACCCCCCTCCCTCCCACTCCCCCCCCCCCTGTCCCCCCCACTCCCCCTCCACTCCCCCCTCCCCTCCCCCCCCCCCTCCCTCCATCCCCCCCCCATCCTCCCCCCCTGTCCCCCCCACCCCCCCTCCCCCCCCGCCACTCCCCCCCATTTCCCCCTCTCCCCCCTCCCTTCCCCCCCCCTCCCCCCTCCCCTCCCCCCCCCCCTCCATCCCCCTCCCTCCCCCCCCCACCCCCCCTCCACCCCCCCCCCTCCTCCCCACTCCCCCCCCCCCCCCCCCCCTCCCCCCCTTCCCCCCTTCCCCCCCCCCTCCCCCTCCCCCCCCCCCCCTCCCTCCCTCCTCCCCCCCCACGTCCCCCTCCTCCCCCCCCCTTCCCCCCCCCTTCCCCCCCCCCTTTCCCCCCCCCTCCCCCCTCCCCCCTTTCGCCACCCCCCCTCCCGTTCTTTTCCCATCTATTGTAACATGTCTTTTAAATACCCTCGTACCCCCCAAAAGATAGGACTTTTACCCCCGAAATGCCAACTTTTAATTTTTCCCATTGTGTTTTTTCCTTGTGTTTTTAATATCTGTTTTTCCTATCAATTTTGTATTTTAAATTTTTGCATTTTTGGGGGGAAGGGCCCTCAGTAAACATTTATGTTAGTCTAACCTGTTGTTTCCATAGTGACAACAAAAATTTTGGGTTTTTTCCCCCCCCCCCCCCTTACCCCCCGGCCTGCCCCCCCCCCCCCGGCCCCCCCCCCCTCCCCGGGCCCGCCTGCCCCCCCCCCCCACCCGCCCCCCCCCCCACCATGCCCCCCCCCCCCTCCACTCCCCTGCCTGCTGCCCCCCTCCACCACCCTGCCTTGCCCCCCCCCCACTCACCCTGCTGCCCCCCTTTTCCAAATCACCCTTTCCTGCCCCCCTCCACTCACCCTGCCTGCCTCCTTCCACTCCCCTGCCCTGCCTGCCCCCCTCCACTCACCCCGCCTGCCCCCCCCTCCACTCACCCTGCCTGCCCCCCCTCCACTCACCCTGGCCTGCCTGGCCCCCCCTCCAACTTTACCCTGCCCCGCCCCCCTCCACTCACCCCCGGCCTCCCCCCCCCCCCCCACTCCACCTGCCCCCGCCCCCCCCCCCAAATCACCCCCCTGCCTCCCCCCCTCCACTCACCCTGCCTCCCCCCTTCCACTCACCCTGCCTGCCCCCCTCCACCACCCTGCCTGCCCCCCCTTCCCCTCACCCTGCCTGCCCCCCTTCCACTCACCCTGCCTGCCCCCCTCCACTCACCCTTGCCCGCCCCCCCCGTCCACTCACCCCTGCCCCGCCCCCCCCACCCCCGCCCCCCCTCCACTCACCCTGCCTGCCCCCCTTCCACTCCCACCCTGCCTGCCCCCCCTCCACTCACCCTGCCTGCCCCCCCCCCCACTCACCCTGCCTGCCCCCCTTCCACTCACCCTGCCTGCCCCCCCCCTCCACTCACCCTGCCTGCCCCCTTCCACTCACCCTGCCTGCCCCCCTTTCCCCATCCCCTGCTGCCTGCCCCCCCCCACTCCCCGCCTGCCCCCTCCACTCACCCTGCCTGGCCCCCCTCCACTCACCCGCCTGCCCCCTCCACTCACCTCCTGCGCCCCCCTCCACTCACCCTGCCCTGCCTGCCCCCCTTCCTCCCCTGCCTGCCCCCTCCCACCCTGCCTGCCTCCCCCCTTCCACTCACCCTCCTCCCCCCCTCCACTCACCCCTGCCTGCCTTCCCCCCCTTCCACTCACCCTGCCTGCCCCCCCCCTCCCCTGCCCCCTCCGGGCCCCCCCCCCACTCCACCCCTGCCTACCCCCCCCTTCCACTCACCCTGCCTGCCCCCCTTTCCCTCCCCCTGCCTGCCCCCTTACCAACCCTATCCCCCCTTCCCTCACCCTCCTGCCCCCTCCACTCCCCCCTGCCACCCTCCCCTCACCCCTGCCCCCTTCCACTCACCCTGCCTGCCTGCCCCCCCTTTCCCTCACCCTGCCTGCCCCCTTCCACTCACCCCGCCTGCCCCCCTCCACTCACCCTGCTGCCCCCCTCCACTCACCCTGCCTGCCCCCCCTCCCACTCACCCTGCCTACTCCCCCTCCACTCACCCTGCCTGCCCCCCCCTCCACTCACCCTGCCTGCCCCCCTCCACTCACCCTGCCTACCTCCCCCTCCTCTCCTGGGTTGAAGAGGACGGTGGATAAACATAACATACATTATTCAAAGTCACACTGACATTATACAGAAGCATCTGTGGGGAAAGCAGAATATGTATGTTGTGTGGAGCAGGTGACCACTGTTTCTCTACTATTAATAACCTGGAGCAGGTGACCACTGTTTCTCTACTATTAATAACCTGGAGCAGGTGACCACTGTTTCTCTCCTATTAATAACCTGGAGCAGGTGACCACTGCCTGCCCCCCTCCACCACACCTGCCTGCCCCCCTTCCACTCACCCTGCCGCCTGCCCCCTTCCACTCACCCTGCCTGCCTGCCCCCCTTCCACTCACCCTGCCTGCCCCCCCTCCACTCACCCTGCCTGCCCCCCTCCCACTCACCCTGCCTGCCTGTCCCCCTTCCACTCACCCTGCCTGCTGTGCCCCCTCCACTCACCTGCCTGCCTCCCTTCCACTCACCCTGCCTGCCCCCCTCCACTCACCCTGCCTGCCCCCCCTCCACTCACCCTGCCTGCCCCCCTCCACTCACCCTGCCTACCTCCCCCTCCTCTCCTGGGTTGAAGAGGACGGTGGATAAACATAACATACAATTATTCAAAGTCACACTGACATTATACAGAAGCATCTGTGGGGAAAGCAGAATATGTATGTTGTGTGGAGCAGGTGACCACTGTTTCTCTACTATTAATAACCTGGAGCAGGTGACCACTGTTTCTCTGCTATTAATAACCTGGAGCAGGTGACCACTGTTTCTCTACTATTAATAACCTGGAGCAGGTGACCACTGTTTCTCTGCTATTAATAACCTGGAGCAGGTGACCACTGTTTCTCTGCTATTAATAACCTGGAGCAGGTGACCACTGTTTCTCTGCTATTAATAACCTGGAGCAGGTGACCACTGTTTCTCTGCTATTAATAACCTGGAGCAGGTGACCACTGTTTCTCTGCTATTAATAACCTGGAGCAGGTGACCACTGTTTCTCTACTATTAATAACCTGGAGCAGGTGACCACTGTTTCTCTGCTATTAATAACCTGGAACAGGTGACCACTGTTTCTCTACTATTAATAACCTGGAGCAGGTGACCACTGTTTCTCTGCTATGAATAACCTGGAGCAGGTGACCACTGTTTCTCTACTATTAATAACCTGGAGCAGGTGACCACTGTTTCTCTGCTATTAATAACCTGGAGCAGTGACCACTGTTTCTCTGCTATTAATAACCTGGAGCAGGTGACCACTGTTTCTCTGCTATTAATAACCTGGAGCAGGTGACCACTGTTTCTCTGCTATTAATAACCTGGTGCAGGTGACCACTGTTTCTCTGCTATTAATAACCTGGAGCAGGTGACCACTGTTGTTCTCTGCTATTAATAACCTGGAGCGTGACCACTGTTTCTCTGCTATTAATAACCTGGAGCAGGTGACCACTGTTTCTCTGCTATTAATAACCTGGAGCAGGTGACCACTGTTTTCTCCTACTATTAATAACCTGGAGCAGGTGACCACTGTTTCTCTGCTATTAATAACCTGGAGCAGGTGACCACTGTTTCTCTACTATTAATAACCTGGAGCAGGTGACCACTGTTTCTCTACTATTAATAACCTGGAGCAGGTGTACACTGTTTCTCTACTATTAATAACCTGGAGCAGGTGACCACTGTTTCTCTGCTAGTAATAACCTGGAGCAGTGACCACTGTTTCTCTACTATTAATAACCTGGAGCAGGTGACCACTGTTTCTCTGCTATTAATAACCTGGAGCAGGTGACCACTGTTTCTCTACTATTAATAACCTGGAGCAGGTGACCACTGTTTCTCTACTATTAATAACCTGGAGCAGGTGACCACTGTTTCTCTGCTTTTAATAACCTGGAGCGAGTGACACTGTTTTTCTCTGCTATTAATAACCTGGAACAGGTGACCACTGTTTTCTCTACTATTAATAACCTGGAGCAGGTGACCACTGTTTCTCTACTATTAATAACCTGGTTTGGTGACCACTGTTTCTCTACTATTAATAACCTGGAGCAGGTGACCACTGTTTCTCTACTATTAATAACCTGGAGCAGGTGACCACTGTTTCTCTGCTATTAATAACCTGGAGCAGTGACCACTGTTTTCTCTACTATTAATACCTGGAGCAGGTGACCACTGTTTCTCCTGCTATTAATACCTGGAGCGTGACCACTGTTTCTCTGCTATTAATAACCTGGAGCAGGTGACCACTTTTTTTCTGCTATTAATAACCTGGAGCAGGTGACCACTGTTCTCCTACTATTAATAACCTGGAGCAGGTGACCACTGTTTCTCTGCTATTATAACCTGGAGCAGGTGACCACTGTTTCTCTACTATTAATAACCTGGAGCAGGTGACCACTGTTTCTCTGCTATTAATAACCTGGAGCAGGTGACCACTGTTTCTCTGCTATTAATAACCTGGAGCAGGTGACCACTGTTTCTCTACTATTAATAACCTGGAGCAGGTGACCACTGTTTCCTCTGCTATTAATAACCTGGAGCATGTGACCACTGTTTTTCTTCTCTACTATTAATAACCTGGAACAGGTGACCACTGTTTCTCTACTATTAATAACCTGGAGCAGGTGACACTGTTCTCTGGCTATTAATAACCTGGAGCAGGTGACCACTGTTTCTCTGCTATTAATAACCTGGAGCAGTGACCACTGTTTTCTCTGCTATTAATAACCTGGAGCAGGTGACCACTGTTTTCTCTGGCATTAATAACCTGGAGCAGGTGACCCACTGTTTCTCTGCTATTAATAACCTGGAACAGGTGACCACTGTTTTTCTCTACTATTAATAACCTGGAGCAGGTGACCACTGTTTCTCTGCATTAATAACCTTGGAGCAGGTGAACCACCTGTTTTCTCTGCTATAATAACCTGGAGCAGGTGAACCACTGTTTCTCTACTATTAATAACCTGGAGCGGTGACCACTGTTTCTCTATATTAAATAACCTGGGAGCAGGGTGACCACTGTTTTCTCTGCTATTAATAACCTGGAGCAGGTGACCACTGTTCTCCTCTACTATTAATAACCTTGAGGCCGGTTTTGACCACTGTTTCTCTCTATATAACTGGGCAGTGACCACTGTTTCTATCTCTGCTATTAATAACCTGGAGCAGGTGACCACTGTTCTTCTCTGCTATTAATAACCTTGAGCAGGTGACCACTGTTTCTCTGCTATTAATAACATTTTATTGCAGTGGACTAAATCCGGGTCATACAGAGTGTTATTTTGTAGTCTTAAACAAATCTACTTTGAAACAAAAGTATACACCTCACACACATGGTTATGGATTTAAAAAAAGAAGACACCTGTACCATGTCAGATATAGAGTTGAAATCTATTACATTGAGTTTGCATCCCAATATTACACTTTAAATACATCACAGAAGACTGAAATATAACAAAAATGTTTGACATTAAAACACCAGATTTTCAGCGGGTTTTATGAAATAATGTTTATTAATTCTGAAATTCTGAAAAATATTGATACCATTCTACCCCTGAGGCCACTAGAGGGCGATTTGGTCATCTGAATGCTGGAAAGGGATGTGCACAATAATTATGACACACTTCTCCTGTAACTACAGGCCTTTCAGAATGTGTGCGTGGGTGCGTGCGTGTGTGTGCGTGCGTACGTGCAAGTTCTCTCACGTCACCCCGCTCCTCCGCACACTCCACTGGCTTCCAGTTGAAGCTCGCATCTGCTACAAGACCATGGTGCTTGCCTACGGAGCTTGAGGGACGGCACCCATTTGTA
>LR778286.1:38621926-38795347 GCA_902810595.1 Coregonus sp. 'balchen'
GCAGGACGCTCATTATTCCAAAACAGCGAACTTACAGACGTTACGTTATTAAAATGGGTCAAAATCATGTATAGTAACCCTAGGTGTAAAATAGTAAATAATGGCTATTTCTCAGAAAGTTTTAAACTGTCAAGAGGAGTGAAACAAGGTTGTCCAAATCGGCATATCTATTTATTGTGGCCATCGAGATGTTAGTTATTAAAATCAGATCCAATAATAATATCAGAGGATTAGAAATACAGGGCTTAAAAACAAAGGTGTCATTGTACGCTGATGATTCATGTTTTCTTTTAAATCCACAACTAGAATCCCTCCACAGCCTCATAGAGGATCTAGATACATTTTCTAACCTCTCTGGATTACAACCAAATTATGACAAATGTACTATATTACGTATTGGATCACTAAAAAATAAAATGTTTACATTACCATGTAGTTTACCAATAAAATGGTCTGATGGTGATGTGGATATACACGGAATACATATCCCAAAGGAAATAAATGATCTCACTTCAATACATTTTAATAGAAAGTTAGCAAAAATAGATAAGATCTTACTACCATGGAAAGGAAAATACCTGTCAATTTGTGGAAAAATCACCCTGATTAACTCTTTAGTATTATCCCAGTTTACCTATTTGCTTATGGTCTTGCCTACTATCAGTTTCACTTGGAACGGCAAGCCAGACAAAATTAAAAGAGCATATTTATATAATGAATATGAATTCGGAGGACAGAAATTATTAAATATTAAAGCATTAGACCTATCACTAAAAGCTTCAGTCATACAAAAGTTATACTTAAATCCGAACTGGTTCTCAAGCAAATTAGTAAGATTGTCTCACCCAATGTTCAAGAAAGGCCTTTTTCCCTTTATTCAGATTACTACCTCTCACTTTCAGTTATTTGAAAAGGAAATCATCTCCCAAATGTCACTATTTCTAAAACAAGCCATAGAAAGTTGGTTGCAATTTCAATTTAATCCTCCAGAAACGACAGAACAAATAATGCAACAAATATTGTGGTTAAATTCAAATATACTAATTGGCAAAAAACCTTTATTTTTTGACAGAATGTTTAAAAAAGGTATAATCTTCGTAAATGATATCATCGGTAGGACTGGTGGAGTTATGAAGCACATGCAGCTAACAAAAACATATGGAAATGTCTGCTCTACCCAAAATTACAACCAAATAATTGCAGCCTTACCGCAAAAGTGGAAGAGGAAAGTGGAAGGGGGAGAAAGTAAGGAACTTGTCTGTCGGCCTTGCATTAAAGAACATAATTGGTTAAGGAAAACTGTGATAAATAAAAAAGTATATCAGTTTCACTTAAGGACCAAAGGATTGACAGCCGTCCCATATAGATTGCAAAATAGTTGGGAAGAGATCTTTGACGTACCGATCCCATGGCATAGTGTTTATGAACTGACACGCAAAACGACACCGGATTCAAAAATTAGAATCTTTCAATTTAAATTATTATATAAAATTCTTGCTACCAATAGAATGTTATTTATATGGGGGATACAATCTTCCCAGCTCTGCAGGTTTTGCTGTGAAGAGACAGAATCATTAGATCATTTGTTTTGGTTCTGTCCATTTGTAGCTTGTTTTTGGACACAGGTCCAGGAATGGCTAAAGGATTGCAATATTTACCTGGAACTAACCTTGCAGATAGCATTACTGGGTGATCTGAAAAGTCATAGTCAATCAATCAATAATATAATAATACTTTTAGCAAAAATGTTTATTTTTAATTCACAATCTGTAGAAGCAATGAGAATAGAAAGGTTCAGAATTTTTGTAAAACATCACAGTACGGTTGAAATATATATGGCAAATAGAAATCCTATATGGATGGTGTTAAGAGATAGATGGGAGGTATTGAATAGAGTTGAAGGATGGGACTAATAACAACTAACAACAAATAATAACAAAGATAGCTAATAATGTAAGCATACTGTGTCCATAATAAGTATATAGGTTGTATGTTGGGAGCTTTTGGGAAGGAGCACAGTTAGAAAGATATGGCATTTAGAAGCAAACCGGATGGACATCATGAAAATGATCGGAGAGGTTGAGAGTAGAAGAAGTTCAGGAGCAACAAAAAAAAATAATATATATATATATAATAGAATTATTGTAAAATTAACTCTGTCCATAAGGTGTAGATGGTAAGTATAGACCGGAAGTAGAGGCCTGGGCATTGTTGTTCACTAATTTACTCCAAGTAGGGAAAGGATGGTGGGGTTGAAAAGTAATAAAGGGGAGTATATATATAAAAAACATGGGGGATTGGAAGAGATGCAGACAATTACATTGATGGAAGTTACAATCTATCTGCAATATTAAGCTGATCCATTCCCCCAAAAAAATCAGTAGTTAGCTAGCTCTCAACTAGCAGGTTCAGAGCTTTCTATAATTAGGACCTTTCATGATTGAAGGGAGGGTGTTTTAATTCTCTCTCTCTCTCTCTCTCTCTCTCTCTCTCTCTCTCTCTCTCTCTCTCTCTCTCTCTCTCTCTCTCTCTCCCTCACAGGTGAAAGGAGGTGTTTCTCCTTATATTACTCATTATAAATGGACTTCCTGTCATTTCCTTCTGAGTAAGTGCCTTAAAATGAGACTGTGTTATGTTTGATTAACTAAATCGACAGTTTGGGTGGAAAATTATCTTTAGAAAGAGCGACCGTGGCTATCGGTCTTAACTCTTTCTGCACCATATAATGTCCAGGGACAACCACTATCACAACTCCCTCGTGATGATATGCCGTTGTAAGTGGCTAGGCATCAGCACTTTGCTAGGGTTAATTATCCATAACAAAAACCTTACAGAGAAGCTTTGTGCCCATTTAATGAGATCTCAGGCAATAGCAACAAGAGCCAGCCAGTAACCCTAACCCTAACCCTAACCCTAACCCTACCCCTAACCCTAACCCTACCGGTCATCCATAGAGGAGCCAGCCAGTAACCCTAACCCTAACCCTAACCCTACCGGTCATCCATAGAGGAGCCAGCCAGTAACCCTAACCCTAACCCTACCGGTCATCCATAGAGGAGCCAGCCAGTAACCCTAACCCTACCCCTACCGGTCATCCATAGAGGAGCCAGCCAGTGACCCTAACCCTAACCCTAACCCTACCGGTCATCCATAGAGGAGCCAGCCAGTAACCCTAACCCTAACCCTAACCCTACCGGTCATCCATAGAGGAGCCAGCCAGTGACCCTAACCCTAACCCTACCGGTCATCCATAGAGGAGCCAGCCAGTGACCCTAACCCTACCCCTTCCGGTCATCCATTCAGTCATAACGTGGATGTAACTGAATCTTCACACTTTTGGCTCAGAGCAGAATGGGTTAGGGTTTGTTTAAGGGACATCTGGGTCCAATATGGAGAAACTAGAAGCCCTGACCTCTCCCTGACCCCTCCCTGACCTCTCCCTGACCTCTCCCTGACCTCTCCCTGACCTCTCCCTGACCTCTCCCTGACCCCTCCCTGACCTCTCCCTGACCTCTCCCTGACCTCTCCCTGACCTCTCCCTGACCTCTCCCTGACCTCTCCCTGACCCCACAGCCTTAGTGGACAGAGGCCCCTGTTCTAGAAAACAGGGTACTGGATATTCTAACATACAGTACCAATGCATATTGCATACATGCATATTAAATAAGGAAAGGAGTATGATGAACATGTTCCAGTTGACTGCTTTAGTGAGAAGGTAACTAGTGCTTTAGACATTTGAACCATTTCAATCTTAAAGTAATACATTGGTTGCTATTACAGAAGTGAAAGGTCTCTCTGCCCCTCAGTACAGTGTTGTAGAGTACTACTCCAGGTCACCTTATGGAAGCTGAATATCCTACCTGTCAACAGACAGCACCACCAGGTCTTCTTGGGCAGTCAGTCCCTCCATGGCTTCCTTCAGTAGTCTCACCTTCTGTCCTCCTCCGATGGAGCGCCCCACGTCCCCACCCCTCCACTCCTCCCCCATGCCCAGCACCTATGGCAGAGAGACAGGGGACATGTCAGGGTTAGGGGTCAGAGGTCAGGGGTTAGGGGCTAAGGGTCAGGAACCCCTGTGGATTCCGCCAATGCTCTTAGCACTGACTGAGGACTGATTACTGAGCCCTGACTGAGAACTGAGTCCTGACTGGAACTGAGTCCTGACTGAACTACTGAGTCCTGACTGAGGACTGAGTCCTGACTGAGAACTGAGTCCTGACTGAGGACTGAGTCCTGACTGAGAACTGAGTCCTGACTGAGAACTGACCACTGACTGAGGACTGAGCCCTGACTGAACTACTGAGTCCTGACTGAGGACTGAGCACTGACTGAGGACTGAGCACTGACTGAGGACTGACCACTGACTGAGGACTGAGCCCTGACTGAGGACTGAGTCCTGACTGAGAACTGAGTCCTGACTGAGGACTGAGCCCTGACTGAGGACTGAGCCCTGACTGAGGACTGAGCCCTGACTGAGGACTGAGCACTGACATGTCTGTTATGCAGAGTCAGATTTAGTAAGGTTCTGTAAAATCTTTGCCCCAGGAATCCTCTGATGACAGCTAACAAGAGTTTCCCATAGCCTCAAGATTATGGCTGGTTCCCCTGACAAGTTATTCATTAATATTTCATAGTTCAATCAATTAATTATTTGAGGATGAGGTTGAGCAGGAGTAAAATAAAAATTACAAGAATAAATATGTCTTGTAGGTAATGACCTGTTTTGCATAATTAAAGAAAGACACAACGCCTAATCAATGCGGTAGAGCTCAACGAGCGAGACGGTGCATGTTCCTTACCTTGACAGTGTAGTTAAAATAGTTGGCTGACTGCATGAAGCGGCGATAGCCATCAGTCTCCTGTGTGGCAACAGTTAGGACCAGCAACTTCTCTGAAAAGAAAGAAAAACAAACATTAAACCAGATCAAGAGACGTGTAATCATCGTAATCATAAAGGCAAATTAAACCAATAGACATTTATCACTTTTATTGTTCCTATGTCCGGCATGTCGACGGTTTACCCAATTGCAGGGAAGGTCCTGCGTTCTTACCATAGTGAAATGTTTGGATAAGAAAATAAGGAAACCATTTTATTGCTCCAAAGCCTGGCGTGCATTTAAAGAAACAACTCCACCAAAATATACATGTTATTTTATCCCTATAAAGTAGCGGGTAACCCGTTCATCCCACCATGATCCCAACCAAACCACAGACCAGTCAACACATTGATGACTGCCTGGTTTAGCAGCACTATGACACGTCTTAATAATGTACGGACAGAACAGCTAAATATAGCATGATGCATTTGCATATATTAGCATATTTCAGACAAGGGGATTTTACACTTGGAGTGAAAAGGAAGGGAAGGAACCCAAGTTCCCAGACCTCCATGTTCCCGGACCTCCAAGTTCCCGGACCTCCAAGTTCCCGGACTGCCCTTACATACTGCACATTTCCTCTGGATGTGAGGGCTGGGGCTAGGGCTGAGGCTAGGGCTGAGGCTAGGGCTGAGAATAGGGCTGAGAATAGGGCTGAGACTAGGCCGCGACCAGAGAGACCTCCAGTAAGAGAAATCAACGCCACAGCCTCATGCAAAAACACATCTGAAACTGGGGAGATGAGGAGCTGAGACCAGGGCTAGGCAGAGGAAGGGAGGGAGGTACAGGAAGGTTAGCCGGTTAGCAGCTTTGATTGTCAATCATCTGCGGGGTTTGAGGGAACAGCCCCTGAGAAATGTTATGAAAACATACCCTGGGTGGAGGGAGGGTGTATTCATTATAATGACAAATACTGCATTAATATCACTGTAGGGAAATACCTCCCATCTAATTGGTTCCCCCACAGGAAGTGTGTTGCACGACTTTTTAAGAGACACCAATGGTAACTCACCGGGTAACATTTTGATTCCATGAAGTAGTAATCTATTGCTGGGTTTTGGATAACCACAGTAAGTCAAGCTCCTATTGGAAAAACAACAAACTAACCACTCTGCCTGAAATTGGTCAAATCATTGATTATTACGTCAAGTCAGGGCTCTAAAAAAAATAAAATAAAATAAAAATAACAAATAAAAAAAATAAACATAAAATTTAGGACCACCAGAAAATATGATTTTTGATTGAGATACAGCCTATATTGGACCTATATTAATTCTACTTTTGAAGTACATGTTGTGCCCTAGAAACTAATATGTAACCCTATACAGACATTACTTTATTATAAAAAGGTAAAATGTTGTTACAAATAACTGTCATTGAAATTTTAAAAACCATTTTTGGAATATTAGGTTTCTACATTGTGTACAAGCCCGGTTTCCGATATAGGTGCATTACATTGAAACATGTACGTACACTGTCTCTTTAAGAAAGTCATGTTTGTGAGTGACTACATGCAAGTCATTCATTCATTGCTATGATCATTGATCTCCTGTAGAAGATATCCCTTTTTCCTTTCTGTCTGTGCCCCAGATGTTTGGATACACTGGTAAAGTTACCAGGCTGTTAGCTAGCTAGCTAATGAGTAGTTTTAAAAACGTGACAGTCTGCCAAGTCTGCTGTCAGACGTGACATGGTTTATGATTTTGAAAGTGAAATGTGTCCCAATGCGCGACACAAAATATTGTGCTAGTTCTACTTTTCCAACATGTATAATATACTTAACTTTTGGTGTTTCACAAACACTAATATATTCAAGTCCACCATAAAAAAGGCTTAGATCAATTCCAAAACTGTTATTATTCATTAGATCTCCTTCATCTTTTTTGATTATTTACTTTCAGTGATTAATGGAAAAAACAATACACTTCCAGTCAAACATTTTGACACACCTAATCATTCTTTATTTGTACTATTTTCTACATTGTAGAATAATAGTGAAGACATTACATTACATTTTAGTCATTTAGCAGACGCTCTTATCCAGAGCGACTAACAGTTAGTGAATACATTTTTTATTTTATTTTTATACTGGCCCCCCGTGGGAATCGAACCCACAACCCTGGCGTTGCAAACGCCATGCTCTATCAACTGAGCTTCATCCCTGCCGGCCATTCCCTCCCCTACCCTGGACGACGCTGGGCCAATTGTGCGCCGCCCATGAGTCTCCCGGTCGTGGCCGGCTGCGACAGAGCCTGGATTCAAACCAGGATCTCTAGTGGCACAGTTAGCACTGCGATGCAGTGCCTTAGACCACTGCGCCAACAAGGGCTAAGCATATGTGGGAACTCCTTCAAGACTGTTGGAAAAAGCATTCCGGGTGAAGCTGGTTGAGAGAATACCAAGACATCAAAACTATGAAATAACACATATGGAATCATGTAGTAACCAAAAAAGTGTTAATCAAATCAAAATATATTTTATATTTGAGATTCTTCAAAGTAGCCGCCCTTTGCCTTGATTACAGCTTTGCACACTCTTGGCATTCTCTCAACCAGCTTCACCCGGAATGCTTTTTCCAACAGTCTTGAAGGAGTTCCCACATATGCTTAGCCCTTGTTGGCTGCTTTTCCTTCACTCTGCCGTCCGACTCATCCCAAACCATCTCAATTGGGTTGAGGTCGAGGGATTGTGGAGGCCAGGTCATCTGATGCAGCACTCCATCACTCTCCTTCTTGGTCAAATAGCCCTTACACATCCTGGAGGTGTGTTGGGTCATTGTCCTGTTGAAAAACAAATTATAGTCCCACTAACCCTAATAATGGCTGGAACAGAGCGAATGGAATGGTATCAAACAAATGGAAACCATGTGTTTGATGTTGTTGATACCTTTTCACTTATTCGGCTCTAGCCGTTACCACGTGCCCGTCCTCCCCAATGAAGGTGCCACCAGCCTCCTGTGCAGTGAAGGGGGAACTGCATGAATTGTATGATGATGCATGTGCCTCAAGCATTATGGGTTGTGCACATTAAGTTGTTTACGGTGGGAATGGGTCGTTTTATATTTGAACGTCAATATGCCCAATGGTTTTAGTGTCTGTTCATCATGATCCATTACACCTCATAGCAAAACAAACTGCTAGTCTGTTGTCTGGCTGTCTAGCCTGTTGTCTGGCTGTCTAGCCTGTTGTCTGGCTGTCTAGTCTGTTGTCTGGCTGTCCAGTCTGTTGTCAGGCTGTCTAGTCTGTTGTCTGGCTGTCTAGCCTGTTGTCTGGCTGTCTAGCCTGTTGTCTGGCTGTCTAGTCTGTTGTCTGGCTGTCTAGCCTGTTGTCTGGCTGTCTAGCCTGTTGTCTGGCTGTCTAGTCTGTTGTCTGGCTGTCTGTTGTCGGGCTGTCTAGTCTGTTGTCTGGCTGTCTAGTCTGTTGTCTGGCTGTCTAGCCTGTTGTCTGGCTGTCTAGTCTGTTGTCTGGATGTCTAGCCTGTTGTCTGGCTGTCTAGTCTGTTGTCAGGCAGTCTAGTCTGTTGTCAGGCTGTCTGTTGTCTGGCTGTCTAGTCTGTTGTCTGGCTGTCTAGTCTGTTGTCTGGCTGTCTAGTCTGTTGTCTGGATGTCTAGTCTGTTGTCTGTTGTCTGGATGTCTAGTCTGTTGTCTGGATGTCTAGTCTGTTGTCTGTTGTCTGGCTGTCTAGTCTGTTGTCAGGCTGTCTAGTCTGTTGTCTGGCTGTCTAGTCTGTTGTCTGGCTGTCTAGTCTGTTGTCTGGCTGTCTAGCCTGTTGTCTGGCTGTCCTAGTCTGTTGTCAGGCTGTCCTGTTGTCCTGGCTGTCCTAGTCTGTTGTCTGGCTGTCTAGTCTGTTGTCTGGCTGTCTAGCCTGTTGTCTGTTGTCTGGCTGTCTAGTCTGTTGTCTGTTGTCAGGCTGTCTAGTCTGTGTCTGGCTGTCTAGTCTGTGTCTGGCTGTCTAGTCTGTGTCTGGCTGTCTAGTCTGTTGTCTGGCTGTCTGGCCTGTCTAGGCACTGTCTAGTCTGTGTCTTGTCTGTCTGTCTGGGGTGTCTGTCGTCTAGTCTGTGTCTGGCTGTCTAGTCTGTGGCGGCTGTCTAGTCTGTGTCTGGCTGTCTAGTCTGTTGTCTGGCTGTCTATCTGTTGTCCTGGCCAGTCTAGTCCTGTTGTCTGGCTGTCTAGTCTGTTGTCTGGCTGTCTAGCCTGTTGTCTGGCTGTCTAGTCTGTTGTCTGGCTGTCTAGTCTGTGTCTGGCTGTCTAGTCTGTGTCTGGCTGTCTAGTCTGTTGTCTGGCTGTCTAGTCTGTTGTCTGGCTGTCTAGTCTGTTGTCTGGCTGTCTAGCCTGTTGTCTGGCTGTCTAGTCTGTTGTCTGGCTGTCTAGCCTGTTGTCTGGGCTGTCTAGTCTGTTGTCTGGGCTGTCTAGTCTGTTGTCTGGCTGTCTAGTCTGTTGTCCTGGCTGTCTAGTCTGTTGTCTGGCTGTCCTAGTCTGTTGTCTGGCTGTCTAGTCTGTTGTCTGGCTGTCTAGCCTGTTGTCTGGCTGTCTAGTCTGTTGTCTGGCTGTCTAGTCTGTTGTCTGGCTGTCTAGTCTGTTGTCTGGCTGTCTAGTCTGTTGTCTGGCTGTCTAGTCTGTTGTCTGGCTGTCTAGCCTGTTGTCTGGCTGTCTAGTCTGTTTGTCATGGCTGTCTAGTCTGTTGTCCTGCTGTCTGCTGTCTGTTGTCTGGCTGTCTAGTCTGTTGTCAGGCTGTCTAGTCTGTTGTCTGGCTGTCTAGTCTGTTGTCTGGCTGTCTAGCCTGTTGTCTGGCTGTCTGTTGTCTGGCTGTCTAGTCTGTTGTCTGGCTGTCTAGCCTGTTGTCTGGCTGTATAGTCTGTTGTCTGGCTGTCTAGTCTGTTGTCTGGCTGTCTAGCCTGTTGTCTGGCTGTCCAGTCTGTTTTCAGGCTGTCTGTTGTCTGGCTGTCTGTTGTCTGGTTGTCTAGTCTGTTGTCAGGCTGTCTGTTGTCTGGCTGTCTGTTGTCTGGTTGTCTAGTCTGTTGTCAGGCTGTCTGTTGTCTGGCTGTCTGTTGTCTGGTTGTCTAGTCTGTTGTCAGGCTGTCTGTTGTCTGGCTGTCTGTTGTCTGGTTGTCTAGTCTGTTGTCTGGCTGTCTAGTCTGTTGTCTGGCTGTCTAGTCTGTTGTCTGGCTGTCTAGTCTGTTGTCTGGCTGTCTAGTCTGTTGTCTGGCTGTCTAGTCTGTTGTCTGGCTGTCTAGTCTGTTGTCTGGCTGTCTAGTCTGTTGTCAGCCTGTCTAGTCTGTTGTCTGGCTGTCTAGCCTGTTGTCTGGCTGTCTAGCCTGTTGTCTGGATGTCTAGTCTGTTGTCTGTTGTCTGGATGTCTAGTCTGTTGTCTGGATGTCTAGTCTGTTGTCTGGCTGTCTAGTCTGTTGTCTGGCTGTCTAGTCTGTTGTCTGGCTGTCTAGTCTGTTGTCTGGATGTCTGGCTGTCTAGTCTGTTGTCTGGCTGTCTAGTCTGTTGTCTGGCTGTCTAGTCTGTTGTCTGGCTGTTTAGTCTGTTGTCTGGCTGTCTAGTCTGTTGTCAGGCTGTCTAGTCTGTTGTCTGGCTGTCTAGTCTGTTGTCTGGCTGTCTAGTCTGTTGTCTGGCTGTCTAGTCTGTTGTCTGGCTGTCTAGCCTGTTGTCTGGCTGTCTAGCCTGTCTCTGTGTCTGGCTGCCTGCTCTGCTCAAGTCTTGGCTAGATAAATGAGGGAGGGTGAGGGGGATGGAGTGGTGGGGGAGTTGGAGGGAGAGGGGGATGGAGTGGTGGGGGAGTTGGAGGGGAGAAGGGGATGGAGTGGTGGGGGAGTTGGAGGGAGAGGGGGATGGAGTGGTGGGGGAGTTGGAGGGAGAGGGGGATGGAGTGGTGGGGGAGTTGGAGGGTGAGGGGGATGGAGTGGTGGGGGAGGTGGAGGGAGAGGGGGATGGAGTGGTGGGGGAGTTGGAGGGGAGGGGGGATGGAGTGGTGGGGGAGTTGGAGGGAGAAGGGGATGGAGTGGTGGGGAGTTGGAGGGTGAGGGGATGGAGTGGTGGGGGAGTGGAGGGAGAGGGGGATGGAGTGGTGGGGGGAGTTGGAGGGAGAGGGGGATGGAGTGGTGGGGGGGTTGGAGGGAGAAGGGGATGGAGTGGTGGGGGAGTTGGAGGGAGAGAGGGAGATGGAGTTGTGGGGTGGTGGGGAGGGGAGGGGGGGGACTGGAGTGGTGGGGGAGTTGGAGGGAGGGCAGGGCGGCGGGAGGGGGGGAGTTGGCGGGAGAGGGGTGATGGAGTGGTGGGGGGAGTTGGAGGGCGAGGGGGTGGGAGTGGTGGGGGAGTGTGGAGGGAGAGGGGGACAGTGGAGTGGTGGGGGCTGGAGGTGGAGCGGAGAGGGGTGGGAGGGAGGTGGGGGGGGAGGCTGGGGCGGGAGAGGGGGATGAGTGGGGGAGGGATGTGGCAGGGAGAGGGGGGATGGTAGTGGTGGGGGGAACGTGGAGGGAGAGGGGGAATGGAGTGGTGGGGGAGCGTTGGAAGGTGTGAGGGGGATGGAGTGGTGGGGGAGTTGAGGGAGAAGGATGGGACGAGAAGAGGGTGGGGTGGGATGTTTCTTCAACCGTGGGAAAGTCATCACCAGTGCTGACAGAAAGCTCCTTGTTGAATGTAACATGAGAGTTCCTACACACTCTGTTTTTTCACTGTATCCCCAGAGGTACAGTGGAGTCCAGGTCACGGTACCACATTTCCTTATTCCATATTGCCAACATGGTAGTACACTGGGACCGCTTCCTCCTTTCAGATACAGAACTATCAATCACATTGGGAGGGTTTAATCTATGCTGGTTTGTCTTGTTGTACACCTGGGGGGAAAATATGGGAATCACACTCCATCAATAGTCCATCAGTAACATGCCTGTCTGCAAAGACCCCTGTGTGTTATTCACAATACTGCACATGTGTCTGTAAAGACCCCTGTGTGTCTGTAAAGACCCTTGTGTGTCTGTAAAGACCCCTGTCTGTCTGTAAAGACCCCCGTGTGTCTGTAAAGACCCCCGTGTGTCTGTAAAGACCCCCGTGTGTCTGTAAAGACCCCCGTGTGTCTGTAAAGACCCCTGTCTGTCTGTAAATACCCCCGTGTGTCTGTAAAGACCCCTGTGTGTCTGTAAAGACCCCTGTGTGTCTGTAAAGACCCCTGTCTGTCTGTAAAGACCCCTGTGTGTCTGTAAAGACCCCTGTGTGTCTGTAAAGACCCCTGTCTGTCTGTAAAGACCCCTGTGTGTCTGTAAAGACCCCTGTGTGTCTGTAAAGACCCCTGTGTGTCTGTAAAGACCCCTGTCTGTCTGTAAAGACCCCTGTATGTCTGTAAAGACCCCTGTGTGTCTGTAAAGACCCCTGTGTGTCTGTAAAGACCCCTGTGTGTCTGTAAAGACCCCTGTCTGTCTGTAAAGACCCCTGTGTGTCTGTAAAGACCCCTGTGTGTCTGTAAAGACCCCTGTCTGTCTGTAAAGACCCCTGTGTGTCTGTAAAGACCCCTGTGTGTCCACACACTGCTAGTATTGTCAGAGGGAAAGGAAACAGGGGAATTACTGTCTGTCTGAACATTTACTGGAATCAATAAAATAGAACCCTATAGATTGTATTTTTACTAAGAGGTGTCCTTATGAGCGGCGTGGAGCGCCCCACTGTCCTGACTCCCTTATTGGCTCCACAGAGGCACGGCAGAGAGAGTATTTGTTTCACTGTTTAACAGGGAAGGTGACATCATCATCCTCCCAGTAGAGGAAGGGATCACTGATATTCTGCCCCCCTTACACAATTGTCGGTCTGGTGTGGTGTGTTTGGGGGGGGGGTTTGGGGTACTCTGTAGCTCAATTGGTAGATTATATATTATTATTATTATTACTCGACTCTCCAAGACAAAACGACATGGTGTGTCTGATATTGCACCCTATGGGTGTGTCTGATATTGCACCCTATTGGTGTGTCTGATATTGCACCCTATTTCCTATTGAAGCAATTTGACCGCGTAGGAAATTACACCCTAATAAACTCTGGTCAAAAGTAGCACACTATAAAGGGAACAGGGTACCATTTCGGGACACAAACCAAGACCCTAAAGCACAAGACTAAATCACTGTGACCTGGGTTTGACCTTTCCCTGTCCTCCTCTGTCCCCCCCTGTCCTCCCCTGTCCTCCTCTGTCCCCCCCCTGTCCCCCCCTGTCCTCCCCGTCCTCCCCCTGTCCCCCCCTGTCCCCCCCCTGTCCCCCCCCCTGTCCTCCCCCTGTCACCCCTCTGTCCTCCCCTGTCCTCCCCTGTTCCTCCCCTGTCCTCCCCTGTCCCCCCCTGTCCCCCCCTGTCCCCCTCCTGTCCCCCCCTGTCCTCCCCTGTCCTCCCCTGTCCCCCCCTGTCCCCCCCTGTCCCCCCCTGTCCTCCCCTGTCCTCCCCTGTCCCCCCCTGTCCCCCCCTGTCCCCCACTCTCTCACCCTGCCATAAACCAGTCAGCCACAGAGTGCATCCCATCAAGCACACCGACTGGTTAAGGATACTATATACACCCCAGATTACAGACACACAAACCAACTCTGGTTATTGGAGGTTTACACCCCAGATTACAGACACACAAACCAACTCTGGTTATTGGAGGTTTACACCCCATATTACAGACACACAAACCAACTCTGGTTATTGGAGGTTTACACCCCAGATTACAGACACACAAACCAACTCTGGTTATTGGAGGTTTACACCCCAGATTACAGACACACAAACCAACTCTGGTTATTGGAGGTTTACACCCCAGATTACAGACACACAAACCAACTCTGGTTATTGGAGGTTTACACCTCAGATTACAGACACACAAACCAACTCTGGTTATTGGAGGTTTACACCCCAGATTACAGACACACAAACCAACTCTGGTTATTGGAGGTTTACACCCCAGATTACAGACACACAAACCAACTCTGGTTATTGGAGGTTTACACCCCAGATTACAGACACACAAACCAACTTTGGTTATTGGAGGTTTACACCCCAGATTACAGACACACAAACCAACTCTGGTTATTGGAGGTTTACACCCCAATTACAGACACACAAACCAACTCTGGTTATTGGAGGTTTACACCCCAGATTACAGACACACAAACCAACTCTGGTTATTGGAGGTTTACACCCCAGATTACAGACACACAAACCAACTCTGGTTATTGGAGGTTTACACCCCAGATTACAGACACACAAACCAACTCTGGTTATTGGAGGTTTACACCCCAGATTACAGACACACAAACCAACTCTGGTTATTGGAGGTTTACACCCCAGATTACAGACACACAAACCAACTCTGGTTATTGGAGGTTTACACCCCAATTACAGACACACAAACCAACTCTGGTTATTGGAGGTTTACACCCCAGATTACAGACACACAAACCAACTCTGGTTATTGGAGGTATACACCCCAGATTACAGACACACAAACCAACTCTGGTTATTGGAGGTTTACACCCCAGATTACAGACACACAAACCAACTCTGGTTATTGGAGGTTTACACCCCAGATTACAGACACACAAACCAACTCTGGTTATTGGAGGTTTACACCCCAGATTACAGACACACAAACCAACTCTGGTTATTGGAGGTTTACACCCCAGATTACAGACACACAAACCAACTCTGGTTATTGGAGGTATACACCCCAGATTACAGACACACAAACCAACTCTGGTTATTGGAGGTTTACACCCCAGATTACAGACACACAAACCAACTCTGGTTATTGGAGGTTTACACCCCAGATTACAGACACACAAACCAACTCTGGTTATTGGAGGTTTACACCCCAGATTACAGACACACAAACCAACTCTGGTTATTGGAGGTTTACACCCCAGATTACAGACACACAAACCAACTCTGGTTATTGGAGGTTTACACCCCAGATTACAGACACACAAACCAACTCTGGTTATTGGAGGTTTACACCTCAGATTACAGACACACAAACCAACTCTGGTTATTGGAGGTTTACACCCCAGATTACAGACACACAAACCAACTCTGGTTATTGGAGGTTTACACCCCAGATTACAGACACACAAACCAACTCTGGTTATTGGAGGTTTACACCCCAGATTACAGACACACAAACCAACTTGGTTATTGGAGGTTTACACCCCAGATTACAGACACACAAACCACCTCTGGTGATTGGAGGTTTTACACCCCAGATTACAGACACACAAACCAACTCTGGTTATTGGAGGTTTACACCCCAGATTACAGACACACAAACCAACTCTGGTATTGGAGGTTTACACCCCAGATTACAGACACACAAACCAACTCTGGTTATTGGAGGTTTACACCCCAGATACAGACACACAAAACCAACTCTGGTTATTGGAGGTTTACACCCCAGATTACAGACACACAAACCAACTCTGGTTATTGGAGGTTTTACACCCCCAGATTACAGACACACAAAACCAACTCTGGTTTATTGGGAGGTTACACCCCAGATACAGGACACACAAAACCAACTTGGTTATTGGAGGTATACACCCCCAGATTACAGACACACAAACCAACTCTGGTTATTGGAGGTTTACACCCCAGATTACAGACACACAAACCAACTCTGGTTATTGGAGGTTTACACCCCAGATGTAGGGAGTAAAACTCTGGTTTGTGTGTCTGGTCCATCACTTCTTCGCTCAAATCTCTTTCGGAGAGACCCTTCCAACCAAACACATGACAGCCAGCCAGCCAGTCAGCCAGTCAGGCTGCCAGCCAGTCAGGCAGCCAGTCAGTCAGTCAGTCAGCCAGTCAGTCAGTCAGTCAGCCAGTCAGTCAGCCAGCTAGTCAGTCAGTCAGCAATCAGCCAGCCAGCCAGCCACGGGGGTGGATCAATTACATTTACATTTAAGTCATTTAGCAGACGACTTACAAATTGGTGCATTCAACTTATTGACTGAAGATAGGAGGACTGAGGTCTATGCCCTTTACTGGACAGAGCATGGAGAGGAGGACACATTAAAACACTCCCAATGACACCCTGTAATAGACTTCCTGGTTTAAAACACTCCCAATGACACCCTGTAATAGACTTCCTCGTTTAAAACACTCCCAAGGACACCCTGTAATAGACTTCCTCGTTTAAAACACTCCCAAGGACACCCTGTAATAGACTTCCTGGTTTAAAACACTCCCAATGACACCCTGTAATAGACTTCCTCGTTTAAAACACTCCCAATGACACCCTGTAATAGACTTCCTGGTTTAAAACACTCCCAATGACACCCTGTAATAGACTTCCTGGTTTAAAACACTCCCAAGGACACCCTGTAATAGACTTCCTGGTTTAAAACACTCCCAAGGACACCCTGTAATAGACTTCCTGGTTTAAAACACTCCCAATGACACCCTGTAATAGACTTCTTGGTAAATTCAGGAGAACAGAAGCATTGAGCGCTAACATCACTGTCCTTTCCTATGGACCTTCCACTAACTTCTGGGAATCTCTCTGTCTAATTTCTCCCATGGTTTTATGAGTTAGACCTCGGCATCATGGAAACCTGTGGCAGATGTGGTGAATGATTTGTTCCTCAGTCTACAGGTTATAATGCATTAGGGTCAGTCTACAGGTTATAATGCATTAGGGTCAGTCTACAGGTTATAATGCATTAGGGTCAGTCTACAGGTTATAATGCATTAGAGTCAGTCTACAGGTTATAATGCATTAGGGTCAGTCTACAGGTTATAATGCATTAGGGTCAGTCTACAGGTTATAATGCATTAGAGTCAGTCTACAGGTTATAATGCATTAGGGTCAGTCTACAGGTTATAATGCATTAGGGTCAGTCTACAGGTTATAATGCATTAGGGTCAGTCTACAGGTTATAATGCATTAGGGTCAGTCTACAGGTTATAATGCATTAGGGTCAGTCTACAGGTTATAATGCATTAGGGTCAGTCTACAGGTTATAATGCATTAGAGCCAGTCTACAGGTTATAATGCATTAGAGTCAGTCTACAGGTTATAATGCATTAGGGTCAGTCTACAGGTTATAATGCATTAGAGCCAGTCTACAGGTTATAATGCATTAGAGTCAGTCTACAGGTTATAATGCATTAGAGTCAGTCTACAGGTTATAATGCATTAGAGCCAGTCTACAGGTTATAATGCATTAGGGTCAGTCTACAGGTTATAATGCATTAGAGCCAGTCTACAGGTTATAATGCATTAGGGTCAGTCTACAGGTTATAATGCATTAGGGCCAGTCTACAGGTTATAATGCATTAGGGTCAGTCTACAGGTTATAATGCATTAGGGTCAGTCTACAGGTTATAATGCATTAGGGTCAGTCTACAGGTTATAATGCATTAGAGCCAGTCTACAGGTTATAATGCATTAGGGTCAGTCTACAGGTTATAATGCATTAGGGTCAGTCTACAGGTTATAATGCATTAGGGTCAGTCTACAGGTTATAATGCATTAGGGTCAGTCTACAGGTTATAATGCATTAGAGTCAGTCTACAGGTTATAATGCATTAGGGTCAGTCTACAGGTTATAATGCATTAGAGTCAGTCTACAGGTTATAATGCATTAGGGTCAGTCTACAGGTTATAATGCATTAGAGTCAGTCTACAGGTTATAATGCATTAGGGTCAGTCTACAGGTTATAATGCATTAGAGTCAGTCTACAGGTTATAATGCATTAGAGTCAGTCTACAGGTTATAATGCATTAGGGTCAGTCTACAGGTTATAATGCATTAGAGTCAGTCTACAGGTTATAATGCATTAGAGTCAGTCTACAGGGTCAGTGAATTCATCATGTTCAAGGCTAGACTGTGAAGGCTGTCTGTCTGAAGGAACATTTCAGAGACCTCAATCTAAAGCCATCAGAGTGGACTTCCCAATGATGAAACACTAATATTAGTGGTGGGTGCATGATGATCCCATGCACTGTGTTTTACTCTGTACTGTCTGTCTGTCTGTCTGTCTGTCTGTCTGTCTGTCTGTCTGTCTGTCTGTCTGTCTGTCTGTCTGTCTGTCTGTCTGTCTGTCTGTCTGTCTGTCTGTCTGTCTGTCTGTCTGTCTGTCTGTACTGTCTGTACTGTCTGTACTGTCTGTATGTCTGGAAGAAGAGGGAGAGAAAGAGATGGAGAGAGACTGAGGGAGAGAGGCAGAGTTTTAAAAGTTAGCAATTTTGTAGGATGAGTGTCTAGTCTAGTCAGTGGGAGCAAACAGGGGAGAACGTCAGTACGAAGGAACAGCCCACAGAAGGAGAGGTATGCAGCTCTCTCCTCTCAGACCGGCTGGACTCAGACAGACAACACTGGTCTGCTGTAACTCTTCCTGTAAGAAGGGCCTCCCGGGCCAAATGTTCTCCTGTAGCAAACAGGCCAAAGCTGTCTAAGTAAACTTTTTACACTTCAATGAGCAAGAGCCTTGACTCACCGTCTGGCTCCTGCTAAAGTAAGCACTTCCTACTTTTCCAAAAGAACGGGGTTGTCTGTCTCTGCCTCTGCCCAGACATCCTGCATTTGATTTGGGAATCAGAATGACATTTAGTATCTTTAGATGCAGGTGTTCTAACTGACTCAGATTGACTTGTGTAACTACCACGCGGTTCGGTATCCGCCAAGTCAACAAGCTCTGTCCCCGCTAGAATCACCCAATGTATCTAAAGTGTCTGCCTGGCCAAGACAAGCTCAGCTGCTGCAGGAATGTTCAGACTGCTGAGTCCCATTTGGCACCCTATTCCCTATTAGTGCACTATTTAATCATAGGGCTCTGGTCTAAAGTAGTGCACTATTTAACCATAGGGCTCTGGTCTAAAGTAGTGCACTATTTAACCCTAGGGCTCTGGTCTAAAGTAGTGCACTATTTAACCCTAGGGCTCTGGTCTAAAGTAGTGCACTATTTAACCATAGGGCTCTGGTCTAAAGTAGTGCACTATTTAACCCTAGGGCTCTGGTCTAAAGTAGTGCACTATTTAACCATAGGGCTCTGGTCTAAAGTAGTGCACTATTTAACCCTAGGGTTCTGGTCTAAAGTAGTGCACTATTTAACCATAGGGCTCTGGTCTAAAGTAGTGCACTATTTAACCAGAAACAAATATGTTGTGATAATTGTATTGTTTGCTCTATATGCTGTTAGTTCATATGCCTTGTGACTGTGATATAAAGGCCTAAGGCCGAGACAATAAAACACAGTGGCAGAATAAATTCAACCACACCTTTGTTTCATCGCAAAACCGGAGCGCAAACATCTGCCCAGTGAAGTCCACATAGCAAATATAGCATCTAACAAACAGTTACATGACCTGCAGCACCGTCAAGCAAGCTAATGTTTTCAACAGTTTACTAAACAACTACTGATTTAGATCCACGGAGAGTTACCGCAAGTCAGCACAAAGACAACAGGAGCACTGCCTCTGCTATTCCTGCACCAGTTCAACTTCAACATCATCAAATCACCTACGCTTAGTCTAATACAGTGACAACTAAAAGATACCAAAAACAATTTAGTCCAATCATCGTCAGCTAAATATGATGTGTCTCTCCATGGTTATGATTTGTGTTAATGTCACATACACAAGTTCAGTGAAATGCCTTGCTTGCAGCTCTAACCCCAACAATGCAGTCATACATATGAATGTAGTTCTAAAATAACAACATTTACATTTTAGTAGATGCTCTTATCCAGAGCAATTAGGGTTAAGTGCCTTGCTCAAGGGCACATCGACAGATTTTTCACCTAGTCGGCTCGGGGATTAGAACCAGTGACCTTTCGGTTACTGGCACAACCCTCTTACCCACTAAGCTACCTGCCGCCCAACAAGGTGGAACACATACACACCAGATAAGTAAGCATACTATTTCCAGGGTCAGTTCCAGTACCATATTAACAATGTGCAGGGATACTGGAGTGATGGAGGTAGATATGTATAGGGGTAAGGTGACTATATACAGGGTCAGTTCCAGTACCATATTAACAATGTGCAGGGATACTGGAGTGATGGAGGTGGATATGTATAGGGGTAAGGGGACAGGGATACTGGAGTGATGGAGGTAGATATGTATAGGGGTAAGGTGACAGGGATACTGGAGTGATAGAGGTAGATATGTATAGGGGTAAGGTGACTATATACAGGGTCAGTTCCTGTACCATATTAACAATGTGCAGGGATACTGGAGTGATGGAGGTAGATATGTATAGGGGTAAGGTGACTATATACAGGGTCAGTTCCAGTACCATATTAACAATGTGCAGGGATACTGGAGTGATGGAGGTAGATATGTATAGGGGTAAGGTGACTATATACAGGGTCAGTTCCAGTACCATATTAACAATGTGCAGGGATACTGGAGTGATGGAGGTAGATACAGTGGGGAAAAAAAGTATTTAGTCAGCCACCAATTGTGCAAGTTCTCCCACTTAAAAAGATGAGAGAGGCCTGTAATTTTCATCATAGGTACACGTCAACTATGACAGACAAAATGAGGAAAAAAAATCCAGAAAATCACATTGTAGGATTTTTTATGAATTTATTTGCAAATTATGGTGGAAAATAAGTATTTGGTCACCTACAAACAAGCAAGATTTCTGGCTCTCACAGACCTGTAACTTCTTCTTTAAGAGGCTCCTCTGTCCTCCACTCGTTACCTGTATTAATGGCACCTGTTTGAACTTGTTATCAGTATAAAAGACACCTGTCCACAACCTCAAACAGTCACACTCCAAACTCCACTATGGCCAAGACCAAAGAGCTGTCAAAAGACACCAGAAACTAAATTGTAGACCTGCACCAGGCTGGGAAGACTGAATCTGCAATAGGTAAGCAGCTTGGTTTGAAGAAATCAACTGTGGGAGCAATTATTAGGAAATGGAAGACATACAAGACCACTGATAATCTCCCTCGATCTGGGGCTCCACGCAAAATCTCACCCCATGGGGTCAAAATGATCACAAGAACGGTGAGCAAAAATCCCAGAACAACACGGGGGGACCTAGTGAATGACCTGCAGAGAGCTGGGACCAAAGTAACAAAGCCAACCATCAGTAACACACTACACCGCCAGGGACTCAAATCCTGCAGTGCCAGACGTGTCCCCCTGCTTAAGCCAGTACATGTCCAGGCCCGTCTGAAGTTTGCTAGAGTGCATTTGGATGATCCAGAAGAGGATTGGGAGAATGTCATATGGTCAGATGAAACCAAAATATAACTTTTTGGTAAAAACTCAACTCGTCGTGTTTGGAGGACAAATAATGCTGAGTTGCATCCAAAGAACACCATACCTACTGTGAAGCATGGGGGTGGAAACATCATGCTTTGGGTCTGTTTTTCTGCAAAGGGACCAGGACGACTGATCCGTGTAAAGGAAAGAATGAATGGGGCCATGTATCGTGAGATTTTGAGTGAAAACCTACTTCCATCAGCAAGGGCATTGAAGATGAAATGTGGCTGGGTCTTTCAGCATGACAATGATCCCAAACACACTGCCCGGGCAACGAAGGAATGGCTTCGTAAGAAGCATTTCAAGGTCCTGGAGTGGCCTAGCCAGTCTCCAGATCTCAACCCCATAGAAAATCTTTGGAGGGAGTTGAAAGTCTGTGTTGCCCAGCGACAGCCCCAAAACATCACTGCTCTAGAGGAGATCTGCATGGAGGAATGGGCCAAAATACCAGCAACAGTGTGTGAAAACCTTGTGAAGACTTATAGAAAATGTTTGACCTGTGTCATTGCCAACAAAGGGTATATAACAAAGTATTGAGAAACTTTTGTTATTGACCAAATACTTATTTTCCACCATAATTTGCTAATAAATTCATTAAAAATCCTACAATGTGATTTTCTGGAATTTTTTTTCTCATTTTGTCTGTCATAGTTGACGTGTACCTATGATGAAAATTACAGGCCTCTCTCATCTTTTTAAGTGGGAGAACTTGCACAATTGGTGGCTGACTAAATACTTTTTTCCCCCACTGTATGTATAGGGGTAAGGTGACTATATACAGGGTCAGTTCCAGTACCATATTAACAATGTGCAGGGATACTGGAGTGATGGAGGTAGATATGTATAGGGGTCAGGTGACTATATACAGGGTCAGTTCCAGTACCATATTAACAATGTGCAGGGATACTGGAGTGATGGAGGTAGATATGTATAGGGGTAAGGTGACTATATACAGGGTCAGTTCCAGGGTCAGTTCCTGTACCATATTAACAATGTGCAGGGATACTGGAGTGATGGAGGTAGATATGAATAGGGGTAAGGTGACTAGGCAACAGGATATAAGATAAACAGAGTAGCAGCAGATTGTATGTGAGGGGGTGTGTGTGAGTGGGTGTGTGTACAGGGCGGTAGTCATGGTGGCATGAAGCCTTAGACTTCTTAGGAAAAGGAATGATGGTGGTCATCTTAAAACATGTGGTGATTACAGACCGGGACAAGGAGAGGTTGGAAAGTTACCGTGAAATACCTGCCAGCTGTTCTGCACATGCTCTGAGAACGTGCCCTGGAATATCATCGGGCCCCGCGGCCTTGCGGGTATTGACCTGATTAAAGACTTTACTCACGTCGGCCTCGGAGAGCGAGATCACCCAGTCCTCTGAGTCGGTGACGGCCCTTACACCCGGCACGATGTTGTTGTTGTCAAAGCCTGCATAAAATGCATTTGAGTTCATCTGGTAGAGAGGCATCGTTGGGCAGATCACGGTTGGGTCTTCCTTTGTAATCCGTAATAGATTGGGGAAGCAGCGAACCTTAACTGTGGGGACAACGTCGCCGATGCATTTGCTAATGAAGCCGGTAACGGAGGTGGTTAACTCGATGTTATCGGCGGAGTCTCGAAACATATTCTAATCAGCTCTAGCAAAACGGTCCTGTAGCATAATCTCTGATTCTGGAGAACATTTCTCAACGGAGTGAGTCACGTGTAATTCCTGTTTACACATATACACACCACCAATAAAAAGTCTGGACACACCTACTCATTCAAGGATTTTCCTTTATATTTACTTTGTAGAATAATAGTGATGACATCAAAACTATGAAATAACACATATGGAATCATGTAGTAACCAAAAAAGTGTTAAACAAATCAAAATATATGTTATATTTGAGATTCTTTAAATAGCCACCCTTTGCCTTGATGACAGCTTTGCACACTCTTGGCATTCTCTCAACCAGCTTCATGAGGTAGTCACCTGGAAATGCATTTCAATTAACATATGTGCCTTCTTAAAAGTTAATTTATGGAATTTCTTTCCTTCTTAATCCGTTTGAGCCAATCAGTTGTGTTGTGACAAGGTAGGGTTGGCATACAGAAGATAGCTCTATTTGGTAAAAGACCAAGTCCATATTATGGCAAGAACAGCTCAAATAAGCAAAGAGAAACGACAGTCCATCATTACTTTAAGACATGAAGGTCAGTCAATCCGGAACATTTCAAGAACTTTGAAAGTTTCTTCAAGTGCAGTCGCATAAACCATCAAGTGCTATGATGAAACTGGCTCTCATGAGGACCGCCACAGGAATGGAAGACCCAGAGTTACCTCTGCTGCAGAGGATAAGTTCATTAGAGTTACCAGCCTCAGAAATTGCAGCCCAAATAAATGTTTCAGAGTTCAAGTCCCAGACACATCTCAACATCAACTGTTCAGAGGAGACTGTGTGAATCAGGCCTTCATGGTTAAATTGCTGCAAAGAAACCACTACTAAAGGACACCAATAATAAGAAGAGACCTGCTTGGGCCAAGAAACACGATCAATTGACATTAGACCAGTGGAAATGTGTCCTTTGGTCTGGAGTCCAAATTTGAGATTTTTGGTTCCAACCGCCGTGTCTTTGTGAGATGCGGTGTGGGTGAACGGAACGGATGATATCTGCATGTGTTGTTCCCACCGTAAAGCATGGAGGAGGAGGTGTTATGGTGTGGGGGTGCTTTGCTGGTGACATTGTCTGTGATTTATTTACAATTCAAGGCACACTTAACCAGCATGGCTACCACAGCATTCTGCAGCGATATGCCATCCCATCTGGTTTGGGCTTAGTGGGACTATCATTTGTTTTTCAACAGGACAATGACCCAGCACATCTCCAGGCTGTGTAAGGGCTATTTTACCAAGAAGGAGAGTGACGGAGTGCTGCATCAGATGACCTGGCCTCCACAATCCCCCGACCAAAACGAGATGGTTTGGGATGAGTCGGACCGCAGAGTGATGGAAAAGCAGCCAACAAGTGCTCAGCATATGTGGGAACTCCTTCAAGACTGTTGGAAAAAACATTAAAGGTGAAGCTGTTTGAGAGAATATCAAGTCTGTGCAAAGCTGTCATCAAGGCAAAGGGTGGCTATTTGAAGAATCTCAAATATAAAATATATTTTGACTTGTTTAACACTTTTATGGTTACTACATGATTCCATATGAGTTATTTCACAGTTTGATGTCTTCACTATTATTCTACAATGTAGAAAATAGTACAATTAAAGAAGAACTCTGGATAAGAGCGTCTGCTAAATGACTTAAATGTTAAATGTTAAAGAACCCTTGAATGAGTAGGTGTTCTAAAACTTTTGACCGGTAGTGTATTTATGACAAAATATTAACAAAGGTATTTAGATACCCATTCAAATTAGTGGATTCAGCTGCTGACAGGTGTATAGAATTGAGCACACAGCCATGCAATATCCATAGACAAACATTTTCAGTAGAATGGCCTTACTGAAGAGCTCAGTGACGTTCAACGTGGCACCGTCATAGGATGCCACCTTTCCAACAAGTCAGTTTGGCGAATTACTGCCCTGCTAGAGCTGCCCCGGTCAACTGTAAGTGCTGTTATTGTAAAGTGGAAATATCTAGGAGCAACAACGGCTCAGCCGTTGTAGGCCACACAAACTCTCAGATTGGGGCCGCGGAGGGCTGATGCGTGTAGCGTGTAAAAATCATCTGTCCTCAGTTGCAACACTCACTACCGAGCTCTAAACTACTTCTGGAAGCAACGTCAGCACAATAACTGTACGTCGGGAGCTTCACACAAGCCTAAGATCACCATGCTCAATGCCAAGCGTTGGCTGGAATGGTGTAAAGCTCGCCGCCATTGGACTCAAACAGTGAAAACGCGTTCTCTGGAGTGATGAATCACGCTTCACCATCTGGCAGTCCGACAGACAAATCTGGGTTTGGCGGATGCCAGGAGAACGCTACCTGCCCAAATGCATAGTGCCAACTGTAAAGTTTGGTGGAGGAGGAATAATGGTCTGGGGCTGTTTTTCATGGTTCGGGCTAGGCCCCTTAGTTCCAGTGAAGGGAAATCTTAACACTACAGCATACAATGATATTCTAGATGATTCTGTGCTTCAAACTTTGTGGCAACAGTTTGGGGAAGGCCCTTTCCTGTTTCAGCATAACAATGCCCCGTGCACAAAGCGAGGTCCATACAGAAATGGTTTGTCGAGATCGGTGTGGAAGAACTTTATTGGCCTGCACAGAACCCTGACCTCAACCCCATCTAACACCTTTGGGATGAATTGGAACGTCGACTGCGAGCCAGGCCTAATCGCCCAACAACAGTGCCAGACCTCACTAATGCTCTTGTGGCTGAATGGAAGCAAGTCCCTACAGCAATGTTCCAACATCAAGTGGAAAGCCTTCCCAGACGAAAGGGTGCACAAAGTCTATATTAATGCCCATGATTTTGGAATGAGATGTTCGACGAGCAGGTGTCCACATACTTTTTACAGTCAGTCAGTCAGCCAGCCAGCCAGCCAGTCAGTCAGTCGGTCAGCCAGCCAGTCAGTCAGTCAGTCGGTCAGCCAGCCAGTCAGTCAGTCAGTCGGTCAGCCAGCCAGTCAGTCAGTCGGTCAGCCAGCCAGTCAGTGAGTCAGTCAGCCAGTCAGCCAGTCAGCCAGCCAGTCAGTCAGTCGGTCAGCCAGCCAGCCAGTCAGTCAGTCAGTCAGTCGGTCAGTCAGCCAGTCAGTCAGTCGGTCAGCCAGTCAGCCAGTCAGACCAGTCGGTCAGCCAGCCAGCCAGTCAGTCGGTCAGCCAGCCAGCCAGCCAGCCAGTCAGTCAGTCAGTCAGTCAGCCAGCCAGTCGGTCAGTCAGTCAGCCAGTCTGTTAGTCAGTCAGACCAGTCAGTCAGCCAGTCAGTCAGTCGGTCAGCCAGCCAGCCAGTCAGTCAGTCAGCCAGCCAGCCAGCCAGACAGTCTGTTAGTCAGTCAGACCAGTCGGTCAGCCAGCCAGTCAGTTTGACCAGTTGGTCAGCCAGCCAGCCAGTCAGTTGGTCAGCCAGCCAGTCCAGTCCAACCCAGTCCGGTCGCCAGCCGCCATCCAGTCCGTCAGTCAGTCAGCCATCAGCCAGTCAGCAGTTCGTCCTGTTATTCAGTCCAGTCATTTCAGCAGTCAGCCAGTCAGTCCGTTTCAGTCAGCCATTCAGTCCAGGCCATCAGCCAGTCAGCCATCAGTTCACCAGTCAGCCCAGCCATCAGTCTTCAGCCATTCAGCCAAGTCAGTCAGCCAGCCAGTCATTCAGTCAGCCAGTTCGTCAGCCAGTCAGGTCCAGTCAGTCAGTCAGCCAGTCAGCCATTCATCCATCAGTCAGTCACCAGTCAGCAGTCAGTCCAGCAGCCAGTCAGCCAGTCAGTCCAGTCCAGACAGTCAGCCAGTCAGCCAGTCCAGCCAGTCAGCCAGTCAGCCAGCAGCCAGTCAGCCAGTCAGCCAGTCCAGCCAGTCAGCAGCAGCCAGTCAGCCAGTCAGCCAGTCAGCCAGTCAGCCAGTCAGCCAGTCAGCCAGTCAGCCAGTCAGCCAGTCAGTCAGTCAGCCAGTCAGTCAGCCAGTCAGTCAGCCAGACAGTCAGCCAGTCAGCCAGTCAGCCAGCCAGCCAGTCAGCCTGTCAGCCAGTCAGCCAGTCAGCCAGTCAGCCAGTCAGCCAGTCAGCCAGTCAGTCAGTCAGCCAGTCAGTCAGCCAGTCAGTCAGCCAGTCAGCCAGTCAGTCAGTCAGTCAGCCAGTCAGCCAGTCAGTCAGCCAGTCAGCCAGTCAGCCAGTCAGCCAGTCAGTCAGTCAGTCAGCCAGTCAGCCAGCCAGTCAGTCAGTCAGCCAGTCAGCCAGTCAGTCAGCCAGTCAGCCAGTCAGTCAGTCAGCCAGTCAGCCAGTCAGCCAGTCAGCCAGTCAGCCAGTCAGCCAGTCAGCCAGTCAGTCAGTCAGCCAGTCAGCCAGTCAGCCAGTCAGCCAGTCAGTCAGTCAGCCAGTCAGCCAGTCAGCCAGTCAGTCAGCCAGTCAGTCAGTCTGTACCTAGTAGGTGAATGAGGGCTCCACATGTTCTCACTTACAGCCCCAGCAGTAACATCTAATTGAGGGCTGGGCTCGGTCGGAACACACCATTCAGAGGAAACGAATGATTGCATGATGGGAGATTGTTAGTCAGACATTATTTTAGCTGTTCACAACTAAAATAGAACTCTTTGTTGTGGGCCTCGAAAGCTTCCTTCCATGATGTGTAAAACAGACCTGTGCCATAATCCACGGGACCTTGTAGTACAACACGGGCAGGCTGGGCTGGGACCGCGGAGGGGGCTGTGGTCCAACCCATAAAGACCTCAACCATAGAATGCAGCATGACATCACCATCTGCCCAGGCTACAACTTCTGAGTCTCTGCAGTCAAACCATCAGCTGCCCGAGACCCAAACCAAACCAGTCTCTCATTTATTTTTCCCAGAGCTTAATTTTTTATTTTTTTTACGAGGTGGAAAAAGAGAAGGAACATCCAACGATGTCATGCGGTGTTTCCTGTCAGGCGTAATGATGACAATTATGGTCGTCATTCCTGTGTGGGTCACAGACCTGTGTTACCATAGCAACGTTAGGACTAATAGCTCTCAGGCTAATAGTTAAGGGGAAAATACCGTGGTGAGACCAGGGCAACAGAACCTATTGGGTGGGTCAGATGGTCCGTATGTGGTAGACATTAAAACCCTGCTGGGATCCAATTAAACTGGGGAAAACTGAAAGACAACATCACTTCACTTCAAAAGTGAATCGTTGTCATTTCATCAGTCAATGGAACAGCCGCTGCAGATGTCGTAAACCAAACCACGGCTACTTGTCAACTTAGACAGTTGCTTTCTCTCCACATCAAAAAACCGACTCAGTCGCCTCAGTGCCTTCCCAGCTAGCACATTTGGTTTTACTCTGGTTCCTTGAAAGTTTTCCTGGGAGGTTTTATTAACGCCCCGAGGACGGAAATTATAGGTTATTTGGATGTTTTTTGAATAACTTCCTTAAAACTTGCACTGAATGTTTCAATGAGACTTTTAGTAAAACTGGTCAATTATTTTGGGTTCACTTCTTTGAATTCCAAGCACAGATAGAACACGTGGACATTAAGCTAATACAAGATGGCGTAGCGTTGCATGATGACCTGTCCGTGACCTGTCCGTGACCTGTCCGTGACCTGTCCGTGACCTGTCCGTGACCTGTCCGTGTTTGATATTTTCCCCGTGAGCTTTCGTTTAGTTGATCTACAGTCTATATCCTACCTGTGTCTTATTTACAATTGTTGTTTGGAGCCATTGAAGTCCAGCTTTAACATCTAGGCTATATATATTTATTTTTTTACAGACAATGTAGATTTTCGCCTGTCTCCCCGGGCCTACAGTGTCTCAGCTAATCTGTCCCTCTGGACCTGAGATGTCTTCCTGCGTGATCACTGGTGACTCTCGTGGGTTCTTTGATGCTTCTTCGCTGAGCGTTCGCCATCCAGCTCCCCTGGGCCTCAGTATCTCTATACTGATTCTACTCTGGCTGACTCTCCGCTGCCAAGTGCCTCAGATTCCTGGTGTCTCTAAGAAGAAGTTTCTCTGCTGAGTCGGCGTGGTCCAGCTGTACTGTTCTTCTGTGTCTCATCGTTGACACACCAGAGTGCCAGGGGCCTTTCTCGACCCTGATCCCCAGGCTCGGATACCTCGGCAGCAGGGATACATCTCCTGTTTACCCTCCTTCTACCCCTGAACCCCACGAGTGCAATCCTCTTGTTATATCCGCCACCTTGCATCCCAACCCACTTCTCGGGCTAGTCTCCCTCCCCCGGGTAGTCTCCCTCCCCCGGGTAGTCTCCCTCCCCCGGGTAGTCTCCCTCCCCCGGGTAGTCTCCCTCCCCCGGGTAGTCTCCCTCCCCCGGGTAGTCTCCCTCCCCCGGCTAGCCTCCCTCCCCCGGGTAGTCTCCCTCCCCCGGCTAGCCTCCCTCCCCCGGGTAGTCTCCCTCCCCCGGGTAGTCTCCCTCCCCCGGGTAGTCTCCCTCCCCCGGGTAAAACGTTGATGCGTCTCCCCTCCTCATCTCGGGATGTTATTTTAATTCACGGTTACTCTGTTACTAGGGCTGCCTGTTGGGAATATTTAATATTTTACCCTCATGTTTGTTTGTTTGCTAATGAAACAGCTTTTCCAAACGCTTTCCATCAAGACTATCATGAATTCCTTCTCATGTGCACCTCTTTAAGGAATACCTGGGATAGGATAAAGTATTCCTTCAACCCCCCCCCCCCCCCCCCCCCCCCCCCCCCCCCAAAATTACATATTGTAAAATGGTTATCCCACTGGCTATAAGGTGAATGCACCAATTTGTAAGTCTGCTAAATGACGTAAATGTAAAACGTAAAATGTGCACAGCAGCCTGAGATGATTATAGTCGGCCTTACTGTTGGTTTCTGGTAACCTGTTGTTTCCTCTGGTAACTATTATGTCACGACTGATACTAATAGAGAGTGACTTTTGATTACTTCTGTAACCACAAATGCCTCAGATTAACCTTTAAAGGAAAACTCCACCCAAAAACGATCTTCTGGCATTTGTTTCATCAGTCCATTGTTGACATAGTCCCAAAATGTTTTGCTAGTCAGCAATCAAGTTTTCAAGATATGTAACTTTCAAAATACCGCAATCCACCCCGTATGATGCATTTTGCATCATACGATGCTGCGTTTTGCTGAAGTACTGAAATTCCCACAGAAGAATATTGTTTAACATTATTGGAACAAATACCAAGAAAAGTAAAAAAATAAATAAAATAAAAAGTCAAGTTAAATGTGCTGAGAATGTTACATAGCCAATCAACTATCCTGCACCATTCACAGAAAGTTGTGGGAAGGTTTTAATGCAAAATAACCATAGGATAACCACGCTCTCACCGAGCTCTAAGAAACATATTGTTCTCAGAACATTATGTGCTATCTGAGTTATTTTAATATTGTATTTTTTTTTTCTACATCCTTGCCATTGATAACATACTTCACTGGCCTTCAGTGGTCCTCTCACTCCCTAGCTCTCCGTAGCCTCCCTCTACCACTGTCTTTGGTGCTACAGATGGAGAAAAATAAAAAAAAGTGATTGTCACAGCAAGTTGCAGACACCGTCAACATCGAGGTGTTATAATTATCCGTTGTATATTACAGAGAGGTGTAATAGAAAGACTGGCCCGTTTCTGTTTAAGAGATCACATATAGGAGTCAGCCAATGAGATCCGTGGTAATGATCAGCTGCTCCCCCTCATCTGCTTTCACTCAAATCAAATTTGATTTGTCATATGCTTTGTAGAAAACAGCAGTAGGCTAACAGCAAAATGTTTACTTACGGGTCTTTTTCTAAACAATGCAGAGTTAAAGATAAGATACAAAATTAAATAAAAACATTTAAATACACGAGGAATAAAATACACAGTGAATAAGGCATATAAATAATGAGTAAAAATAACATGGCTATATACAGGGAGTATCAGGTAATAACATGGCTATATACAGGGAGTATCAGTACTGAATCGATGTGCAGGGGGTACGAGATAATTGATGTTGCTATGAACTCAAATCAAATTGTATTTGTCACATGCGCCGAATACAACAGGTGTAGACCTTACAGTGAAACGCTTCCTTACAAGCCCTTAACCAACAATGCAATTTTAAGAAAGAATACCAAAAAAATGTTTTTCATAAATCCTAAATAAAAAGCATAGGTAGGGGTAAAGTGCAACAGGAAAGTTAATATACAGTCCGGACAAGTCAGTTAAAATTACACATACCCGAGACAATCATATCAGATCCGACCCAGATCCGTGACATTATTTAGAATTCTGGATGTAGACTCGGGTCCCGGATCGGGTCTCACCACTGAAACGCGATGCCATCTTGCCATCTGTCATTTAAGGCAATGTGTTTGCCACTTGGCTTTGGGGCCATGGGAATGCCCTGCTAGTTAATCATATTATATTTGATTGGTTGACAGAAGAATGCCACAAACACAACTAACACCAAGAAGAAAAACAGAAGGCCAAACACATGTGTTTACAGAGAAGGATGCTTGGTTGAGGTGACATGTGACAATGTTCCAAGAAAACCAAGTATAGACTCGGCCTGCCAGCTAGGTTTACTAGCACCATGACAGCATAACATAACATAACAGCCCAGTCATTACATACCATAGAATGTATGGGTGGATCTAAGGTGGAGTTTCCCTTTTCCTCTGTGAGAAAGTGTTCATAGAAGGGCCTCATGATGTCACAGAGGCTTACGTCCCAAATGGCACCCTGTTCCCTATGTAGTGCACTACTTTTGACCAGGGCCACATATGGTTTTAGGACACAGACATGGTACAGAGTTTAGTCTGCCTCTCAGCCTTCCTGTGTGACGGTTGAGGAAAGCCAGAGCTCAGAGACCGACAGCTTACTAACCCGACGACCCACAGGCATCTACACCGAGACACGTTCCAGCCTTTACTGGACAGAGACCCACGGCTTACTAACCCGACGACCCACAGGCATCTACACCGAGACACGTTCCAGCCTTTACTGGAATGCTAAAACTGGATTACAAACAAACTGTCACAATTAACGCTTCAGTGATGAAAAGACACCAGACCTAAGGGTCTCCTTTCCACTTCGTCATCTTAACCAATGGGAAGGAGTTTCACAGAGAAGCTTCTAGAAGCTAGCAGTTGCTATAGTCTGGTCCAATCATTAAAGGTAAACACACACCCAGAACTCACAGCAATTAAAGTTAAGCAGCTACATTTAAACCTATTATGGTCAGGTGTGTGCTTTCCCAGATTTAAACGCTGGAGCTTTATGGTCTACCAGTCGACGTTGCTGAGCACGTTTAAGAGAAAAGCAAACTCAATTTACTCTGTGGTTGAATTTCAACACAAGATGCCCCCCCCCCCCCCCCCACGCACACACACCTCATCATCCCTCTCTCTCTCTCTCCCTCTCTCTCTCCCTCCCTCCCTCCCTCCCTCTCTCTCTCTCTCCCTCCCTCCCTCCCTCCCTCCCTCCCTCCCTCCCTCCCTCCCTCCCTCCCTCCCTCTCTCTCTCCCTCCCTCTCTCTCTCTCTCTCTCCCCTCCCTCTCTCTCTCTCTCCCTCCCTCTCTCTCTCTCTCTCCCTCCCTCTCTCTCTCGGTTTGTCATCCACCCACTCCAGAAAATTCTCTATGGGTCATCCTCCCGTAGGACAGAGGCTGAGACATGGCGTCAGAGCCAGGGTAAAGTACAGAGCCAGATCTCTCTCACGCACACACACACAGGCACGCACACACACACACAAACACACAGTCTAACCTTGAGGGGACACACAATTGATTCCCATTCAGAATCCTATTTTCCCAAACCCTAAACCCGAACCCTAAACCCTAAACCCTAAACCCTAAACCCTAAACCCTAAACCCTAAACCCTAAACCCTAAACCCGAACCCTTGTGGGGACCGGCAAAACGTCCCCAGTTGGTATAATTGTTTTCCGTTTACTATTCTTGTGGGGTCAGGGTAACCTGGGTTGTCAGGGTAACCTGGGTTGTCAGGGTAACCTGGGTTGTCAGGTTAACCTGGGTTGTGGGTTAAATGGGTCTTCCGGTGCCGTGGGGATCCAATCCCTTTGTTGCAGTCAATGACCTCTTTGGCCTCATGGGTGGAATATTATTAATATTATTGACGATTATTTAAAAAAAAAATCTTAATTCTTCTGTGATGTTTATAAAGTGTAATATTTGGAGGAAAACTAAAAATGGAATACATTTCAACTCTATATCTGACATGGTACAGGTGTCTTCTTTTTTTAAGCCCATAACCATGTGTGTGAGGTGGATACTTTTGTTTAAAAGTAGATTTGTTTAAGACTACCAAGAATCACTCTGTGTGACCTTGATTTAGTCCACTGCAGTAAAAAGTTAAACATGTCCACACACACACCAGGCCCTTTCTTTGTTGTTGAAAGTTTAAATATCAAATGAGCCCATTCAGCTTTGTTGAAAGTTTAAATATCAAATGAGCCCATTCAGCTTCGTTGAAAGTTTAAATATCAAATGAGCCCATTCAGCTTCGCCATCGTTTGCAGCCAAGTGTTGATCGAGGCTCATAAGGTTTTTAATTCCTTCGAAAAAGCCATCTTTAAATAGTGACAGCGGCAGTGTGATGTGGAGACGTGAACCACACGTTAAACGTTTCAGAGTGGGAAGACTTAAATTAGTGTTTCCCTGGCCCAGTTCAGTGTTTCCAGAACTGTGAACAGTTAGATGCTTATCCTGTCACACGCAGCGTTTACAGACAGATTTAATCCATTCCATTGAAAGATGTGGACAAATATAAAAGTGGCAGTGAAAGGCTTCTATTCTTACCCTTGGCTAGCTGCTACCATTATTATTTGTATTTTAATTTGTTTTAGTCATTTATCAGACGCTCTTATCCAGAGCGACTTACAGGAGCAATTAGGGTTAAGTGCCTTGCTCAAGGGCACATCGACAGATTTTTCACCTAGTCGGCTCGGGGATTAGAACCAGCGACCTTTCGGTGACTGGCACAACGCTCTTAACCACTAAGCCCCACTACTACCAAAGACAATGATTGCATCATGTCCAATGTAATAAAATATACCAACTGAAAGCATTTTTCAGAGAGATGCATTTTTCTGCAGTGTAGCTGGCTTGTGAAAGTGCCCCCCCACCTCCCCCCCCCAAAAAAATAAACTATAAGCAGAGGGGGAAGGGCTACGACATAGATGGTGTAGTGTGACTGTGTGTGCGTGTGAGAGAGAGAAAGGGCTTCTGGGGGCTGTAGTTTCCCTAGACCTCACAACACCACAGCACTGTATTGTTAAGTAGTAACACTAGTCTACATCCAAACATACAGCAGTCGCGATGCAGAGTCTCACAACACATTTGGCTCCAGTTGGCTTCTGAGCTTTCACAAGCTGCCCGGTGTTCCTAAGCACGTGTGTTTTACTGAAATTATTCCAGAGTAATTGACAGAGCAATTTAGTGACAATTGCATGTTTACTGACAAAAGGAGTTTTCAGACAAGTGCATAAAGGTATAACCCTTCTGGGGAAGTTTCCTTTAGTCTACTGTAGCTAAATATATCCCAGTTTCACTCTGAAGAGCTGAGCTGTGGGGTCCCAACTTCTGCATGTAGAAGGTTGTACTGGGTTCTATAGGACCCATTCTAAAACGGTCAAAACAAGCATTGAGATGCGTTGAGATGCATTCTAAGCCATACATACTTTCTAATGCTGATAGTTCTAGTTCTGTTACATTACATTTTAGTCATTTAGCAGACACTCTTATCCAGAGCGACTTACAGTTAGTGAGTGCATACATTTTTTTTTCAATTCGTTTTTTTTCATACTGGCCCCCCGTGGGAAACAAACCCACAACCCTGGCGTTGCAAACGCCATGCTCTACCAACTGAGCTACACGGGACTACTGTTGTTAGTTCTAGTTCTAGTTCTAGTTATGATAGTTCTAGTTCTGATCTGATTTTTTTTTTGCACTGGTAAGCCCGTGATGCAAAAACGGGCTTGTTTTCTGTTCCAACTGAGAAATCCCATCAGCCCAGCCAGCCAATTCATTAACTTGATCTCCAATTAGCATAAATTAGCATCTTAATTACCATGTAGACATAATTTCCTCTTGTCACTTCCTCCTAATGTTTGGTTTGCAACAACGGGGGTTTGTACAAACGTTGCTGTCTGTCTCTCGACATTTGCAACATTGTTTCAATATTGAAATTCGATCTCCACTGTCCTATTGACAATTAACATGTCGGGACGAGACTGAGACATCTTTTCTCAGCCAGGTCGAAATCATGAATCAGCATCATTTCTATGGATATATACAAATAAAAACAGGTCAAACAAAATGAAATGCAGCTACTTTGCTGTTATTCTAGTTGCACGCTTTGACCTGACTGTGTTAGCCGTAGTTGGCTAGCTAGCTAGCAAGAGATTAGAGCGCTGCCAGCCAGCATGGCAACGGAACATTTAGAACAAACGACTGGAACGACATAGAACAAAAATACTTAACGTCTGGGTCGTGTCTCTGGCAACCTGCCCGATAGAATTAACGGCCAGCCGGCTTGGCTAGCAACCATAGATGTGTCGGGACTAGGCCTATATTTTAGTTGAGGGATGAAATAGTAGCCTGTGAATACATTTATCAAAATAATGTTTTTTAAATTTTATTGGTAACCCCATTGAATAAAAGCAATTGTACACTCGAGATTGTGCAAAACAACTTTTTTTAACACGGCTGTGCTGATCTACGGTACTCTGCTCCGCCTCGTACCGCGGCACAGCCGTGCTAAAAAAGTATTTTAGCACGCCCTCTCTGTACAATAGCTTTATTATGGAGAGGTGACTGGTTTATTGTGAGTCTGCTATTATGCTATAGGATCAAATGATTAGGATGGACGATGGGGGGGTGGTATCAGGGTTGGCGTACTCGTCCCCAGGATGATGGACGAGATTAGGGTTGTTGCAGCTGGTGGGGATTGAACCAGTGATCGCTGTGGTGGTAGGGTTAAGGTTTGGGCAGCTGGAGTAGGGATTGAACCAGTGATCACTGTGGTGGTAGGGCAAATGGAAAATGCACTACCACCTGTGCCATAAGGGTACAGACCTCTAGGCAGAAGGTTGTGGTGCACTCACATACAGATAGGATTCAGTTTAATTATTACTATTCTAATAATTCCAACAGGGTGGCCTTCTCATTCAGTTTGCAGCGCAGCGTTAAAGCAAACCAGTGAGTCTACAGATTAATTCAAAAAACACAAGCTCACTGAAACTAATACTGGTAGGTGTAACGTTTAAAGTTTGTTGGTAACTACAGAATACGTCTACAGAAGACTGATAAAGTGTAACTTTCTCAGTCTTAATATTAGGCTAAAATGATTATTTTTTATGTGGATTCAACAACATTTCCTATAGGGAGATAAAAGGTGCGCTCCACTATAAATTAAACCAGAACAGTCATTAAGGCTGAAATGTGAGAAACCTCAGATGCAGACGTTCCTTTTCCCTTTGAGAGAAAGTCCTAGAACGCTATCGTGTCATTTTGACATCACCATGTTCCACTTCGCGAACACAGCCCACATCTCATTCTCCCGCACCAGGCGCAGGCACCGTGAACCGGCGCTTCCTCAGAGGCGCAGGCACCGTGAACCTGCGCTTCCTCAGGTACCATGAGGTAGTTACTGAATACAGCAGATCTTAACGCAGATCAGTGGACAGACATCGCTCACGATAACAAGATAATAAAGTAACATTTTAGAAAATAAGCACATTTATTAACTATTAATAAGTACAGTAAATGTGTCAAAACAAGACTAACGACTTATTTTCAGTGTTATGTAAAAAGGTGTTGGTTATTGGACCAGAAGAGTTGAATAATAGCCTAACCCGCTTACCTGTTGGAATTGGCTGTTGATTGCTGTCGGATGAGTGGGCATTGGAAATAAACTGTGTCCAGGAAAAACATAATAAAACAACCAACTTCAGATACTCCATGTCTGCGGTGTGTAGGTGGGATCAGGCAGTCCCTTAGTTCCAGAGCGGGGTTAGGGGACTGACTGATCCGTTGCTGCTCCTCTGCTAGCCTGCTGTGCGCTACTGGTCAAGACGCCCACCTTGGGGTCGACGACTAACTGGCTCTCCTCTCGCGATAATAGAATTATATTTTACAAATCCTTCAGCCAAACTTTCAGAGAGAGAGAGAGAGAGAGAGAGCCGGGTGAGAGTGAGGCAACAGTTGTTTAAGCCGGTTTGTCGCTCCCCAGGGACTGCGGGTATAAATACTGTTATTCAGGGAGAGAACAGAACGCTCAAGGCGTGGTTCCTTAATTGCAACTGTACCCACTTGCTACTTCTTCCAGTAGTGTTGCATGGTGGCTAGAGAGAGAGAGGGAAGAGAGAGAGAGAAGAAGAGAGAGAGAGAGAGAGAGCGAGAGAGAGCGAGACGAGAGAGACAGCAGAAGAGCTCATCGAGAGCCATAGAGACGCTCGATAGCTACGCCTCCTCTCTTGTTTTGGTCTAGTTCCCCCCTCTCTCTACTGATCGACATCCTAGGTCCTTCTGCGCCCTCACCGATAACACAGATCCACAAAGAATTCGAAAACAAATCCAATTTTGATAAACTCCCTTATCTACTGGGTGAAAAACCACAGTGTGCCATCACAGCAGCAATATTTGTGACCTGTTGCCACAAGAAAAGGGCAACCAGTGAAGAACAAACACCATTGTAAATACAACCCATATTTATGTTTATTTATTTTCCCATTTGTACTTTAACTATTTGCACATTGTTACAACACTGTATATAGCCAATAATATGACATGTGTAATGTCTCTATTCCTTTGAAACGTTTGTGTGTGATGTTAATTTCTGGTTTATTTCACTTTGGTTTATTGTCTATTTGACTTGCTTTGGCAATGTAAACATATGTTTCCCATGCCAATAAAGCCCCTTCAAATTGAATTGTGCGAGAGAGAAGCTTGGTGTGAAAGTGTGATTGAACAACTACAGCTGTGTTTGACAACCCCCCCTGCCGCCCTAAAGTAAGTATCCTACCCCATCCCTGCTCCCTGTCCCCTCCCACCCTCCCCACATGAGGCCTGTGTGGTTAACAGTCATTCTCTTCTCTCCGTAGTTCTTTAGAAATATGCAAATGTGTTAAATCAAAATCAAATCAAACTGGTGGGAGCCTCACAGGTAGGCTAGATCAGGACGTGGGAAACTTTTTAGAAACTGATATAAGACGGTAAAACTATAAAACTATGGGACTAGGATTATTTAAAACAAGGTGAGGAAACTAAAGCTGAGGGCATAAAATCAACTTCTATTCAGAGAACAGCGAACAGACAAACAGTCGTCTCTCGACCTGAAATGACGTCTCTGGGAAAGGCTTCCATGATTGAATTTGTTAGTTTCATTTCATAGTTAAATCAAATCAAAATCAAATGTTATTTGTCACATGCGCCGAAAACAACAGGTGTAGACCTTACCGTGAAATGCTTAGTTACAAGCCCTTAACCAACCATGCAGTTTTAAGAAAGAATACCCCAAAAAATCATAACTAAATAAAAAATAAAAAATAATGAAATAAAAGTAACAAATAAACAGTGCTAGCTGTGCCACTAGAGATCCTGGTTCGAATCCAGGCTCTGTCGTATCCGGCCACGACCGGGAGACCCATGGGGCGGCGTACAATTGGCCCAGCGTTGTCCAGGGTAGGGGAGGGAACGGCCGGCAGGGGATGTAGCTCAGTTGGTAGAGCATGGCGTTTGCAACGCCAGGGTTGTGGGTTCGATAAAATAATGTATGTGCTAACTGTATGTCGCTCTGGATAAGAGCGTCTGCTAAATGACTAAAATATAATGTAAATGTAAAAATAAAAATAGCGAGGCTATATACAGGGGGTACCACACAGTCAAGGTGGGGGGGCACCGGTTAGTCGAGGTAATTGGGGTAATATGTACATGTAGGTAGAGTTATTAAAGTGACTATGCATAGATAATAAACAGAGTAGCAGCAGAGTAAAACGGGGGGGGGGGGGGGGGGGGGGGGGCAATGCAAATAGTGTGGGTAGCCATTTTATTAGATGTTCAGGAGTCTTATGGCTTGTGGGTAGAAGCTGTTAAGAAGCCTCTTGGATCTAGACTTGGCGCTCCGGTACCGCTTGCCGTGCGGTAGCAGAGAGAACAGTCTATGACTAGGGTGGCTGGAGTCTTTGACAAGTTTTAGGGCCTTCCTCTGACACCGCCTGGTATAGAGGTCCTGGATGGCAGGAAGCTTGGCCCCAGTGATGTACTAGGGGGAATAGGTTTTGTTGTGCCCTCTTCATGACTGTCTTGGTGTGTTTGGACCATGTTAGTTTGTTGGTGATGTGGACACCAAGGAACTTGAAGCTCTCAATCTGCTCCACTACAGCCCCGTCGATGAGAATGGGGGCGTGCCAGTCCTCTTCTTTTTCCTGTAGTCCACGATCAGATCCTTTATCTTGATCACGTTGAGGGAGAAGTTGTTATCCTGGCACCACATGGCCAGGTCTCTGACCTCCTCCCTATAGGCTGTCTCGCCGTTGTTGGTGATCAGGCCAACCAAGCTGTTAATAAAGAGCATAGCTTCATGCGAAGGAAATGTCAGGAAGTGTCTGGATTCAATTTAGCAGCTCATAAAATATGACTAGAAAGACTCAGACTACCCATCATACAGATATTATATTATATATCTATCTATATATATATATATATATATATTATGATCTACAGGTATCAGTATTACACAGACAGCCAAGACTCCCTCTATTTCACACACAGTATATAACACTGGAACACTTCACTTTGTTGAAGATGCCAATCACAGCCTCTCCAGCGTTCTGCTGTCTTCCAGAGAACAGAGCGAACAGAGCTGCAAAGAGAGACAATTGGTCCATAATATGAAGATTTGAAGAAAAACATTATTTACTGTTCATTTTCTATTTCCTATTTCACTTGCTTTGGCAATGTAAACATCTGTTTCCCATGAAGCCCTTTGAATTGGTCCCACAGCTGATAGGGGAGCAGGGAGCCGGGAACTGGAATCAGGCCAGTCCCATAATGGAATCAGGCCAGTCCCATAATGGAATCAGGCCAGTCCCATAATGGAATCAGGCCAGTCCCATAATGGAATCAGGCCAGTCCCATAATGGAATCAGGCCAGTCCCATAATAGAATCAGGCCAGTCCCATAATGGAATCAGGCCAGTCCCATAATAGAATCAGGCTAGTCCCATAATGGAATCAGGCCAGTCCCATAATGGAATCAGGCCAGTCCCATAATGGAATCAGGCCAGTCCCATAATGGAATCAGGCCAGTCCCATAATGGAATCAGGCCAGTCCCATAATGGAATCAGGCCAGTCCCATAATGGAATCAGGCCAGTCCCATAATGGAATCAGGCCAGTCCCATAATGGAATCAGGCCAGTCCCATAATGGAATCAGGCCAGTCCCATAATGGAATCAGGCCAGTCCCATAATGGAATCAGGCCAGTCCCATAATGGAATCAGGCCAGTCCCATAATGGAATAAGGCCAGTCCCATAATGGAATCAGGCCAGTCCCATAATGGAATCAGGCTAGTCCCATAATGGAATCAGGCCAGTCCCATAATGGAATAAGGCCAGTCCCATAATGGAATCAGGCCAGTCCCATAATGGAATCAGGCCAGTCCCATATCCCATAATGGAATCAGGCCAGTCCCATAATGGAATCAGGCCAGTCCCATAATGGAATCAGGCCAGTCCCATAATAGAATCAGGCCAGTCCCATAACGGAATCAGGCCAGTCCCATAATGGAATCAGGCCAGTCCCATAACGGAATCAGGCCAGTCCCATAATGGAATCAGGCCAGTCCTATAATGGAATCAGGCCAGTCCCATAATGGAATCAGGCCAGTCCCATAACGGAATCAGGCCAGTCCCATAATGGAATCAGGCCAGTCCTATAATGGTTTCAGGCCAGTCCATATGATCGGCCATAGGCCAGTCCCATAATGGAATCAGGCCAGTCCCATAATGGAATCAGGCCAGTCCCATAATGGTTTCAGGCCAGTCCCATAATGGTTTCAGGCTAGTCCCATAATGGTTTCTAAGGAACTGGAATCATGGTAGCCCCATAATGGTTTCTAAGGAACTGGAATGAGGCTAGTCGCGTAATGGTTTCTAAGGAACTGGAATCAGGCTAGTCGCGTAATGGTTTCTAAGGAACTGGAATCAGGCTAGTCCCATAATGGTTTCTAAGGAACTGGAATCAGGCTAGTCGCGTAATGGTTTCTAAGGAACTGGAATCAGGCTAGCCCCATAATGGTTTCTAAGGAACTGGAATCTTGGTAGCCCCATAATGGTTTCTAAGGAACTGGAATCTTGGTAGCCCCATAATGGTTTCTAAGGAACTGGAATCAGGCAAGTCGCGTAATGGTTTCTAAGGAACTCTTTCCCTGATGGATTGTGTCTTTCTCAGTTGTGTTGTATTTCTCTCATTTATGCCTCTGAACTGTAAGAGAAAGTTAGATGCAGTATACATGATGTTTATTGTTAGAGAGAAGTAACGGCGGTATAAAATACGAGACAGCTAGATGCAGCAGAGTATATGACTTTAGGAGACAGCTAGATGCAGCAGAGTATATGACTTTAGGAGACAGCTAGATGCAGCAGAGTATATGACTTTAGGAGACAGCTAGATGCAGCAGAGTATATGACTTTAGGAGACAGCTAGATGCAGCAGAGTATATGACTTTAGGAGACAGCTAGATGCAGCAGCCTATATGACTTTAGGAGACAGCTAGATGCAGCAGAGTATATGACTTTAGGAGAAAGCTAGATGCAGCAGCCTATATGACTTTAGGAGACAGCTAGATGCAGCAGAGTATATGACTTTAGGAGACAGCTAGATGCAGCAGAGTATATGACTTTAGGAGACAGCTAGATGCAGCAGAGTATATGACTTTAGGAGACAGCTAGATGCAGCAGAGTATATGACTTTAGGAGACAGCTAGATGCAGCAGAGTATATGACTTTAGGAGACAGCTAGATGCAGCAGAGTATATGACTTTAGGAGACAGCTAGATGCAGCAAAGTATATGACTTTAGGAGACAGCTAGATGCAGCAGAGTATATGACTTTAGGAGACAGCTAGATGCAGCAGAGTATATGACTTTAGGAGACAGCTAGATGCAGCAGAGTATATGACTTTAGGAGACAGCTAGATGCAGCAGAGTATATGACTTTAGGAGACAGCTAGATGCAGCAGAGTATATGACTTTAGGAGACAGCTAGATGCAGCAGCCTATATGACTTTAGGAGACAGCTAGATGCAGTAAATTCATGTTTTGATGAAGCTCAGCTGTCTCAGCGTGGGTAAACTATTTCCCACATGTGTTCTCTCATTCGGGTCTATGATGTGTTGAGTGTAATAGATCATGTGCCCAGGGCCCCAGGCCATAGCCCATGCCTGGATAGCATTAGGTTGAATGGTAATTGTGATGACTGCAGGGGATTTCAGGCTTTCCTTAGTCTATGACGACATTCAGCTACTCCTGCAGAGGTAGCCTAGACAGAGAGGGAGAGAGAGAAACAGTGAAATGGTTTAGCCTCCAAGATAACACACAGCTAAAGTGCAATGCCATGAAATCCATGTTTCACTTGGACTGGGACCATTAAGGGTTTTAATTCTAGTTTTAGTGTAAGAGTCTGGAACTCTAGCAAGGCTAGAGGAGGTGATGTCAAGGCTAGAGGAGGTGTTGTTAAGGCTAGAGGAGGTGTTGTCAAGGCTAGAGGAGGTGTTGTCAAGGATAGAGGAGGTGTTGTTAAGGATAGAGGAGGTGTTGTCAAGGCTAGAGGAGGTGTTGTCAAGGATAGAGGAGGTGTTGTTAAGGATAGAGGAGGTGTTGTTAAGGATAGAGGAGGTGATGTCAAGGTTAGAGGAGGTGTTGTCAAGGTTAGAGGAGGTGTTGTCAAGGCTAGAGGAGGTGTTGTCGAGGCTAGAGGAGGTGTTGTCAAGGATAGAGGAGGTGATGTCAAGGTTAGAGGAGGTGTTGTTAAGGATAGAGGAGGTGATGTCAAGGTTAGAGGAGGTGTTGTCAAGGCTAGAGGAGGTGTTGTCGAGGCTAGAGGAGGTGTTGTCAAGGATAGAGGAGGTGTTGTCAAGGCTAGAGGAGGTGTTGTCAAGGATAGAGGAGGTGTTGTTAAGGCTAGAGGAGGTGTTGTCAAGGCTAGAGGAGATGTTGTCAAGGCAGAATATTATGGATCAATGAAAGAAAGCCATTTGAATATGTGCATATTTGTCTCTGTTTCAACACCAATTGGTAGATTTAAAAATACTCTGATTTGATATATTATTTAGGTTTAGGAAAGTATTTATAAATCATAAAAAAAACTGGTTTGGAGAGCTTTTACACATTAAAGAAAATTGTGGTTTTGAATCATTCAGTTCTTCAACCCATTGTAATGTTGGAAGATTAGTATACATATAATTAGAATATGGAGAATAGTGTACAATAGTAGGTATATAGTAATGTAGTATATATATATATATATATATATATATATATAGTAGCTATACCCTCATCTATTTCCTGTATTAACCATGGAACCGTGTGATGTGTCAGGTTGAGTCTGTTACCGCTTGATCTGCGCTCCTCACTATAATGATGTAATTAGCCTACGTCTTTTTTAAATATTATCAACTGTTACTAACGATCCTCAGCAACAACCACACGGCCGTGACGGCGTTTACACAGGAAGCAAATGAAGGTAAATGAAACAATGGAATGAAATGGAATGATAATGTAGACTATACCAACTGATGGAAACTAACAGTAAATTGGCAGTTGAATATGTGTGGTTAAGGTTTAATTTATTTGCACCTAAGAAAACAAGTGATATACAACAAAACAGATAAAAACGAATTAAAACATAATAAACGGTGTTCAGGTGGTTGGAAGCCCGGTGGCTGATATGAAAACCACACCACACAAAAACTATATACAATACATAAATACAAAAATAAAAAAGATTTGTTAAAACAGATAAAAGAACCTACTAATTATAAGTATATACATTAATTGATCAGTAATCACGAAAATATATATATATATATATTTGTTTTTTTTCATGTGTGTGTGCATGTGTGTGTGTGAGAGTTGGGCTATATGGAGTAGATTACTGAGTAGTTTGGTTCATCAGGCTGACCCCCAGTCTTCACTTGAAGTTATTGAGGGATGATGATGTTTTGAAAATGTGAAGGTAAGAATTCCAGAGTTTGGTACATCTGTATCAAGTAGAAAATGGACTATGTGAGGTGTGGCAGTGGGGAGGGTGAAGGTTATCGCAGTGTCTTGAGTTATATAGATGGATTTCAGAATTAACCTGGAAGACTCCATTGAAGGGTTTAGGTAAACTGTCTGGGAGGTGTGAGTATTTGTAGATGAAAGCGCATAATTGGTGGACATTAATGTCGTAAATAGACAAGATATTGAGTTTCTTAAACAAAGGTGCAGATGGAGCCAGATTATTAGAGGAGGTGGATAGTCTTGAAATGTATTTAGTGTGATGAGTAATTTGTGTAGGTAGGAGACATATGTACTGGCCCAGACAATATTACAGTAAATTAGATATGGGTAAATTAAGCTATAGTATGGAGTTAGGAAGCAAGCCTGATGAACCAAACCACTAATATTTCTGATGATACTAACAGATTTCATCACTTTGCTGCAGACAAATTGAATATGATCTTTCCAGGATCACTTTTCATGAATTAGAACTCAGAGGAATCTAGTGGATAGAACTTGTTCCATTTCATTCTCACCAATTGAGAATCTGGCTCTTTTTCTTTCTTTTTTTTTCAACAATATTTCTTATTCTTACTAGTAAAGTTGGATTTTTTTTACATCTAAAGATAATTTGTTCATCTGGAACCATTCCGAAAATGTGGTCAAGCCTGAGTTGGCGTCACTAATTAGTAAATCAAATTATTGCGTGATAAAATCAAATCAGCAAAGAGAATGGGATGTACAGTATTAGACACAGCAGCAAGGTCATTGATATAGATTAGGAATAACAAAGGTCTAATTATTGAACCCTGTGGGACACCACAGGATTTCTTGGTCCTAGTAGATGCACAGCCATTTTCCTCTATCATATATTTTACATAACTATATAACCAATTATATGTCTAATCATGAAAACCGTAATAATGCAATTTAGCAAGTAATATTTCATGATAAACTGTGTCAAACGCTTCGGATAAATCTATAAAGACGGCAAGAGCATATTCATTGTTGTTAAGGGCTGTAAATATTTTATCCACAAGTTGCAAAAGAGTCATATCTGTGGAGTAGTTTTTACGAAGACCATATTGGTGCTCATATAGAATAAAGTGTTGATTTAAATGTTTCAACATTCTCTAATAAACACGTTTTCCTAGGATTTTAGAAAAACATGGTAGTACAGATATTGGCTGATAAATTGTAAAAGATCTTGGATCCCCCAGATTTATAGAGGGTGATAACTTTGGCAATTTTCAAATCTTTAGGAACATTACCAGTTTGCATAGATTTGGTGAAGATATACAGTACCAGTCAAAAGTTTGGACACACCTACTCATTCAAGGGTTTTTCTTTATTTTTACTATTTTCTACATTTTACATTTACATTTTAGTCATTTAGCAGACGCTCTTATCCAGAGCGACTTACAGGAGCAATTAGGGTTAAGTGCCTTGCTCAAGGGCACATTTACGTCATTTAGCAGACGCTCTTATCCAGAGCGACTCACCAATTGGTGCGTTCACCCTATAGCCAGTGGGATAACCACTCTACAATTTTTTTTTTTTGGGGGGGGGGGGGTAGAAGGATTACTTTATCCTATCCCAGGTATTCCTTAAAGAGGTTATTCTACATTGTAGAATAATAGTGAAGACACCAAAACTATGAAATAACACATATGGAATCATGTAGTAACCAAGAATGTGTTAAACAAATCAATTAATATTTTATATTTGAGATTCTTCAAATAGCCACCCTTTGCCTTGATGACAACTTTGCACACTCTTGGCATTCTCTCAACCAGCTTCAATGCACCTGGAATGCTTTTCAAATAACAGGTGTGCCTTGTTAAAAGTTCATTTGTGGAATTTATTTCCTTTTTAATGTGTTTCAGCCAATCAGTTGTGTTGTGACAAGGTAGGGGTGGTATACAGAAGATAGCCCTATTTGGTAAAAGACCAAATCCATATTATGGCAAGAACAGCTCAAATAAGCAAAGAGAAACGACAGTCCATCATTACTTTAAGACACAAAGGTCAGTCAATCCGGAAAATGTCTAGAACTTTTAAAGTTTCTTCAAGTGCAGTTGCAAAAACCATCAAGCACTATGATGAAACTGGCTCTCATGAGGACCACCACAGGAATGGAAGACCCATAGTTATCTCTGCTGCAGAGAATAAGTTAATTAGAGTTACCAACCGTAGAAATTGCAGCCCAAATAAATGCTTCACAGAGCTCAAGTAACAGACACATCTCAAAATTAACTGTTCAGAGGAGACTGCGTGAATCAGGCCTTCATGGTCGAATTGCTGCAAAGAAACCACTACTAAAGGACACCAATAAGAAGAGACTTGCTTGGGTCAAGAAACACGAGCAATGGACATTAGACCGGTGGAAATATGTCCTTTGGTCTGATGAGTCCAAATTTTAGTTTTTGGCTCCAACAGCTGTGTCTTTGTGAGATGCAGAGTAGGTGAACGGATGATCTCCACATGTGTGGTTCCCACCGTGAAGCAAGGAGGAGGAGGTGTGATGGTGCTTTGCTGGTGACACTGTCTGTGATTTATTTAGAATTAATTGCACACTTAACCAGCATGGCTACCGCAGCATTCTGCAGCGATACGCCATCCCATCTGGTTTGGGCTTAGTGGGACTATAATTTGTTTTTCAACAGGACAATGTGTAAGGGTTATTTGACGAAGAAGGAGAGTGATAGAGTGCTGCATCAGATGACCTGGCCTCCAATCACCCGACCTCAACGCAATTGAGATGGTTTGGGATGAGTTGGACCGCAGAGTGAAGGAAAAGCAGCCAACAAGTGCTCAGCATATGTGGGAACTCCTTCAAGACTTTTGGAAAAGCATTCCAGGTGAAGCTGGTTGAGAGAATGCCAAGAGTGTGCAAAGCTGTCATCAAGGCAAAGGGTGGCTACTTTGAAGAATCTCAAATATACAATTTATTTTTATTTGTTTTAACACTTTTTTGGTTACTACATGATTCCATATGTGTTATTTCATAGTTTTGATGTCTTCACTATTATTCTACAATGTAGGAAATAGTAAAAATAAAGAAAAACCCTTGAATGAGTAGGTCTGTCCAAACTTTAGACTGGTACTGTATATTAGAGGTTCAGTGATCGAGGAAGACACTGATTTCACCGAAGAGGCACCAATCTCATCATGACCTGCTGCTGATACCTTTAAGTTACCAATGACCTCCATCACCTCCATCACCTCCATCACCTCCATCACATCAGGAGGATCAAACTGAAGCAGAGAAGAGAAATGTCCCTTAATGTAGTCCAAGGGATTTACATCAGTTTTCTCTGTTTTCTTTGACAGAGAGGAACCCACATTCACAAACAAGTTATTTAAATTCACATGAAATAACATCAGGATCAATATAGGTCTTATTTCTAACAGTAAATAGAGATGGGATAGTTGGAGATGCCTTTTTCTAATTTAACAGCTGATTGATGATTTTCAAAGTTGACTTGATATTATTTAAGGATTCTTGGAATTTGTTAATACAATATTTTTGGGGGGATATTCGAAGTAGGTGAGTAAACGTGTTCTTATACTTTTTGTAATTTGCAGAATTCAGGGGAGAAGGAATAGTGAGAACCTTTTTATACAACTTGTTTATTTTAACTGAGGATGTTTTTTTTAGGCCGGTTGTAAAACAAGGTTTCCAGAACCCTTCTGCTGCTCTCTGGTTTAACTAAGGGAAAGCAGTGGTGAAATACAGAGTTGAAGATGTGAGAAAAGTCTGGTCAGCAAACTCCACATCAGCCTGATTATAAACATTTTCCCATTATAATATATCATCAATCAACATCTTAAAGTGCTCACAATTACTTTGTTAAATATTCTACCTTTTAATGCCACTAATCTTTCCCATCTGTTCATTTCCAGCTGCCAAAGAGAAGTGGAAAATTGGAAAGTGGTCAGAAATGTCAGTATAATTTATACCTGTATTAGCCACGTTATTAAAATAATTAGTAAAAATATGATCAATAAGGGTGGCAGATGAACTGGTCACTCTTGGGGGCTTATAGATGAGGGGATACAGATAGCTGGAGTATAACGTATTCAGAAAGTCAGATGTCAGTGAGTGGTTCTCACTTTTAAGATTTAAGATTGTGAAATCCTCAGACATGAGGTCTGGCTGGTGACATTCACACTCTTTAGTTCCTCCACCTCTGACTGCGTAAACTCCAAACTGTGTTTAAATTACGTTACATCCTTAAACAGATCATCAACCCTTTTGTTGGTAGAATTCATAAAGAGTTGCAGGAAGGACTTAAAGTTATTTTCCTGCAGATCTATTAGATCTTTATAGAACAATTTTATTGAGTAGTTTATGGAGTGTTGTGTTGATCCATATTCCTCTTCCGTATTGAGCTTTGTGGTGTTTTTCTGTCTAGTATTAGTCATGCTACAAGCTTATTGTGAGCTAAAATGAGTTCACGAACACAACCCACACCCTGCCTCCTGAAAACAAGCCCCACCTCCTGAAAACAAGCCCCACCTCCTGAAAACAAGCCCCACCTCCTGAAAACAAGCCCCACCTCCTGTTAACAAGCCCCACCTCCTGTAAACAAGCCCCACCTCCTGTAAACAAGCCCCACCTCCTGTAAACAAGCCTCACCTCCTGTAAACAAGCCCCACCTCCTGTAAACAAGCCCCACCTCCTGTAAACAAGCCCCACCTCCTGAAAACAAGCTCACTGTATGGATCCTGGCTGCACTTTACTAAACAAGCAGGGAGATCACCAACTCACATGTTAGTGCTGTGGATACAAGCAGTACGCGCTGCAGTAAGCCTAAACACCAGTCAAAGATGCTTGGGAGAGACAGTGGTAGGAGCGTTCACTTACCCACGGAACGAGCAGCGTGAACGAGCAGCGTGAACGAGCAGCGTGAAGGAGCAGCGTGAACGAGCAGCGTGAACGAGCAGTGGCTTACTGACGGTCGATAACAGTGAACAAAGAAAGTCGGGGTAGCTTATTATTATGACATTCGAGAGTCAAATCAAATCAAATTCTATTGGCCACATGCGCCAAATACAACAGGTGCAGACATTACAGTGAAACGCTTACTTACAGCCCTTAACCAACAGTGCATTTATTTTTAACAAAAAAGTAGAAGAAAACAACAAAAAAGTGTTGAGAAAAAAAAGAGCAGAAGTAAAATAAAATAACAGAAGGGAGGCTATATATACAGGGGGGTACCGGTGCAGAGTCAATGTGCGGGGGCACCGGCTAGTTGAGGTAGTTGAGAGTGCAAGTTTAAAGGCTGAACAATTTAAATTCTGCATAATGGCACAGGATTTCATCAACTTTACTGTGTTAAAGTTGATATGTTGATATGCTTCAGTCTGCTATTCTCATGCTTAGGTTCAAGGTCAGAATACTCATAGAGAGAAAAGTCCATAAAAAGGGATTCATGTACTATTTACAAGTTACAGGCTTTCACTGCTCTCTATTGGAGTTTAATGAATCCAAGGGCAGGGTTGTGATGGATCTGAGGGCTAGGCTGTGATGGATCTGAGGGCTGGGTTGTGATGGATCTGAGGGCTAGGTTGTGATGGATCTGAGGGCTGGGTTGTGATGGATCTGAGGGCTAGGTTGTGATGGATCTGAGGGCTGGGTTGTGATGGATCTGAGGGCTAGGTTGTGATGGATCTGAGGGCTGGGTTGTGATGGATCTGAGGGCTGGGTTGTGATGGATCTGAGGGCTGGGTTGTGATGGATATGAGGGCTGGGTTGTGATGGATCTGAGGGCTGAGTTGTGATGGATCTCAGGGCTGGGTTGTTATGGATCTGAGGGCTGAGTTGTGATGGATCTCAGGGCTGGGTTGTTATGGATCTGAGGGCTGAGTTGTGATGGACCTCAGGGCTGGGTTGTGATGGATCTGAGGGCTGAGTTGTGATGGATCTCAGGGCTGGGTTGTGATGGATCTCAGGGCTGGGTTTTTGGTTGTTTTGATGGTTCCATGCTGATGGATTCGCCATAGTCTTTATTAGAGAGGTTTTACATTAAACATTACAGATTCATAACATAAAACATAATACCAGACATTTCCCCCTAAGTCAGAGTTAGGGAAAGATATATGGTCAAGTGAAAGTTTATGAGCTTTATGAGCTGTCTCACAATTAGAACAGAACGGAACAGAACGGAACAGAACGGAACAGAATAGAACAGAATGGAACAGAATGGAACAGAATAGAACAGAATAGAACAGAATGGAGCAGAATGGAGCAGAATGGAACAGAATGGAACAGAATAGAACAGAATGGAACAGAATAGAACAGAATGGAACAGAACGGAACAGAATGGAACAGAATAGAACAGAATGGAACAGAATAGAACAGAATGGAACAGAATAGAACAGAATAGAACAGAATAGAACAGAATGGAACAGAATGGAACAGAATAGAACAGAATGGAACAGAATGGAACAGAATAGAACAGAATGGAACAGAATAGAACAGAATGGAACAGAACGGAACAGAATGGAACAGAATAGAACAGAATGGAACAGAACGGAACAGAATAGAACAGAATAGAACAGAATAGAACAGAATGGAACAGAATGGAACAGAATAGAACAGAATAGAACAGAATAGAACAGTATAGAACAGAATAGAACAGAATGGAACAGAATGGAACAGAATAGAACAGAATAGAACAGAACGGAACAGAATAGAACAGAATAGAACAGAATAGAACAGAATGGAACAGAATAGAACAGAATAGAACAGAATAGAACAGAATAGAACAGAATGGAACAGAATGGAACAGAATAGAACAGAATGGAACAGAATAGAACAGAATAGAACAGAATGGAACAGAATAGAACAGGAATGGAACAGAATAGAAAAGAATAGAACAGAATGGAACAGAATGGAACAGAATAGAACAGAATAGAACAGAATGGAACAGAATGGAACAGAATAGAACAGAATAGAACAGAATGGAACAGAATGGAACAGAATAGAACAGAATAGAACAGAATGGAACAGAATAGAACAGGAATGGAACAGAATGGAACAGAATGGAACAGGAATGGAACAGAATGGAACAGAATGGAACAGAATGGAACAGAATAGAACAGGAATGGAACAGAACGGAACAGAATGGAACAGAATGGAACAGAATAGAACAGGAATGGAACAGAACGGAACAGAACGGAACAGAATTGAACAGAATAGAACAGAATAGAACAGAATAGAACAGTATAGATAGTAATCCATGTATCCTTTTAGGTGGCTCACCAGTGGATCTCAACTGGTGTAAATTCTGAAAGGGTCGCAGGTGTCTAAGTAAAACATACAAATGTTTTATGTTTTTGTAGTAAGGTTGAAGAAATTATAATGAACCTACATTTTAAATAATGTATTCTCTGAAGAAGAAAAAAATATTCAATCCCAGTATTTTCAATATACAGTTAATAGCAGCAGCATGTATCAGATTAGGTTGATTGTGTGGTCTGAAGTGAGCTTTCCAATATGCAATTATTGACAATAAAAAAGTTGGAAATATTGTTCCCTTGTCTAATATCATTTCTACATTTACTGTCAAGATAGCATTAAAAATAGTTTTCCAGATTGCATTTAGTCAAAAAATGTGGGGTACAAGTATTGGGTCGCAACTGAGACATGGTTCAATTTGGGTCCCAAGGCAAAACCAGTTGAGAACACGTTTGGTCTAATAGGGTTGGCGTTAAACATAACATCAGATGAATCCATGCATCCTGTTCTGTGTTTTAGGCTATAAGGAAATAGACAATAGTGCTGGTGGTTCCTGTCTGGCTATAAGGAAATAGACAATAGTGCTGGTGGTTCCTGTCTGGCTATAAGGAAATAGACAATAGTGCTGGTGGTTCTTGAATGGCTCTAGGCTTCCCAGGTTATACATGGTGCTGGTTATACATGGTGCTGGTTATACATGGTGCTGGTTATACATGGTGCTGGTTATACATGGTGCTGTTATATCTGCTGCTAATACATGGTGCTGGTTATACATGGTGCTGGTTATACATGGTGCTGGTTATACATGGTGCTGGTTATACATGGTGCTGGTTATACATGGTGCTGGTAATACATGGTACTGTTTATATCTGCTGGTAATACATGGTACTGTTTATACATGGTGCTGGTTATACATGGTGCTGGTTATACATGGTGCTGGTTATACATGGTGCTGGTTATACATGGTACTGTTTATACATGGTGCTGGTTATACATGGTGCTGGTTATATCTGCTGGTAATACATGGTGCTGGTTATACATGGTGCTGGTTATACATGGTGCTGGTTATACATGGTGCTGGTTATACATGGTGCTGGTTATATCTGCTGGTAATACATGGTGCTGGTAATACATGGTGCTGGTTATATCTGCTGGTAATACATGGTGCTGGTTATACATGGTGCTGGTTATACATGGTGCTGGTTATACATGGTGCTGGTTATACATGGTGCTGGTTATACATGGTGCTGGTTATATCTGCTGGTAATACATGGTGCTGGTTATACATGGTGCTGGTTATATCTGCTGGTTATACATGGTGCTGGTTATACATGGTGCTGGTTATACATGGTGCTGGTTGTACATGGTGCTGGTTATACATGGTGCTGGTTATACATGGTGCTGGTAATACATGGTGCTGGTTATACATGGTGCTGGTAATACATGGTGCTGGTTATACATGGTGCTGGTTATACATGGTGCTGGTTATACATGGTGCTGTTATATCTGCTGCTAATACATGGTGCTGGTTATACATGGTGCTGGTTATACATGGTGCTGGTTATACATGGTACTGGTAATACATGGTGCTGGTATATCTGCTGGTTATACATGATGCTGGTTAGATCTGCTGGTTATACATGGTGCTGGTTATACATGGTGCTGGTTATACATGGTGCTGGTAATACATGGTGCTGGTTATACATTGTGCTGGTTATACATGGTGCTGCATATACATGGTGCTGTTATATCTGCTGGTAATAGATGGTGCTGGTTATATTTGGTGCTGGTTATATATGGTGCTGGTTACACATGCTGCTGGTAATACATTGTGCTGGTAAAAAATGGTTCTCTGGTAGGGAGGGGAGAACGGGGAGGTAAGGAGGGAGGAGGGTGGGACAGGAAGACTAGGTGGGGAGAACAGGGAGACTAGATGGGTAGAACAGGGAGACTAGGTGGGGAGAACAGGGAGACTAGGTGGGGAGAGGAGAGCACAGGGGAGACTAGGTGGGAGAAACAGGGAGACTAGGTTGGGGCAAGAGAACATGGGAAGAACTACGGTGGTAGAACAGGGAGACTAGGTTTGGGTGAACAGGGAAACTAGGTGGGGAGACCAGGGAGAGTAGGTGGGGGAGAAACAGGGAGACTAGGTGGGGAGAACATGGGAGATACTAGGTTGGGGAGAACAGGGAGGAGACTAGGTGGGGAGAAACAGGGGGCTACTAGGTTTGGGTGAGCAACAGGGGAGACTATGTGGGGAGACAGGGAGGGAGACTGAGGTGGGGAGAACAGGGAGACTAGGTGGGAGGGAGAGAACAGGGGGAACTAGGTGGTGAGAACATGGGAGACTAGGTTGGGGAGAACAGGGAGACTAGGTGGGGAGAACAGGGAGACTAGGTGGGGAGAACAGGGAGACTAGGTGGGGAGAACAGGGAGACTAGGTGGGGAGAACAGGGAGACTAGGTGGGGAGAACAGGGAGACTAGGTGGGTGAACAAGGAGACTAGGTGGGGAGAACAGGGAGACTAGGTGGGGAGAACAGGGAGACTAGATGGGGAGGGAATAGCGACGAAAGACGAGGAAAATGGTCTCGTTGTCAAGATCGACAGACCAAGGCTGTGTTTATGCAGAGATCACACGACTCCTAACCATCTTTTCACGTCACCCTCATAGTCTGTCCACAAGGTGAGAAAGTAAACATCACAAAGCTGCTCTCCTCTGCTCTGTTCTGCTCTGTTCTGGTCTTCTGTGGTCTTCTCTACTCTGCTCTGCTCTTCTCTACTCTGCTCTGGTCTGTTCTGCTATGTTCTACTCTGCTCTGGTCTGTTCTGCTCTGGTCTGCTCTGCTGTGGTCTGCTCTGCTCTGGTCTGCTCTGCTCTGTTCTGCTTTTGTCTGCTTTGGTCTGCTCTGGTCTGGTGTGGTGTTGTGTTGTCCGGTCTGGTCTGGTGTGGTTTGGTCTGGTGTGGTCTGGTCTGCTCTGGTGTGGTCTGATCACGTGTAGCTCAGTTGGTAGAGCATGGCGTTTGCAACGCCAGGGGTTGTGGGTTCGTTTCCCACGGGGGGCCAGTATGAAAATGTATGCACTCACTAACTGTAATTCGCTCTGGATAAGAGCGTCTGCTAAATGACTAAAATGTAAATGTCTGGTGTGATTGGTCTGCTCTTGTCTGGCCCGGGTGGGGTGACAGAGGTATGGATTATATCAATATGACAACTCAATTAGTTTAATCTTGTTTTGTTTTATGTGTAGGAATTCCCTAATGAATACAAATACAAATTTTGGCCGGGATTTGTCATCTACAGTATATCATTTTGAGATACAGGGATGACAGATATAGGGATGACAGATATAGGGATGACAGATGCAGGGATGACAGACATAGGGATGACAGATAAAGGGATGACAGATATAGGGATGATAGATACAGGGATGACAGATACAGGGATGACAGATATAGGACATATCCAAACAGTTTAGTTGGGTAAATATAGGCTATAATGTCCTCCTGAGTGGTGCAGTGGTCTAAGGCACTGCATCGCAGTGCTAGCTGTGCCACTAGAGATCCTGGTTCGTATCCAGGCTCTGTCGTAGCCGGCCGCGACCGGGAGACCCATGGGGCGGCGCACAATTGGCCCAGGGTAGGGGAGGGGAGGGAATGGCCGGCAGGGATGTAGCGCAGTTGGTAGAGCATGGCATATGCAACGCCAGGGTTGTGGGTTCGATTCCAGTATAAAAAATGTATGCACTCACTAACTGTAAGTCGCTCTGGATAAGAGCGTCTGCTAAATGACTAAAATGTAAATGTCATGAAAGCCTTGGACTGACTTTATCATTGCATTGCTGGGAATAACTCATTTAGTTATTTTTCAATATTCATCAAAGCTAGCAGAGAAACGAAGGTCCGAGAAATTATTCTGACTGCACAGAGTTTATTAATCTTTTCTCTGAACCCTCCCAGTGGTTTGTGGAGCTGAAAGGTGGAATTGTACTGGACAGTTTGGAAGGGTTTTGCTAGACAGTTAGAGAGTTTGAGATGACCATATGGGAATGATTTACTGGACGATGATGACCACAGCATGGGAGTGTCCCTCAGCCTTTAAATTACACAGGATGAGCTCTAGGACCGGCCTCTCATTAATTTAATACCGCATATCATCATTAGGAGGCCATGCTAGTTTCCAGGCTAAAATCAGAGTCTCATAAAACACATCTATTTGTTCTCTGGTCTGCTCTGGGCTGGGCTGGTCTGGGCTGGTCTGCTCTGGTCTGCCTTGATCAGGTCTGCTCTGGTCTGGTCTTTACTGCTCTGGTCTGCTATGGTCTGCTCTGGTCTGGTCTGGTCTGATCTGATCTGGTGGGTGGTGTTATATATTGGGTTAATACCTTTTGTACCTCCTACTTACCGTAGTTGTATGCACAGGGTATCACGGGTAATGGAGGATACAAGATGCGCACGTTCCTGTCTCATCATTATTTAATTGTTATAAGATGTGGTTATGAAACCCACGAGACATAACAAAATATTGGCGACGAGTAAGTTTGAAGAAGTCGGTTTTTACAAGTTTAAAACCATTATCTTCCATGTTACAGTCTAGGCTAATGTTAGCACAGTGTATTGCTAGCAGAGGCAAGTGCATAGTCGAGCTAGCTAAGAGAGAGAGTTAGATCCTCATGGATGGCAGAAAAGGATTCGAGGCGGACGTTGGAGCGGGAAAACAACGTGATTAAAAAGGGAGGAATGTGAAGGAAAGGACTTTTATTAACCTCAGCGGGATCGGTGTCCCGTATACGGGACAGTTGAGCTAACGTGTGCTAAGGGTATTAGCATGACTGCTGTAAGTAACAGCAACATTTCCAGGACATTGTCACGTTCGTTGAAGGACGGGTCAGACCAAGGCGCAGCGTGAAATGCGTACATGTTTATTTCACCGATAAACACACGACAAAACAACAAACCAAACCAAACGTGAAGTCCTAAGGCTGAACACAACACAAGCCTATAAACGGAACAAGATCCCACAACTAACGAGTGCCAATAGGCTGCCTAAGTATGATCCCCAATCAGAGACAACGAGTGACAGCTGCCTCTGATTGGGAATCACACCCGGCCAAACATAGAAATACAATCCTAGAATGACAACATAGACAACACAACATAGTACACCACACCCTGACTCAACATACCAGAGTCCCATAAGTCAGGGCGTGACAGACATAGACATGTCTTATATGGGCAGAAAGCTTAAATTCTTGTCAATCTAACTCTACTGTCCAATTTACAGTAGCTATTACAGTGAAAAAAGACCATGCTATTGTTTGAGGAGAGTGCACAACCACAAAAAAACGTATCACGGCAACTGGTTTGATACATTCACCTCTGAAGTTAAATAATGTTCTTACATTCAGTAATCTTGCTCTGATTTGTCATCCTAATGGTCCCAGAGATAAAATGTAGCATAGTTTTGTTTGATAAAATCCATTTTTAATTGACCAAATCGGCACATTTGGGCAGACTTGATACAAAATAGTCCAGTATTTAGAGCTTTCTGCCCATATAAGACATGTCTATGTCCTGGAAAGTTTGTCGTTACTTACAACAGTCATGCTAATCACATTAGCGCACGTTAGCTCAACCGTCCCGTATATGGGACATCGATCCCATAGAGGTTAAGAGGTTAAACTGTGAAGAAGAACTTTGGAATTGAAAACTACTAAATGAGCGAACTTCAGGATGAAACATCAGTGAGTGAAGTGAATGAAGATCACGTAACTGAGGAAAATATTGCAGTGGTTGAGGACAATATTGAATTGAGTGACAATCAGGAGCATACTGAGAAATGACAAATGGCTAGAATTGTTAGAAACATTGGACAGTTTAATGAAAGTGTTGAGCAGTGGAGTTCATACCCTGAGTGTATAAAACATTAGGAACACCTTCCTAATATTGACTAAATATGTAGGGGCATGGACTCTACAAGGTGTTGAAAGTGTTCCACAGGGATGCTGGCCCATGTTGACTCCAATGCTTTCCACAGTTGTGTTAAGTTGGCTGGATGTCCTTGTGATGGTGAACCATTCTTAATACACACAGGAAACTGTTGAGCATGAAAAACCCAGCAGCACTGCAGTTCTTGATACACTCAAAAAAAAAAAAAATTGGTCATTTAGCAGACGCTCTTATCCAGAGCGACTTACAGGAGCAATTATGGTTAAGTACCTTGCTCAAGGGCACATCGACAGAATTTTCACCTAGTCGGCTCAGGGATTAGAACCAGCAACCTTTCGGTTACTGGCACAATGCTCTTAACCACTAAGCTACCTGCCGCCCCCAGATGCGCATCACTCAAACTGATGCGCCTGGCACCTATTACCATACCCCATTCAAAGGCACTTACATATTTTTTAGTGACATTTAATTTACTACGCAGCCTGCTACAGACAGACAGGCCAGGCAATAAGACGTATGGAAACACTGAAAGGACACTTTTCACCAAAACCACTAGATATTTCTGAAAGGTTCAGGTTCCACAGAAGACATCAGGAAGAGGGAGAATCAGTAACAATGTTTGCTTCTGCGTTACATAAACTATCAGAGTACTGTGAGTTGAATGATGTTCTAAATGACATCATTAGAGACAGACTAGTATGTGGGCTACGGAGTGAAGTTACACAAAGAGACTTTTGACTGAAAGTAATCTGACCTTGGCAAAGGGCCATTGAAGTCAGTGTGTCCATGGAACTAGCTGCTAATGAGACTCAGCAGTTAAGTTCATCAGGAGAAGTACACAGAGTTGCAACGGAACATCTGACACTGGGAAATCAAGGCACATGTCAACTATGGTACACAGGTACACGTCAACTATGACAGACAAAATGAGATTGAGAATGATTTTTTATGAATTTATTTGCAAATTATGGTGGAAAATAAGTATTCGGTCAATAACAAAAGTTTCTCAATACTTTGTTATATACCATTTGTTGGCAATGACACAGGTCAAACGTTTTCTGTAAGTCTTCACAAGGTTTTCACACACTGTTGCTGGTATTTTGGCCCATTCCTCCATGCAGATCTCCTCTAGAGCAGTGATGTTTTGGGGCTGTCGCTGGGCAACACAGACTTTCAACTCCCTCCAAAGATTTTCTATGGGGTTGAGATCTGGAGACTGGCTAGGCCACTCCAGGACCTTGAAATGCTTCTTACGAAGCCACTCCTTCGTTGCCCGGGCGGTGTGTTTGGGATCATTGTCATGCTGAAAGACCCAGCCACATTTCATCTTCAATGCCCTTGCTGATGGAAGGAGGTTTTCACTCAAAATCTCACGATACATGGCCCCATTCGTTCTTTCCTTTACACGGATCAGTCGTCCTGGTCCCTTTGCAGAAAAACAGTCCCAAAGCATGATGTTTCCACCCCCATGCTTCACAGTAGGTATGGTGTTCTTTGGATGCAACTCAGCATTCTTTGTCCTCCAAACACGACGAGTTGAGTTTTTACCAAAAAGTTATATTTTGGTTTCATCTGACCATATGACATTCTCCCAATCCTCTTCTGGATCATCCAAATGCACTCTAGCAAACATCAGACGGGCCTGGACATGTACTGGCTTAAGCAGGGGGACACGTCTTGCACTGCAGGATTTGAGTCCCTGGCGGCGTAGTGTGTTACTGATGGTAGGCTTTGTTACTTTGGTCCCAGCTCTCTGCAGGTCATTCAGTAGGTCCCCCCGTGTGGTTCTGGGATTTTTGCTCACCGTTCTTGTGATCATTTTGACCCCATGGGGTGAGATCTTGCGTGGAGCCCCAGATCGAGGGAGATTATCAGTGGTCTTGTATGTCTTCCATTTCCTAATAATTGCTCCCACAGTTGATTTCTTCAAACCAAGCTGCTTACCTATTGCAGATTCAGTCTTCCCAGCCTGGTGCAGGTCTACAATTTTGTTTCTGGTGTCCTTTGACAGCTCTTTGGTCTTGGCCATAGTGGAGTTTGGAGTGTGACTGTTTGAGGTTGTGGACAGGTGTCTTTTATACTGATAACAAGTTCAAACAGGTGCCATTAATACAGGTAACGAGTGGAGGACAGAGGAGCCTCTTAAAGAAGAAGTTACAGGTCTGTGAGAGCCAGAAATCTTGCTTGTTTGTAGGTGACCAAATATTTATTTTCCACCATAATTTGCAAATAAATTCATTAAAAATCATACAATGTGATTTTCTGGATTTTTTTTTCTCAATTTGTCTGTCATAGTTGACGTGTACCTATGATGAAAATTACAGGCCTCTCTCATATTTTTAAGTGGGAGAACTTGCACAATTGGTGGCTGACTAAATACTTTTTTCCCCCACTGTATACTTAGGTTGGAGTCATTAAAACTCGTTTTTCAACCACTCCACAAATTTCTTGTTAACAAACTATAGTTTGGCAAGTCGGTTAGGACATCTACTTTGCGCATGACGCAAGTAATTTTTCCAACAATTGTTTACAGACAGATTATTTCACTTATAATTCACTGTATCACAATTCCAGTGGGTCAGAAGTTTACATACACTAAGTTGACTGTGCCTTTAAACAGCTTGGAAAATTCCAGAAAATGATGTCATGGCTTTAGAAGCTTCTGATAGGCTAATTGATATCATTTGAGTCAATTGGAAGTGTACCTGTGGATGTATTTCAAGGCCTACCTTCAAACTCAGTGCCTCTTTGCTTGACATCATGGGAAAATCAAAAGAAATCAGCCAAGACCTCAGAAAAAAAATTGTAGACCTCCACAAGTCTGGTTCATCCTTGGGAGCAATTTCCAAACACCTGAAGGTACCACATTGTCACGATCGTCGAACACAGAGGACCAAGGCGCAGCGTGGAATGCGAACATACTTTTATTTTGAATGATCACACGAACAAAACAACAAAACGATACGTGACGTCCTTGGCAATAGACACTAACCAAACACGGAACAAGATCCCACAAACTAAGTATGGTCCCCAATCAGAGACAACAAGCAACAGCTGATTCACGTTGCCTCTGATTGAGAACCACACCGGCCAACATAGAAACAAATGAACTAGATAAACAACCTTGCACACAAAACACATAGAAACAACCCACCCTGGCTCAACATTACAGAGTCCCAGAGCCAGGGCGTGACAGTACCCCCCCCCCCAAAGGCGCGGGACTGCGACCGCGCCAAACATAAACCGAACAGGGGAGGGCCGGGTGGGCATTCCTCCTCGGAGGCGGTTCCGGCTCCGGGCTTGACCCCACCCTCCAACAAACCCCCCGTAGCGCCCCTGGTCCGGTCTGGCCCTGCTGGCTGGATCTGGACTGGACATCGGTGGAGCGGATCGCTCAGGCTCCGATGTGGAGCAGCTAACCGGTACCTGACCAGGCACCGGTCACCCAGGCACGGGCTGTGCCGGACTGACGACGCGCACCACAGGCTTGGTGCAGGGAGCAGGGACGGACCGGACCGGGCTGACGATGCGCACCACAGGCTTGGTGCGGGGAGCAGGAATGGGCCGGACCGGGCTGATGACGCGCACCATTGGCTTGGTGCGGGGAGCAGGAACAGGCCGGGCCGGGCTGGCGATGCGCACCATTGGCTTGGTGCGGGGAGCAGGAACATGCCGGGCAGGGCTGGCGACGCGCACCATAGGCTTGGTGCGGGGAGCAGGAGCAGGCCGGGCCGGGCTGGCGACGCGCACCATAGGCTTAGTGCGGGGAGCAGGAACAGGCCGGGCCGGGCTGGCGACGCGCACCATAGGCTTGGTGCGGGGAGCAGGAACAGGCCGGGCCGGGCTGGCGACGCGCACCATAGGCTTGGTGCGGGGAGCAGGAACAGGCCGGGCCGGGCTGGCGACGCGCACCATTGGCTTGGTGCGGGGAGCAGGAACAGGCCGGGCCGGGCTGGCGACGCGCACCATTGGCTTGGTGCGGGGAGCAGGAACAGGCCGGACCGGGCTTGCGACGCGCATCACAGGCTCGGTGCGAGGGACAGGAACAAGCCGGACCGTACTGGGGACACACACCACTGGCCCTACACGGGGATCAGGAATGGGCCGGACCGGACTGGCAACACACCCCAGTACCTCTCGCAGTGCCTCTACATTCTCCTTCCCCCTGGTGACCAGTGACTCCCGTAACCTGGCGGCCTCCTTTGCCAACCCGCTGAACCACTCTATCCCGGCCTCCTGCTGCCCCGTCGTCCACGGCGTGAGCCCCCTCCTAAAAATGTTCTGGCCATCTCTCCTCCCCGTGGGCCAGGCCTCCATGGCTCTCACCAGACTCTCGCTCCTCTGCTCCCAAGTCCAGCCTCTCTCCTCCTCACGCTGCTTGACCCAGTCGAGGTGGACATCCATCAGAGTCACCTCTGGCGTTGGCTCCTGGATACGCTGCTTGGTCCAGTTATGGTGGGATCTTCTGTCACGATCGTCGAACACAGAGGACCAAGGCGCAGCGTGGAATGCGAACATACTTTTATTTTGAATGATTACACGAACAAAACAACAAAACGATACGTGACGTCCTTGGCAATAGACACTAACCAAACACGGAACAAGATCCCACAAACACTGTGGCAAAACAGGCTACCTAAGTATGGGTCCCAATCAGAGACAACAAGCAACAGCTGATTCACGTTGCCTCTGATTGAGAACCACACCGGCCAACATAGAAACAAATGAACTAGATAAACAACCTAGCACACAAAACACATAGAAACAACCCACCCTGGCTCAACATAACAGAGTCTCAGAGCCAGGGCGTGACACACGTTCATCTGTACAAACAATAGTACGCAAGTATAAACACCATGGGACCACGCAGCTGTCATACTGCTCATGAAGGAGACTCGTTCTGTCTCCTACAGATTAACGTACTTTGGTGCGAAAAGTGCAAATCAATCCCAGAACAACAGCAAAGGACCTTGTGAAGATGCTGGAGGAAACAGGTACAAAAGTATTTATATCCACAGTAAAACAAGTCCTATATCGACATCACCTGAAAGGCCGCTCAGCAAGGAAGAAGCCACTGCTCCAAAACCGCCATAAAAAAGCCAGACTACGGTTTGCAACTGCACATGGGGACAAAGATCGTACTTGTCGGATGTGGAGGACATGTTCTTGAGCTGAGTGGGAATAAACGAGGATGTCATCTAGGTAGACGAACACGAACTGGTTCAACATGTCACGGAGAACGTCGTTATCCAGGGCCTGGAACACAGCAGGAGCGTTGGTCAGTTCGCACGGCATCACCAGGTACTCGTAGTGCTCACTAGCTTTGCTAAAGGCTGTCTTCCACTCGTCCCCTCCCGTATCCGCACCAGATGGTAGGCTTTCTGATGGTCCAACACGTGAAGATGGTAGCCCCCTGGAGATCCTCGAAAGCCGAGGCGATGAGTGGTAGCAGGTAACGTTTTATAACCGTGACGTCATTTAGGCCCCGGTAGTCAATACACATGCACAGGCTTTTGTCCTTCTCCACAAAGAAGAATCCTGCGCCGGTGGGGGAGGCAGAAGGATGGATACATCCTGCAGCCAGGGAGTCCTCAATGTACCTTTCCATGGCCTTGGTCTCCGGACCCGACAGGGAATAAAGCCACCCCCGAGGTGGTGTAGTGCCCGGGAGAAGGTCGATGGCGTAGTTGTAGGGCCGATGCAGAGGATGCGATGTGGGCCTTGCTGAAAACCTCCCGGAGGTCCTGGTACTCCGCAGGAAGACGTCCCGGGGCAGGCTACGCCGACTTCAGGCAATGAGCGTGGCAGAATGGGCTCCAACTCTTGATAGAACCAACAGTCCAGTCGATAAGGGGATCGTGCCTCTGGAGCCATGAAAACACCACGGGTACCTGGGGAGATTTGATTAGCTGTGTATACCTGACACTCGCAGGTTGATACATCCGTATTGAGGGTTACTCTGCCCATAGAGCACCTTGACACATTGAACTCTATCTGAGAAGTAGTTGGTGAACCAGGCGAGGCAGTCATTTGAGAAACCAAGGCTATTTAGTCTGCCAATAAGAATGCGGTGGTTGACAGAGTCGAAAGCCTTGGCCAGGTCGATGAAGACGGCTGCACAGTACTGTCTATTATCGATCGCGGTTATAATATCGGACCTTGAGCGTGGCTGAAGTGCACCCATGACCAGCTCGGAAACCGGATTGCATAGCGGAGAAGGTACGGTGGAATTCGAAATGGTCGGTGATCTGTTTGTTAACTTGGCTTTCAAATACTTTCGAAAGGCAGGGCAGGATGGATATAGGTCTGTAACAGTTTGGATCTAGAGTGTCACGCCCTTTGAAGAGGGGGATGACCGCGGCAGCTTTCCAATCTCTGGGGATCTCAGACGTTACGAAAGAGAGGTTGAACGGGCTAGTAATAGGGGTTGCGACAATTTCGGCGGCTAGTTTTAGAAAGAAAGGGTCCAGATTGTCTAGCCCAGCTGATTTGTAGGGGTCCAGATTTTGCAGCTCTTTCAGAACATCAGCTGTCTGAATTTGTGTGAAGGAGAAGCGGGGGCGGGGGCATGGGCAAGTTGCAGCGGAGGGTGCAGAGTTGGTGGCCGGGGTAGTGGTAGCCAGGTGGAAAGCATGGCCAGCCGTAGCAAAATGCTTGTTGAAATTCTCGATTATTGTAGATTTATCGGTGGTGATAATGTTTCCTAGCCTCAGTGCAGTGGGCAGCTGGGAGGAAGTGCTCTTATTCTCCATGGACTTTACAGTGTCCCAAAACTTTTTGGAGTTAGTGCTACAGGATGCAAATTTCTGTTTGAAAAAGTTAGCCTTTGCTTTCCTGACTGCTTGTGTATATTGGTTCCTAACTTCCCTGAAAAGTTGCATATCGCGGGAGTTATTTGATGCTAATGCAATACGCCACAGGATGTTTTTGTGCTGGTCAAGGGCAGTCAAGTCTGAGGAGAACCAGGGGCTATATCTGTTCTTAGTTCTGTATTTTTTTAAAGGGTCATGCTTATTTAAGATTGAGAGGAAATTAATTTTAAAGAACAACCAGGCATCCTCTACTGACGGAATGAGATCTATATCCATCCAGGATACCTTGGCCAGGTCAATTAGGAAGGCCTGCTCGCTAAAGTGTTTTAGGGAGCGTTTGACAGTGATGAGGGGTGGTCGTTTGACCGCGGACCCGTTACGGATGCAGGCAATAAGGCAGTGATCGCTGAGATCCTGGTTGAAGACAGCGGAGGTGTATTTAGAGGGTAAGTTAGTCAGGATGATATCTATGAGGGTGCCCATGTTTACTGATTTAGGGTTGTACCTGGTGGGTTCGTTGATCATTTGTGTGAGCTTGAGGGCATCTAGTTTAGATTGTAGGATGGCCGGGGTGTTAAGCATATCCCAATTTAGGTCACAAAGCAGTACGAACTCTGAGGATAAATGGGGGGCAATCAATTCACATATGGTGTCCAGGGCACAGCTGGGGGCTGAGGGAGGTCTGTAGCAAGCGGCAACAGTGAGAGACTTATTTCTGGAAAGGTGGATTTTTAGAAGTAGAAGCTGAAACTGTTTGGGCACAGACCTAGATAGTATTACATTACATTGCTCCAGCAATGTAATGAAAGTGCGGTTGTGGCGTTCCACCAAGGTCTGGAATGAGGACCAGTAACTCCTCGTGTGTCTTCCAATAGTGGCTCCTTGGGAGGAGACGGCGTTGCGGAGCTGGTCTGAGTCTGCTGGGTCAGTCATGGCCAGTTCGTACTAACATGACTCAGCATAAGACCCAGATGCAGACACAGGAGGCAGGCAGTTCGAATCTCAGATGTTTATTATAAAAACCGGGGCCAGGCAAACGGCAGGTCCAGGGCAGGCAGACGTCAGTAATCCAAGGCTGTGTCATTCAGGGACAGAACTGCAGGCAGGCTCAGGGTCAGGGCAGGCAGAATGGTCAGAACTGGGAGGACTTGAAAACAGAAACTAGAGATGCTGGAAAACAGGAAAAACACACTGGTAAGACTTGACAAGACAAGACGAACTGGCAACAGACAAACAGAAAACGCAGGTATAAATGCACAGGGGATAATGGGGAAATGGGAGACACCTGGAGGGGGGTGGAGACAAGCACAAAACAGGTGAAACAGATCAGGGTATGACAGTGCAGCGATGCTCCCCATCCAACCTGATAGAGCTTGAGAGGATCTGCAGAGAAGAATGGTAGAAACTCCCCCAAACACTGGTGTGCCAAGCCTGTAGAGTCATATCCAACAAGACTCGAGGCTGTAATCGATGCCAAAGGTGCTTCAACAAAGTACTGAGTAAAGGGTCTGAATACTTATGTAAATGTGATATTTCAGTTGAATATTTTTTATACATTTGCAAAAATTCTAAAAACCTGTTTTTGCTTTGTCATTATGGGAAATTGTGTGTAGATTGATGTTGGGAAAAAAACATTTCATCCATTTTAGAATAAGGTACGGTAATGTAATAAGGTTGCAATGTAACAAAATGTGGAAAAAAGTCAAGGGATCTGAATACTTTCCGAATGCACTGTACAAGGTCTGCATTTTCACACAATGGCATCAGTTGGATTTTCATTTAGTGGTTATCCCTAGTCCTAACAGTAGACACAAATCTTCGCCACTTGCTTGACACACTTCCCACAAACACGTCGCATTTCAGGTGACGCAGGAGTCTTGGGTTCTGTTATTTGTGCATCTGGTCACCTGGCACTGTCTCCTCCCCGGGAGCTGTGCTCAATTTGCCTCGCAGAATCTTTGCTGCTGCCTTGGCCCTCATAAGTCTCTCATGTAGCCCGTATGCCAGACTCATGATGAAGTCTCTCATGCACAACCACGCAAGCATATTGTAGAACACAGTAGGGTGTCTCCTTTCACAGAGTACAGCCGTGCCATCTGATCCAAAACATCCGCACCAACCTGTGCAACAGAAATAGAGTAGAAAACATTAGGATTCTTTTCCCATAGGAAAAACAACATGTTATACAGAAGAGCATAAGTTTATCTATATACGGCGATGCGTAGGCTATTTTGTAATATTGACATACACTATATATATATATATACAATAGTATGTGGACACCCGTTGAAATTAGTGGATTCTTTAAGTGGTGTTAATGTGAAGTTGAAAATGTCAAGGAGCAACAGCTGCTCAGCCGAGAAGTGGTGGGCCACACAAGCTCACAGAACGGGACGTCCGAGTGCTGAAGCGCGTAGCAACACTCACTACCGAGTTCCAAACTGCCTCTGGAAGCAACGTCAGCACAATAACTGTTCGTCGGGAGCTTCATGAAATGGGTTTCATGGCCGAGCAGCCGCACGCAAGCCTAAGATCACCATGTGCAATGCCAAGATTTGGCTGGAGTGGTGTAAAGCTCACCGCCATTGGACTGTGGTCGGTGGTGACAGTGTTTCCTAGCCTCAGTGCAGTGGGTAGCTGGGAGAAGGTGCTCTTATTCTCCATGGACTTTACAGTGTCCCAAAACTTTTTGGAATTAGTGCTACAGGATGCACATTTGTGTTTGAAAAAGCTAGCTTTTGCTTTCCTAACTGATTGTGTTTATTGGTTCCTGACTTCCCTGAAAAGTTGCATATCGCGGGGGCTGTTCGATGTTAAATCAGTACGCCACAAGATGTTTTTGTGCTGGTCAAAGGCAGTCAAGTCTGGGGTGAACCAGGGGCTATATCTGTTGTTAGTTCTGAATTTTATGAATGGGGCATGCTTATTTAAGATGGAGAGGAAAGCACTTTTGAAGAACATTCAGGCATCCTCTACTGACGGAATGAGGTCAATATCCATCCAGGATACCCGGGCCAGGTCAATTAGAAAGGCCTGCTCGCTAAAGTGTTTCAGGGAGCGTTTGTCAGTGATGAGGGGTGGTTGTTTGACTGCGGACCCTTTACGGACGCAGGCAATGAGGCAGTGATAGCTGAGATCATGGTTGAAGACAGCGGAGGTGTATTTAGAGGGTAAATTAGTCAGGATGATATCTATGAGGGTGCCCATGTTTACGGATTTAGGGTTGTACCTGGTAGGTTCCAGGTCAAGCAAAGAGGCACTGAGTTTGAAGGTAGACCTTGAAATACATCTACAGGTACACCTCCAATTGACTCAAATTATGTCAATTAGCATATCAGAAGCATCTAAAGCCATGACATCATTTTCTGGAATTTTCCAAGCTGTTTAAAGGCACAGTCAACTTAGTGTATGTAAACTTCTGACCCACTGGAATTGTGATACAGTGAATTATAAGTGAAATAATCTGTCTGTAAACAATTGTTGTTAAAATGACTTGTGTGATGCACAAAGTAGATGTCCTATCCGACTTGCCAAAGCTTTAGTTTGTTAACAAGAAATTTGTGGAGTGGTTGAAAAACGAGTTTTAATGACTCCAACCTAAGTGTATGTAAACTTCTGACTTCAACTGTATATACTGGGGGTACTGGTATTTACATTTAAATTTTAGTCATTTAACAGACACTCTTATCCAGAGCTACTTACAGTTAGTGAGTGCATACATTTTCATACTGGCCCCCCGTGGGAAACGAACCTACAACCCTGGCGTTGCAAGTGCCATGCTCTACCAACTGAGCTACAGGGGACTGAGTCAATATGCGGGGGCACAGGTTAGTTGAGGTAATTGAGGTAATAAATACATGTAGGTAGAGTTATTAAAGTGACTATGCATCGATAATAAACAGAGAGTAGCAGCAGCGTTAAAGGGGGGGGGGGGGGGGTAATGCAAATAGTCTGGGTAGCCATTTGATTAGATGTTCAGGAGTCTTATGGCTTGGGGGTAGAAGCTGTTAAGAATCCTCTTGGACCTAGACTTGGCGCTCCGGTACCGCTTGCCGTGCGGTAGCAGAGAGAACAGTCTATGACTAGCGTGGCTGGAGTCTTTGACAATTTTGAGGGCCTTCCTCTGACACCACCTGGTATAGAGGTCCTGGATGGCAGGAAGCTTGACCCCAGTGATGTACTGGGCCGTACGCACTACCCTCTGTAGTGCCTTGCGGTCGGAGGCCGAGCAGTTGCCATACCAGGCAGTGATGCAACCAGTCAGGATGTTCTCGATGGTGCAGCTGTAGAACCTTTTAAGGATCTGAGGACCCATGCCAAATCTTTTCAGTCTCCTGAGGGGGAATAGGCTTTGTCGTGCCCTCTTCACGACTGTCTTGGTGTGTTTGGACCATGTTAGTTTGTTGGTGATGTGGCCACCAAGGAACTTGAAGCTCTCAACCTGGTCCACTACAGCCCCGTCGATGAGAATGAGAATGGTGTTGGAGTCGTGCCTGGCCATGCAGTCAGGAGGGGACTGAGCACGCACCCCTGAGGGGCCCCTAAGTTGATATCAGTGTGGCGAAAGTGTTGTTACCTACCCTTACCACCTGGGGGCGGCCCGTCAGGAAGTCCAGGATCCAGTTGCAGTGGGAGGTGTTTAGTCCCAGGGTCCTTAGCTTAGTGATGAGCTTTGAGGGCACTATGGTGTTGAACGCTGAGCTGTAGTCAATGAATAGCATTTTCACATAGGTGTTATTTTTGTCCAGGTGTGAAAGGGCATTGTGGAGCGCAATAGAGATTGCATCATCTGTGGATCTGTTGGGGCGGTATGCAAATTGGAGTGGGTCTAGGGTTTCTGGGATAATGGTGTTGATGTGAGCCATGACCAGCCGTTCAAAGCACTTCATGACTATAGACATGAGTGCTACGGGTCTGTAGTCATTTAGGCAGGTTACCTTAGTGTTCTTGGGCACAGGGACTATGGTGGTCTGCTTGAAACATGTTGGTATTACAGACTCAGACAGGGACATGTAGCTCAGTTGATAGAGCATGGCGTTTGCAACGCCAGGGTTGTGGGTTTGATTCCCACAGGGGGTATGAAAAAAATAAAAATAATGTATGCACTAACTGTAAGTCGCTCTGGATAAGAGCGTCTGCTAAATGACTAAAATGTAAATGTAATGTTGAAAATGTCAATGAAGACACTTGCCAGTTGGTCAGCCAATGCTCGGAGTACACGTCCTGGTAATCCATCTGGCCCTGCGGCCTTGTGAATGTTGACCTGCTTAAAAGTCTTACTCACGTCGGCTACGGAGAACGTGATCACACAGTCATCTGGAACAGCTGATGCTCTCATGCATGTTTCAGTGTTACTTGCCTCGAAGCGAGCATAGAAGTAATTTAGCTCGTCTGGTAGGCTCGCGTCACTGGGCAGCTCGCGGCTGTATAGGTCGGGTTTGAGATTCATTCCAATTTCATTCCATTCACTCATTTCCAAGGTTGAGTTATTGAATGTAAGAAAATAAAATAAAGCTTGTGAATTGAACATTGAAATGTTTATGTCATGTATGTTATTGAAAATGTACAAACAGTGAAAAGACGAAAAATGTGTTTCTTCTACTGTTGTTTCATAAGGACAATTCATGTAAGAGGGGAGGAGATGTTATATTTAATCAATAATTCCTGAGAACCCGGGAATTATCGTGTGACAACTCCCGATAAGGGCTGTTCTGAGGATACAGCCATTGGAGGGAGTTGTCACACAATAATTTACATGTTCGAGGGCATTATTGCTTTTATAAAATGGTTGCCAACGTATTCATAAAAATATTAATGACATTTAATAATTAAAACATTATTTTAACAAATACATTTGTTTTTGCATTCTGAAGTTGGTACCCATGCAGGCTAGTCATTAATTATGTTTGAAAGTTTTGACCCAGGCGTTAATTCTAATCATTGTATTCATTCGACATTGCTATGCTAAACAAATCATTAGCATGTAGCTAGCTAGAAGAGATTCAGTGATGATGAGAGACTAGAACTTCAGTAAATAATGAATTAATAAATATCCAATAGGCCTACATAGCTAACAACTATTACGGTTTCTGTGGTGAATTATTGGGCAAGCTAGCCTACTGGCACGGGACAGAAATCCTTTTACATTTACGTCATTTAGCAGACGCTCTTATCCAGAGCGACTTACAGGAGCAATTAGAGTTAAGTGCCTTGCTCAAGGGCACGTCGGCAGATTTTTCACCTAGTCGGCTCAGGGATTAGAGCCAGCTACCTTTCGGTAACTGGCCCAACGCTCTTAACGCCCCAAGGCTAGCTGCCACCCTGATACATTGTTGCACAGGTCATAGAGGCAGACAGGTAGGTTTATACAACCCCCAACTGTTGCAAAACCAAATGGTAGCATGGAAAGATAATCTGCAGATGCTTTTTTTCCTGAGGGAGATGAAGTTTAGGAATTTCCTGCATGGGCTGCTGGACAGTGGAATTATGAGATTAATAGGTCATGGTATTTTGCGGGAGTTGTTGTCCCGCAACTCCAAAACAACTGATTTTACAAATTGGGTTAAAACCTTTTGTAGCGCGTACCAGTGGCGGCTCCTGAAAAAATTCTCAGGAGGGGCAATTTTTCTGATGATTTAGGTGACCTACACACATTTAAAAAAAAGATATGTCCATCAACAACATGAAGACAGGGGCAGCATATAAGTCAATACCAGAAGCATTTATTGACTGATCTCAAAAGTGTTGGCTTACCAGGGTTGGTGGAGCCCTCAGTTTCATCTTTGCCTCGCAAAGCTAACTCAAACACTCCGCAAAACTTCACACACTGGATTAGCCGGCTGAGGATGTGGCGGTTCTTGCTAATGTCGTAGTAAATATATTTGTTATAGTGAATATGGAATATGATATGTTGAGTAAAATGTTGTGCTAAGATCTATTTAGGTCAGGAGCTGGTTATAAGTTCTGTTCCTATCCAATAACAATGGACAAAAGGGTCCTATCTTGTCAGCCTTGTCAGCAGGTGGCCAAGGACAACACCCACGCCATAGGCCTCTCAGTTCTTCCAACTCACGAGTTCTTGCTCTGAGGACACACACACACACAAACACACACACACACACATCATCACTGTTAAACACACACACACACACACACACAAATCCCCTCTCTTAGGCTGAACATTTGAAGACAGAGAACCCGACTCAGAGCCAATGCAACAGTGACAGTAGCCTGGAGGTGACCTCGCCCAACACATCAGGACCAATCAGAAGATCAGAACTACTAGATTGAACCTACTTCATTTATTGCATAAAATGTCTGCACACAATGTTTCGGGGCTCTCTTCAGATAATAATAATAATAATAATAATATGCCATTTAGCAGACGCTTTTATCCAAAGCGACTTACAGTCATGCGTGCATACATTTTTGTGTATGGGTGGTCCCGGGGATCGAACCCACTACCTTGGCGTTACAAGCACCATGCTCTACCAGCTGAGCTACAGAAAGTGGATACTCATGGATGCGCATTGCAATTGTAAAATGTCAACACAATTGGAGACACCACGTCATTTTTGGAGACATGTTATTGACAGTAAACTATTGTAGATGCGACTGCTAACTAAATAAAACATTTTAGCTGGCTAGCTAATCATCTTAGCTAAATATGGGGCAAACAATTCAGTTATTTACCGTTAATTTGAGGGATTGGGGTGAAAGAAATCGAGTTACATAGTGATACTTTACGATATACTGTATTGACAATATCGCAATATTTTAGCGCTAGTTGGCTGTACCTGCACCAAAACACCATTATTGTTCCTTCATAGCTTGTTCTCAATCTTTTCACATTGGGAGCCAATTAGTTTTCAGCACTTTTATTTCCATGACTGATCAAAACTCGTTCTCATGGCTTTCTGATCCCTCTGCAACAGACATATGGTGCGCAATAAAATCACAGTATCGAATCGCAATACGTATAGAATCATGAGACTCGCAATGCTGATGCATATATCTTATCGTGAGGTTCCTGGCAATTCCCAGGCCAAGTTCATTTGCCACAACAAATCTCTTCGCTAGCAAACGCGATGTCTTCTCCAAAACGACAATGTGTCTCCAGCAATGTTTACTTTTTTGACGTTCTATGGCATCTCCACTTTCCAAGCATATATGACCACATGTAATATTTTGGTAAGTGATGCAAATAGTGAACTATGTAGGGCCAGGATGTAAAATATATGTAGCTGCAGCAATTTCTCATTTACATTTACATTTTAGTCATTTAGCAGACGCTCTTAACCAGAGCGACTTACAGGAGCAATTAGGGTTAAGTGCCTTGCTCAAGGGCACATTAACGTCATTTAGCAGACGCTCTTAGCCAGAGCGACTCACAAATTGGTGCGTTCACCCTATAGCCAGTGGGATAACCACTTTACAATTTGGGGGGGGGGTTAGAAGGAATACTTTAGCCTATCCCAGGTATTCCTTAAAGAGGTGGGGTTTCAAATGTCTCCGGAAGGTGGTGAGTGACTCCGCTGTCCTGGCGTCGTGAGGGAGCTTGTTCCACCATTGGGGTGCCAGGGCAGCGAACAGTTTTGACTGGGCTGAGCGGGAGCTGTGCTTCCGCAGAGGAAGGGGAGCCAGCAGGCCAGAGGTGGATGAACGCAATGTGAACGCAATTCTCTTATCTGATATGGTAAGTAATGGGGCTTAATTTATAGCTCCCTAAGAGTTTGACGAACGGGTCCGTGAATGCGATTCCAGATATATTTACCTCTGAATAAACTGCCTTTATTACACCATATCCACATCCAGTAAACTTGTGATTATCAACACTAACCTCATCGTTGTGGCGGCGGACAGCTAGCCTGTATCCCTCGTCATCCAGTTGAGTGAGTGGCAATGTCTTTTTTCGTTCGTACCAATTTTTGGAAAATCCTCGCCGGGTGTAGGACTTTCCGCCTTTAGTAGAAACCTGTTGAATTATTAAATTTGGTCTGGGAGGTCCTAATTGTTTCGTTGCCAATTTATCTTAATTTGTTCGCCGACAAAAAGGAACTTCTTTCAAAGACACAATCGAGTTGGACTGAAGCCTAGCCATTTTGATAGTAGTAGTGAATTGATTGAGGCTGCTACCTGGTCTTTTCTTAGTTACGTTCATTCGTGGTTACGTTATGTATGACGAAAGCGCGTAAGTGCAAGCCCACAGACACCCATAGAGAATGTATTGAAAGCTTTGAAATGTGAAAAAAATAGATTTTACATGACAGGCTATGAGAGACTTCTGGGCGATTTTCAACCTGACTGAAATCGCCCAAAAAACGGGCGGGGCCATTTGAAGCACGACTTTAGCCTGATTTGACATTTAGTGGCTGTCAGATCAGACGTGAACACTGATAACTGCTGTTGGCGTGATATAATTTTTTATAAATTTATAAAAAATATATATATATATATATATTTTTTTTTATAATTGATTAGAAAAAAAATCCCTTCCTTTTCCCGTTTGGCAGTGCGTCGCCCATATCGCCCTATTGAACAAGCCGTCCCTGGCGCGTACTTACCGTAGTTATCCATGATGCTGTTAGTGGGATGTGCTGCAGTCCAAAGATACTGAGATGTAAAATGGGAGGAAAGAAAAACCAACATCAGATGTTTTTTTTCCATGATTTTCTGAATCTCTCTGATCATGAAACACTAAACCATGTATGCTATCTGGCTTTACGGCAGAATCACACACACACACTTTGGTTAAAGCAGACTTATTAACACACAGATACAGGCAACAGTCAGAGCCTCATTAAACACAGCCATTTACTCCCTAGGCTGGTCTGGGCTGGTCACCATAGGGCTCTGGTCAAAAGTAGTGCACTATGTAGGGAATAGGGTGCCATTTGGGTTCTGGTCCAAAACACCATGTACCTCCAGACTCTCTAACAGGTTCTGGTCCAACACCATGAACCTCCAGACTCTCTAACAGGTTCTGATCCAATACCATGTACCTCCAGACTCTCTAACAGGTTCTGGTCCAATACCATGTACCTCCAGTCTCTCTAACAGGTTCTGGTCCAATACCATGTACCTCCAGATCTCTAACAGGTTCTGGTCCAATACCATGAACCTCCAGTCTATCTAACAGGTTCTGGTCCAACACCATGAACCTCCAGACTCTCTAACCGGTTCTGATCCAATACCATGTACCTCCAGACTCTCTAACAGGTTCTGGTCCAACACCATGTACCTCCAGACTCTCTAACAGGTTCTGATCCAATACCATGTACCTCCAGACTCTCTAACAGGTTCTGGTCCAACACCATGAACCTCCAGACTCTCTAACAGGTTCTGGTCCAATACCATGTACCTCCAGACTCTCTAACAGGTTCTGGTCCAACACCATGAACCTCCAGACTATCTAACAGGTTCTGGTCCAATACCATGAACATCCAGACTCTCTAACAGGTTCTGGTCCAACACCATGAACCTCCAGTCTCTCTAACAGGTTCTGGTCCAACACCATGTAACTCCAGACTCTCTAACAGGTTCTGATCCAACACCATGTACCTCCAGATTCTCTAACAGGTTCTGATCCAACACCATGAACCTCCAGACTCTCTAACAGGTTCTGATCCAACACCATGTACCTCCAGTCTTTCTAACAGGTTCGGATCCAATACCATGTACCTCCAGTCTCTCTAACAGGTTCTGATCCAACACTATGTACCTCCAGACTCTCTAACAGGTTCTGATCCAATACCAGGAACCTCCAGACTCTCTAACAGGTTCTGATCCAATACCATGTACCTCCAGACTCTCTAACAGGTTCTGGTCCAACACCATGTACCTACAGTCTCTCTAACCGGTTCTGGTCCAATACCATGTACCTCCAGTCTCTCTAACAGGTTCTGATCCAACACCATGAACCTCCAGACCCTCTAACAGGTTCTGATCCAACACCATGAACCTCCAGACTCTCTAACAGGTTCTGGTCCAACAACATGTACCTCCAGACTCTCTAACAGGTTCTGGTCCAATACCATGTACCTCCAGACTCTCTAACAGGTTCTGGTCCAACACCATGAACCTCCAGACTCTCTAACAGGTTCTGATCCAACACCATGTACCTCCAGACTCTCTAACAGGTTCTGATCCAACACCATGAACCTCCAGACTCTCTAACAGGTTCTGATCCAATACCATGTACCTCCAGACTCTCTAACAGGTTCTGATCCAACACCATGTACCTCCAGACTCTCTAACAGGTTCTGATCCAACACCATGTACCTCCAGTCTCTCTAACAGGTTCTGGTCCAACACCATGAACCTCCAGACTCTCTAACATGTTCTGGTCCAACACCATGAACCTCCAGACTCTCTAACAGGTTCTGGTCCAATACCATGAACCTCCAGACTGTCTAACAGGTTCTGATCCAACACCATGAACCTCCAGACTCTCTAACAGGTTCTGATCCAACACCATGTACCTCCAGACTCTCTAACAGGTTCTGATCCAATACCATGTACCTCCAGACTCTCTAACAGGTTCTGATCCAATACCATGTACATCCAGACTCTCTAACAGGTTCTGGTCCAATACCATGTACCTCCAGACTCTCTAACAGGTTCTGGTCCAATACCATGTACCTCCAGACTCTCTAACAGGTTCTGGTCCAACACCATGTACCTCCAGACTCTCTAACAGGTTCTGATCCAATACCATGTACCTCCAGACTCTCTACCAGGTTCTGGTCCAACACCATGTACCTCCAGACTCTCTAACAGGTTCTGATCCAACACCATGTACCTCCAGACTCTCTAACAGGTTCTGGTCCAACACCATGAACCTCCAGACTCTCTAACAGGTTCTGGTCCAACACCATGAACCTCCAGACTCTCTAACAGGTTCTGGTCCAACACCATGTACCTCCAAACTCTCTAACAGGTTCTGGTCCAACACCATGTACCTCCAGTCTCTCTAACAGGTTCTGGTCCAACACCATGAACCTCCAGACTCTCTAACAGGTTCTGGTCCAATACCATGAACCTCCAGACTCTCTAACAGGTTCTGGTCCAATACCATGAACCTCCAGTGTCTCTAACAGGTTCTGATCCAATACCATGTACCTCCAGTCACTCTAACAGGTTCTGGTCCAACACCATGAACCTCCAGACTCTCTAACAGGTTCTGGTCCAACACCATGAACCTCCAGACTCTCTAACAGGTTCTGGTCCAATACCATGTACCTCCAGACTCTCTAACAGGTTCTGATCCAATAACATGAACCTCCAGACTCTCTAACAGGTTCTGATCCAATACCATGTACCTCCAGTCTCTCTAACAGGTTCTGGTCCAACACCATGAACCTCCAGACTCTCTAACAGGTTCTGGTCCAATACCATGTACCTCCAGTCTCTCTAACAGGTTCTGGTCCAATACCATGTACCTCCAGTCTCTCTAACAGGTTCTGGTCCAACACCATGAACCTCCAGACTCTCTAACAGGTTCTGGTCCAATACCATGTACCTCCAGACTCTCTAACAGGTTCTGGTCCAATACCATGTACCTCCAGTCTCTCTGACAGGTTCATGTCCAACACCATGTACCTCCAGACTCTCTAACAGGTTCTGATCCAACACCATGTACCTCCAGACTCTCTAACAGGTTCTGGTCCAACACCATGAACCTCCAGACTTTCTAACAAATTCTGGTCCAATACCATGTACCTCCAGACTCTCTAACAGGTTCTGGTCCAATACCATGTACCTCCAGTCTCTCTAACAGGTTCTGGTCCAACACCATGAACCTCCAGACTCTCTAACAGGTTCTGGTCCAATACCATGTACCTCCAGACTCTCTAACAGGTTCTGGTCCAATACCATGTACCTCCAGTCTCTCTGACAGGTTCATGTCCAACACCATGTACCTCCAGACTCTCTAACAGGTTCTGATCCAACACCATGTACCTCCAGACTCTCTAACAGGTTCTGGTCCAACACCATGAACCTCCAGACTTTCTAACAAATTCTGGTCCAATACCATGAACCTCCAGACTCTCTAACAGGTTCTGGTCCAACACCATGTACCTCCAGACTCTCTAACAGGTTCTGATCTAACACCATGTACCTCCAGACTCTCTAACAGGTTCTGGTCCAACACCATGAACTTCCAGACTCTCTAACAGGTTCTGGTCCAACACCATGAACCTCCAGACTCTCTAACAGGTTCTGGTCCAATACCATGTACCTCCAGACTCTCTAACAGGTTCTGGTCCAACACCATGTACCTCCAGACTCTCTAACAGGTTCTGATCCAATACCATGCACCTCCAGACTCTCTAACAGGTTCTGGTCCAACACCATGAACCTACAGACTCTCTAACAGGTTCTGGTCCAATACCATGTACCTCCAGACTCTCTAACAGGTTCTGGTCCAATACCATGTACCTCCAGACTCTCTAACAGGTTCTGATCCAATACCATGTACCTCCAGACTCTCTAACAGGTTCTGGTCCAACACCATGTACATCCAGTCTCTCTAACAGGTTCTGATCCAACACCATGAACCTCCAGACTCTCTAACAGGTTCTGATCCAATACCATGAACCTCCAGACTCTCTAACAGGTTCTGATCCAACACCATGTACCTCCAGACTCTCTAACAGGTTCTGGTCCAACACCATGAACTTCCAGACTTTCTAACAAATTCTGGTCCAATACCATGTACCTCCAGACTCTCTAACAGGTTCTGGTCCAATACCATGTACCTCCAGTCTCTCTAACAGGTTCTGGTCCAACACCATGAACCTCCAGACTCTCTAACAGGTTCTGGTCCAATACCATGTACCTCCAGACTCTCTAACAGGTTCTGGTCCAATACCATGTACCTCCAGTCTCTCTGACAGGTTCATGTCCAACACCATGTACCTCCAGACTCTCTAACAGGTTCTGATCCAACACCATGTACCTCCAGACTCTCTAACAGGTTCTGGTCCAACACCATGAACCTCCAGACTTTCTAACAAATTCTGGTCCAATACCATGAACCTCCAGACTCTCTAACAGGTTCTGGTCCAACACCATGTACCTCCAGACTCTCTAACAGGTTCTGATCTAACACCATGTACCTCCAGACTCTCTAACAGGTTCTGGTCCAACACCATGAACTTCCAGACTCTCTAACAGGTTCTGGTCCAACACCATGAACCTCCAGACTCTCTAACAGGTTCTGGTCCAATACCATGTACCTCCAGACTCTCTAACAGGTTCTGGTCCAACACCATGTACCTCCAGACTCTCTAACAGGTTCTGATCCAATACCATGCACCTCCAGACTCTCTAACAGGTTCTGGTCCAACACCATGAACCTACAGACTCTCTAACAGGTTCTGGTCCAATACCATGTACCTCCAGACTCTCTAACAGGTTCTGGTCCAATACCATGTACCTCCAGACTCTCTAACAGGTTCTGATCCAATACCATGTACCTCCAGACTCTCTAACAGGTTCTGGTCCAACACCATGTACATCCAGTCTCTCTAACAGGTTCTGATCCAACACCATGAACCTCCAGACTCTCTAACAGGTTCTGATCCAATACCATGAACCTCCAGACTCTCTAACAGGTTCTGATCCAACACCATGTACCTCCAGACTCTCTAACAGGTTCTGATCCAATACCATGTACCTCCAGACTCTCTAACAGGTTCTGGTCCAACACCATGTACCTCCAGTCTCTCTAACAGGTTCTGGTCCAATACCATGTACCTCCAGACTCTCTAACAGGTTCTGGTGCAATACCATGTACCTCCAGACTCTCTAACAGGTTCTGATCCAATACCAGGTACCTCCAGACTCTCTAACAGGTTCTGGTCCAACACCATGTACCTCCAGTCTCTCTAACAGGTTCTGGTCCAATACCATGAACCTCCAGACTCTCTAACAGGTTCTGGTCCAATAACATGTACCTCCAGACTCTCTAACAGGTTCTGGTCCAATACCATGTACCTCCAGACTCTCTAACAGGTTCTGGTCCAATACCATGTACCTCCAGACTCTCTAACAGGTTCTGGTCCAATACCATGTACCTCCAGACTCTCTAACAGGTTCTGGTCCAACACCATGTACCTCCAGTCTCTCTAACAGGTTCTGGTCCAATACCATGTACCTCCAGTCTTACTAACAGGTTCTGATCCAACACCATGAACCTCCAGACTCTCTAACCGGTTCTGGTCCAACACCATGTACCTCCAGACTCTCTAACAGGTTCTGATCCAACACCATGTACCTCCAGACTCTCTAACAGGTTCTGGTCCAATACCATGAACCTCCAGACTCTCTAACAGGTTCTGATCCAATACCATGTACCTCCAGACTCTCTAACAGGTTCTGATCCAATACCATGAACCTCCAGACTCTCTAACAGGTTCTGATCCAATACCATGTACCTCCAGACTCTCTAACAGGTTCTGATCCAATACCATGTACCTCAAGTCTATCTAATAGGTTCTGGTCCAACACCATGAACCTCCAGACTCTCTAACAGGTTCTGGTCCAATACCATATACCTCCAGTCTCTCTAACAGGTTCTGGTCCAATACCATGTACCTCCAGTCTCTCTAACAGGTTCTGAACCAACACCATGTACCTCCAAACTCTCTAACAGGTTCTGGTCCAACACCATGAACTTCCAGACTCTCTAACAGGTTCTGGTCCAATACCATGAACCTCCAGACTCTCTAACAGGTTCTGGTACAATACCATGTACCTCCAGACTCTCTAACAGGTTCTGGTCCAACACCATGTACCTCCAGACTCTCTAACAGGTTCTGATCCAATACCATGTACCTCCAGACTCTCTAACAGGTTCTGGTCCAACACCATGAACCTCCAGACTCTCTAACAGGTTCTGGTCCAATACCATGTACCTCCAGACTCTCTAACAGGTTCTGATCCAATACCATGTACCTCCAGACTCTCTAACAGGTTCTGGTCCAACACCATGTACATCCAGTCTCTCTAACAGGTTCTGATCCAACACCATGAACCTCCAGACTCTCTAACAGGTTCTGATCCAATACCATGAACCTCCAGACTTTCTAACAGGTTCTGATCCAACACCATGTACCTCCAGACTCTCTAGCAGGTTCTGATCCAATACCATGTACCTCCAGACTCTCTAACAGGTTCTGGTCCAACACCATGAAACTCCAGACTCTCTAACATGTTCTGATCCAATACCATGTACCTCCAGACTCTCTAACAGGTTCTGGTCCAACACCATGTACCTCCAGACTCTCTAACAGGTTCTGGTCCAACACCATGTACCTCCAGTCTCTCTAACAGGTTCTCGTCCAATACCATGTACCTCCAGACTCTCTAACAGGTTCTTGTGCAATACCATGTACCTCCAGACTCTCTAACAGGTTCTGATCCAATACCAGGTACCTCCAGACTCTCTAACAGGTTCTGGTCCAACACCATGTACCTCCAGTCTCTCTAACAGGTTCTGGTCCAATACCATGAACCTCCAGACTCTCTAACAGGTTCTGGTCCAATACCATGTACCTCCAGACTCTCTAAAAGGTTCTGGTCCAATACCATGTACCTCCAGACTCTCTAACAGGTTCTGGTCCAATACCATGTACCTCCAGACTCTCTAACAGGTTCTGGTCCAACACCATATACCTCCAGTCTCTCTAACAGGTTCTGGTCCAATACCATGTACCTCCAGTCTCTCTACCAGGTTCTGATCCAACACCATGAACCTCCAGACTCTCTAACAGGTTCTGGTCCAACACCATGTACCTCCAGACTCTCTAACAGGTTCTGATCCAACACCATGTACCTCCAGACTCTCTAACAGGTTCTGGTCCAATACCATGAACCTCCAGACTCTCTAACAGGTTCTGATCCAATACCATGTACCTCCAGACTCTCTAACAGGTTCTGATCCAATACCATGAACCTCCAGACTCTCTAACAGGTTTTGGTCCAATACCATGTACCTCCAGACTCTCTAACAGGTTCTGATCCAATACCATGTACCTCCAGTCTATCTAACAGGTTCTGGTCCAACACCATGAACCTCCAGACTCTCTAACAGGTTCTGGTCCAATACCATGAACCTCCAGACTCTCTAACAGGTTCTGGTCCAACACCATGAACTCCAGACTCTCTAACAGGTTCTGATCCAATACCATGTACCTCCAGACTCTCTAACAGGTTCTGGTCCAACACCATGAACCTCCAGTCTCTCTAACAGGTTCTGGTCCAATACCTTGTACCTCCAGTCTCTCTAACAGGTTCTGATCCAATACCATGTACCTCCAGACTCTCTAACAGGTTCTGGTCCAATACCATGAACCTCCAGACTCTCTAACAGGTTCTGGTCCAATACCATGTACCTCCAGACTCTCTAACAGGTTCTGGTCCAATACCATGTACCTCCAGTCTCTCTAACAGGTTCTGGTCCAATACCATGTATCTCCAGTCTCTCTAACAGGCTCCATGTGTGACTTTTCTTTCAACTCATCACTCAGTGAAAGTTTACACAGTGAGAAATCCCTGGCGTCCTCTGGCCCAGAATGAATAGCGTCATAGTGTAAACACATATGGCCCCTGTCAAAAGCAGTGCACTATGTAGGGAATAGGCCCATCATCAGAAGGGTCCTCTGTGGTTTCCCCCCCCTGATTGTTTAACTATGGTGTTTTCTCAAGCTTCGTTTGCACAGATGTTGGTGGGGGCCTTCGTTTAACACATAAATAATAAATAATTGGTCATTTAGCAGACGCTCTTATCCAGAGCGACTTACAAGAGCAATTAGGGTTAAGTGCCTTGCTCAAGGGCACATCGACAGATTTTTCACCTAGTCGGCTCGGGGATTAGAACCAGCGACCTTTCGGTTACTGGCCCAACGCTCTTACCCACTAAGCTACCTGCCGCCCATAGATACAGGACATTCCTGATATGTTGCTGTATCCAAGGGACCAATGCAATGTCCCCCCTCCAGCTTAGAAATTACAGTACCGTACTGTATCGCTGTTTTCGCTCTTGCAGAACACACACTCTGAAATTCCACATATTTTCACAATGTAAATATTGTCTGCATCCCAAGTGGCACCCTATTCCCTGTATAGTGTGCTAGTTTGAACAGATCCCCTATGGGCCCTGGTAAAAAGAACTATGCCATTTGGGACACATGGATGATCTATATTCGAATACCTACACTACCGGTCAAAAGGTGGGACACACCGACTCATTCAAGGGTTTTTCTTTATTTTTACTATTTTCTACATTGTAGAATAATAGTGAAGACTTCAAAACTATGAAATAACACATATGGAATCATGTTGTAACCAAAAAAAGTGTTAAACAAATCAAAATACATTTTATATTGGAGATTCTTAAAATAGCTACCCTTTGCCTTGATGACAGCTGTGCACACTCTTGGCATTCTCTCAACCAGCTTCACCTGGAATGCTTTTCCAACAGTCTTCAAGGAGTTCCCACATATACTGAGCACTTGTTGGCTGCTTTTCCTTCACTCTGTGGTCCGACACAACCCATACCATCTCAATTGGGTTGAGGTCCGGGGTTTGTGGAGGCCAGGTCACCTGATGCAGCACTCCATCACTCTCCTTCTTGGTCAAATAGCCCTTTACACAGCCTGGAAGTGTGTTGGGTCATTGTCCTGTTGAAAAACAAATGATAGTCCCACTAAGCCCAAACCAGATGGGATGGCGTATCTTTGCAGAATGCTGTGGTAGCCATGCTGATTAAGTGTGCCTTGAATTCTAAATAAATCACAGACAGTGTTACCAGCAAAGCACCCCCACACCATAACACTTCCTCCTCCATGCTTTACGGTGGGAGATATATATGCGGAGATCATCTGTTCACCCACACCGTGTCCAACAAAGACACGGCGGTTGGAACCAAAAATCTCAAATTTGGACTCATCAGACCAAAGGACAGATTTCCACCGGTCTAATGTCCATTGCTCGTGTTTCTTGGCCCAAGCAAGTCTCTTCTTATTATTGGTGTCCATTAGTAGTGGTTTCTTTGCAGCAATTTGACCATGAAGGCCTGATTCATGCTGTCTCCTCTGAACAGTTGATGTTGAGATGTGTCTGTTAATTGAACTCTGTGAAGCATTTGTTTGGGCTGCCATTTCTGAGACTGGTAACTGTAATGAACTTATCCTCTGCAGCAGCGGTAACTCTGGGTCTTCCATTCCTGTGGCGGTCCTCATGAGAGCCAGTTTCATCATAGCGCTTGATGGTTTTTGCGACTGCACTTGAAGAAACTTTCAAAGTTCTTGAAATGTTCTGCATTGTCTGACCTTCATGTCTTAAAGTAATGATGGACTGTCCTTTCTCTTTGCTTATTTGAGCTGTTCTTGCCATAATATGGACTTGGTCTTTTACCAAATAGGGCTTTCTTCTGTATACCCCCCTACCTTATCACAACACAACTGATTGGCTGAAAGGCATTAAGAAGGAAAAAAATTCCACAAATTAACTTTTAACAAGGCACACCTGTTAATTGAAATGCATTCCAGGTGACTACCTCATGAAGCTGGTTGAGAGAATGCCAAGAGTGTGTAAAGCTGTCATCAAGGCAAAGGGTGGCTATTTGAATAATCTCAAATTTAAAATATATTTTGATTTGTTTAACACTTTTTTGTTTACTACATGATTCCATATGTGTTATTTCATAGTTTTGATATCTGCACTATTATTCTACAATGTAGAAAATAGTAAAAATGAAGGAAAACCCTTGAATGAGTAGGTGTTGTAAAACTTTTGACCGGTAGTGTAGACTAACATACTGTATACTTAATGAGTATATACTACATACTATATACTATTAGTTCACTTTAGTATACTTTAAACTAACGGTATCCTTTCAGTTGAGTGTACAAGCGCTTCGCCTGTCTACCAGAAGTTGATGCTGTTGCTATGCAACTCCTTGCTAGCTTGTTAGCATAACAAATTACTAGCTAGACATCTTACGACTTCGTTAACAATGTCCATTGAGAACGCACAATGAATATAAAACTTAGCAAAGCTAAGAATGACGTGAATAATCAAGTCAATAAACGTTGGGTAGTTAGTTAAATAACATAAAGTTAATATACTTGCAAGTTCAATGTATTTGTAGCCAACTAATGTTAGGTAGCTAACTAACATACCGGAACATACAAGCAACTGCTGTAATGATATGCTATGCAGTTCGTAAGGCTAGCGTAGCTAACAAATTGTCAACCAAAATAACGTAACTTATTTGATAAGTCATCACTTTATTACATAGCTCAACATTTTCTTAACATTTGTCATAATTAGTTAAATCAATAAATTTGTATCCACTCTCATCAGAATTCCACTGCATATTTTCCGCCATTTTCTTCAAATCTGAAAATGGTGTGAAGCCACACCCATTTTCTGAAGAATTGCATTATGGGCCCTAAAAGCACGGAAATAGTGTTGAATGCTTGTATACTTCGTATTTTGGCAAATGTAGTACGACATCCAGGAACTTGTGGCGTACTAACTATATCCATACTATGATCAAGAAGCATACTAAATACTCTAATAGTATGGTTAGTGCAGTTAGCATGTGTATTCAAACACAGCTATGTTCTCCATTTTGCCATGGGATTTAAATCAGTTAACAGTGTCTTCAGAGAAAGCAGCTATAGCTCAATCCTCATCAGTCTTATCACAGCAAGCCCTGATCCAATACCATGAACCGCCAGACTCTCTAACAGGTTCTGATCCAATACCATGTACCTCCAGTCTCTCTAACAGGTTCTGGTCCAATACCATGTACCTCCAGACTCTCTAACAGGTTCTGATCCAATACCATGTACCTCCAGTCTCTCTAACAGGTTCTGGTCCAATACCATGTACCTCCAGACTCTCTAACAGGTTCTGGTCCAATACCATGTACCTCCAGTCTCTCTAACAGGTTCTGATCCAATACCATGTACCTCCAGACTCTCTAACAGGTTCTGGTCCAATACCATGAACCTCCAGACTCTCTAACAGGTTCTGGTCCAACACCATGTACCTCCAGTCTCTCTAACAGGTTCTGATCCAACACCATGTACCTCCAGACTCTCTAACAGGTTCTGGTCCAATACCATGTACCTCCAGTCTCTCTAACAGGTTCTGGTCCAACACCATGTACCTCCAGACTCTCTAACAGGTTATGGTCCAATACCATGTACCTCCAGTCTCTCTAACAGGTTCTGATCCAATACCATGAACCTCCAGACTCTCTAACAGGTTCTGGTTCAATACCATGAACCTCCAGACTCTCTAACAGGTTCTGGTCCAATACCATGAACCTCCAGACTCTCTAACAGGTTCTGGTCCAATACCATGTACCTCCAGACTCCCTAACAGGTTCTGATCCAATACCATGTACCTCCAGACTCTCTAACAGGTTCTGATCCAATACCATGTACCTCCAGACTCTCTAACAGGTTCTGATCCAATACCATGAACCTCCAGACTCTCTAACAGGTTCTGATCCAATACCATGTACCTCCAGTCTCTCTAACAGGTTCTGATCCAATACCATGTACCTCCAGACTCTCCAACAGGCTCCATGTGTGTTTTTTTTCCTTCAACTCATCACTCCGTGAAATTATATACAGTGAGAAAGCCCTGGCGTCCTCTGGCCCAGAATGCATAGCGTCATAGTGTAAACATACTACGGCCGGCATCCCAAATAGCACTCTATTCCGTATACTGCGCACTACTTTTGATGAGCCCTTGTCAAAACTAGTGTACTACGTAGGGTACAGGGTTCCATTTTGAATTCACCCCACATCAGAAGGGTCCTCAGTGGTTCTCTAGTTAAAGTGCTGTTTTCAGAAGGCTGTGAGGCAGAGCACGTTAAATCCATTGTTTGTGTTCTGCATGCACATAATGACCTCCTGACCTGACGACCTTTCAGTCACTGCTGTCTCTAATTGTAGACTGGTTCATCTGAAGTGCTGCCTGAACAGAAAGCTCTAACAATGTTTATGATTTTATACCGCCATGGTTATAAGGAGCAGGACAGGCCAGGCATGGTTGTTTTACAGAAAAACGCATAAAAACAAATATTACGTTACCACAACGTCTAAACTCGGCATTCATTGTCAAACATTGTCTCAGTGTTCTGTGATCTCCCACTTACAGTTGAAGTCGGATTTTTACATACACTTAGGTTGGAGTCATTAAAACTAGTTTTTCAACCACTCCACACATTTCTTGATAACAAACTATAGTTTTGGCAAGTTGGTTAGGACATCTACTTAGTGCGTGACACAAGTAATTTTTCCAACAATTGTTTACAGACAGATTATTTCACTTATAATTCACTGTATAATAATTCCAGTGGGTCAGAAGTTTACATACACTAAGTTGACTATGCCTTTAAACAGCTTGGAAAATTCCAGAAAATGATGTAATGGCTTTAGGAGCTTCTGATAGGCTAATTTACATCATTTGAGACAATTGGAGGTGTACCTGTGGATGTATTTCAAGGCTACATTCAAAAAAAATTGTAGACCTCCACAAGTCTGGTTCATCCTTGGGAGCAATTTCCAAACGCCTGAAGTTACCACGTTCATCTGTACAAACAATAGTATGCAAGTATAAACACCATGGGACCACGCAGCCGTCATACCGCTCAGGAAGGAGACGCGTTCTGTCTCCTAGAGATGAACGTACTCTGGTGCGAAAAGTGCAAATCAATCCCAGAACAACAGCAAAGGACCTTGTGAAGATGCTGGAGGAAACAGGTACAAAAGTATCTACATCCACAGTAAAACGAGTCCTATATCGACATAACCTGAAAGGCCGCTCAGCAAGGAAGAAGCCACTGCTCCAAAACCGCCATAAAAAAGTCAGACTACGGTTTGCAACTGCACATGGGGACAAAGATCGTACTTTTTGGAGAAATGTCCTCTGGTCTGATGAAACAAAAATAGAACTGTTTGGCCATAATGACCATCGTTATGTTTGGAGGAAAAAAGCAGAAGAACACCATCCCAACCGTGAAGCACGGGGGTGGCAGCATCATGCTGTGGGGTTGCTTTGCTGCAGGAGGGACTGGTGCACTTCACAAAATAGATGGCATCACGAGGAAGGAAAATTATGTGGATATATTGAGTCAACATCAGTCAGGAAGTTAAAGCTTGGTCGCAAATGGGTCTTCCAAATGGACAATGACCCCAAGCAAACTTCCAAAGTTGTGGCAAAATGGCTTAAGGACAACAAAGTAAAGGTATTGGAGTGGCCATCACAACGCCCTGACCTCAATCCTATAGAAAATGTGTGGGCAGAACTGAAAAGGATGTGCGAGCAAGGAGGCCTACAAACCTGATTCAGTTACACCAGCTCTGTCAGGAGGAATGGGCCAAAATGTACCCAACGTATTGTGGGAAGCTTGTGGAAGGCTCCCCGAAACGTTTGACCCAAGTTAATCAATTTAAAGGCAATGCCACCAAATACGAATAAACTTCTGACCCACTGGGAATGTGATGAAATAAATAAAAGCTGAAATAAATCATTCTCTATTATTCTGACATTTCACATTCTTAAAATAAAGTATTGATCCTAACTGACCTAAAACAGGGAATTTTTACTAGGATTAAATGTCAGGAATTGTTAAAAACTGAGTTTAAATGTATTTGGCTAAGGTGTATGTAGACTTTCGACTTCAACTGTAGATAAATCACATGTCGCTGTGAGTGAATGGGTTCTCTCAGTTAGATAAATCAACATCCCTGTGTGTGAATGGGATCTCCTAGTTAGATAAATCAACATCCCTGTGTGTGAATGGGATCTCCTAGTTAGATAAATCAACATCCCTGTGTCTGAATGGGATAACTCAGTTAGATAAATCAACATCCCTGTGTGTGAATGGGATCTCCTAGTTAGATAAATCAACATCCCTGTGTGTGAATGGGATAACTCAGTTAGATAAATCAACATCCCTGTGTGTGAATGCAGTTTGGGACTATTGACACACAGTGGGGAGAACAAGTATTTGATACACTGCCGATTTTGCAGGTTTTCCTACTTACAAAGCATGTAGAGGTCTGTAATTTTTATCATAGATACACTTCAACTGTGAGAGACGGAATCATACAAATCACATTGTATGATTTTTAAGTAATACATTTGCATTTTATTGCATGACATAAGTATTTGATCACCTACCAACCAGTAAGAATTTCGGCTCTCACAGACCTGTTAGTTATTCTTTAAGAAGCCCTCCTGTTCACCACTCATTACCTGTATTAACTGCACCTGTTTGAACTCGTTACCTGTATAAAAGACACCTGTCCACACACTCAATCAAACAGACTCCAACCTCTCCACAATGGCCAAGACCAGAGAGCTGTGTAAGGACATCAGGAATAAAATTGTAGACCTGCACAAGGCTGAGATGGGCTACAGGACAATAGGCAAGCAGCTTGGTGAGAAGGCAACAACTGTTGGCGCAATTATTAGAAAATGGAAGAAGTTCAAGATGACGGTCAATCACCCTCAGTCTGGGGCTCCATGCAAGATCTCACCTCGTGGGGCATCAATGATCATGAGGAAGGTGAGGGATCAGCCCAGAACTACACAGCAGGACCTGGTCAATGACCTGAAGAGAGCTGGGACCACAGTCTCAAAGAAAACCATTAGTAACACACTACGCCGTCATGGATTAAAATCATGCAGCGCACGCAATGTCCCCCTGCTCAAGCCAGCGCATGTCCAGGCCCGTCTGAAGTTTGCCAATGACCATCTGGATGATCCAGAGGAGAAATGGGAGCAGGTCATGTGGTCTGATGAGACAAAAATATAGCTTTTTGGTCTAAATTCCACTCGCCTTGTTTGGAGGAAGAAGAAGGATGAGTACAACCCCAAGAACACCATCCCAACCGTGAAGCATGGAGGTGGAAACATCATTCTTTGGGGATGCTTTTCTGCAAAGGGGACAGGACGACTGCACCGTATTGAGGGGAGGATGGATGGGGCCATATATCGCGAGATCTTGGCCAACAACCTCCTTCCCTCAGTAAGAGCATTGAAGATGGGTCGTGGCTGGGTCTTCCAGCATGACAACGACCCGAAACACACAGCCAGGGCAACTAAGGAGTGGCTCCGTAAGAAGCATCTCAAGGTCTTGGAGTGGCCTAGCCAGTCTCCAGACCTGAACCCAATAGAAAATCTTTGGAGGGAGCTGAAAGTCTGTATTGCCCAGCGACAGCCCCGAAACCCGAAGGATCTGGAGAAGGTCTGTATGGAGGAGTGGGCCAAAATCCCTGCTGCAGTGTGTGCAAACCTGGTCAAGACCTACAGGAAACGTATGATATCTGTAATTGCAAAAAAAGGTTTCTGTACCAAATATTTTTATTTTTAATTTTTTTATTTCACCTTTATTTAACCAGGTAAGCCAGTTGAGAACAGGTTCTCATTTACAACTGCGACCTGGCCAAGATAAAGCAAAGCAGTGCAATAAAAACAACACAGAGTTACATATGGGGTAAAAAAACATAAAGTCAAAAATACAACAGAAAATATATATACAGTGTGTGCAAATGTAGCAAGTTATGGAGGTAAGGCAATAAATAGGCTATAGTGCAGAATAATTACAATTTAATATTAACACTGGAGTGATAGATGTGCAAGAGATTATGTGCAAATAGAGATACTGGGGTGCAAAAGAGCAAAATAAATAACAATATAGGAATGAGGTAGTTGGGTGGACTAATTTCAGATGGGCTGTGTACAGGTGCAGTGATAGGTAAGGTGCTCTGACAACTGATGCTTAAAGTTAGTGAGGGAGATAAGAGTCTCCAGCTTCAGAGATTTTTGCAATTCGTTCCAGTCATTGGCAGCAGAGAACTGGAAGGAATCGCGGCCAAAGGAGGTGTTGGCTTTGGGAATGACCAGTGAGATATACCTGCTGGAGCGCAGACTACGGGTGGGTGCTGCTATGGTGACCAATGAGCTAAGATAAGGCGGGGATTTGCCTAGCAGTGATTTATAGATGGCCTGGAGCCAGTGGGTTTGACAACGAACATGTAGTGAGGACCAGCCAACAAGAGCGTACAGGTCACAGTGGTGGGTAGTGTATGGGGCTTTGGAGACAAAACGGATGGCACTGTGATAGACTACATCCAATTTTCTGAGTAGAGTGTTGGAGGCTATTTTGTAAATGACATCGCCGAAGTCAAGGATCGGTAGGATAGTCAGTTTTACGAGGGCATGTTTGGCAGCATGAGTGAAGGAGGCTTTGTTGCGAAATAGGAAGCCGATTCTAGATTTAACTTTGGATTGGAGATTCTTTATGTGAGTCTGGAAGTTGAGTTTACAGTCTAACCAGACACCTAGGTATTTGTAGTTGTCCACATACTCTAGGTCAGACCTGTCGAGAGTGGTGATTCTAGTCGGGTGGGCGGGTGCCAGCAGCGTTCGATTGAAAAGCATGCATTTAGTTTAACTAGTGTTTAAGAGCAGTTGGAGGCTACTGAAGGATTGCTGTATGGCATTGAAGCTCGTTTGGAGGTTTGTTAACACAGTGTCCAATGAAGGGCCAGATGTATACAAAATGGTGTCGTCTGCGTAGAGGTGGATCTGAGAGTCACCAGCAGCAAGAGCGACATCATTGATATACACGGAGAAAAGTGTCGGCCCAAGAATTGAACCCTGTGGCACCCCCATAGAGACTGCCATAGGTCCAGACAACAGGCCCTCCGATTTGACACACTGAACTCTATCTGAGAAGTAGTTGGTGAACCAGGCGAGGCAGTCATTTGAGAAACCAAGGCTATTTAGTCTGCCAATAAGAATGCGGTGGTTGACAGAGTCGAAAGCCTTGGCCAGGTCGATGAAGACGGGGGGTCTTCATCATTAAGTTCTGCTTTTCTGATGTATCAAATACTTATGTCATGCAATAAAGTGCAAATTAATTACTTAAAAATCATACAATGTGATTTTCTGGATTTTTGTTTTAGATTCCGTCTCTCACAGTTGAAGTGTACCTATGATAAAAAATGACAGACCTCTACATGCTTTGTAAGTAGGAAAACCTGCAAAATCTGCAGTGTATCAAATACTTGTTCTCCCCACTGTAAGTCTAAACTAATTCCACACTACAACCGTCTAATCTCAACATTGCCTTGTTCCTGTTATGGGATCTCTCTGTTAGATCATTCACAAGATCTAAGTTTGACGAATCTCTCGTAGAAAGCGTATAAACTGAGAGAATATGTCAGGACGGGATGGGATGGTCCTCTGTAGCTCAGCTGGTAGAGCACGGCGCTTGTAATGCCAAGGTAGTGGGTTCGATCCCCGGGACCACCCATATACAAAAATGTATGCACGCATGACTGTAAGTCGCTTTGGATAAAAGTGTCTGCTAAATGGCATATTATTGTTATTATTATTATTTTATTATTATTATAAAAGCAGCAGTAGTCTCTGGTGTTTTTCTGGTGTTTGGGTTTTTAATCTCTGGTTATTTGGACAAATCATGATTCCGCAGGTGTTTGCATCTTTAGAATTCCGCTTATGGGAGGGGACATTCAGCCTGTAACTTCCAAAGAAAGAGGGTGGAGCTCCTCGTTCTAGCATCTCTGAGAATTTAGTTAAAGATGAATCAATCATAGTGTGTCCCAACTCTGAACCCAGCTGCATGGTCCCAACTCTGAACCCAGCTGCATGGTCCCTTCTTTTTCTGGAACATTAAGACTGCGTCTCAAATGACAGCCTAACTCAAATGGACCCTGGTCTAATGTAGTGCACTACTCAGAGAATAGGGTGCCATTTGTGATTCAAGTAGACAGCAGAAGAATTCCAAACTTCTTGAGAGAAAAGCAGACTTGGCCAGACCAACACTGGCTGTTTTCAACGAACCATAGCGTGTTTTCAGGTAAACAATAACTTCTTGTCAAATTAGTCAGCGTGTTGAGGCCCGTTAGAACATGAAACAGGGTGTAGATAAGGAGAGAGAATATCCCTTGTTGACTTATGGTTTACCTCTCTGACCTGAAACTACTTTCTCAGAGGAGCGAGTGATCGACGGGGTCGTAAAGGTCAGGAGAATTACTGTGTCACTTAAAAGATCAGGGAGTTCAGTCCAATTAGAGACTGTTCCTTCTGGGGATAGCCATGTCTCTCTCTCTCTCTCTCTCTCTGTCTCTGTCTCTGTCTCTCTCTCTCTCTCTCTGTCTCTCTCTCTCTCTCTCAATTCAATAGACTTTATTGACATGGCAAGTAAAATTACTTACATTGTCAAAGTATACATATAACAAAAATGGTGGGACCAACAGCAATAATAATAGTAGTAGTGGAAATGGGATTACCATTAACAGCAACTACAACAACAATATTAATGAGAATAACAATACATTAAAGCAATAGTAGTCGACCAATCTCAACATGACTGAGAAGACACATTACATGGTATAAAAGCCAAAACAAAACAGGAAATATTATTGACATTACACTTTTCACTGGCTGTCCCTCAGGTTGTGGCAGGAGGACACATATTTCTCTCTCTCTCTCTCTCTCTCTCTAATTCCAATCCAAGATGCTTTATTGGCATGAAAAACATTGTGTCAATATTGCCAAAGCAACAATGTATACAATATACAGTTGAAGTCGGAAGTTTACATACACTTAGGTTGGAGTCATTAAAACTAGTTTTTCAACCACTCCACACATTTCTTGTTAACAAATTATAGTTTTGGCAAGTCGGTAAGGACATCTACTTTGTGCATGACACAAGTAATTTTTCCAACAATTGTTTACAGACAGATTATTTCATTTATAATTCACTGTATCACAATTCCAGTGGGTCAGAAGTTTACATACACTAAGTGTCAAGATCGTCGTATCGAGTAGACCAAGGCGCAGCGTGATGAACGAACATGTTTATTTATCTTTAGTGATAAATACTGACAATGAACAAAACTACAAACGACTCGTAACGTCCTAGGTTACATAGACCAACACGGAACAAGAACCCACAAACACAAAGGGAAAAACAGACAGTTTAAATATGGCTCCCAATCAGAGACAACCAGCCACAGCTGACACTCGTTGCCTCTGATTGGGAGTCACTCAGGCCAACATAGAAATAAACAAACTAGAACTCCCAACATAGAGATATAACACATAGAATGAACACACCCTGGCTCAACATATAGAGTCCCAGAGCCAGGGTGTGACAGTACCCCCCCCTAAAGGCGCGGACTGCGACCGCGCCTCAACTAGAGCAAAACAGGGGAGGGCTGGGTGGGCATTCCTCCTCGGCGGCGGTTCTGGCTCCGGCCTTGCCCACCACCCTCCAACAAACCCCCCATAGCGCCCCTGGTCCGGTCTGGCCCCGCTGGCTGGAGCTGAACTGGACGTAGCAGGAGCGGTTAGCTTCAGCTCCGTAGTGGAGCAGTTGACCGGTACCTCATTAGGCACCGGTGACCCAGGCACGGGTTGTGCCGGACTGACGACGCGCACCCCTGGCCTGGTGCATGAGGCAGGAACGGACCGGACCGGGCTGACGATGCGCACCCCTGGCTTAGTGCGTGGAGCAGCAACAGGCCGGACCGGGCTGACGACACGCACCCCTGGCTTGGTGCGTGGAGCCGGAACGGGCCTCACCGGACTGACGACTCGCACCCCTGGCTTGGTGCGTGGAGCAGCAACGGGCCGGACCGGGCTGACGATGCGCACCCCTGGCTGGGTGCGTGGAGCCGTAACGGGCCTCACCGGACTGACGACTCGCACCCCTGGCTTGGTGCGTGGAGCAGCAACGGGCCGGACCGGGCTGACGATGCGCACCCCTGGCTTGGTGCGAGTAGCAGGAACGGGCTGGACCAGGCTGACGACTCGCACCCCTGGCTTGGTGCAAATAGCAGGAACGTTCTGGACCAGGCTGACGACTCGCACCCCTGGCTTGGTGCAAGTGGCAGGGACAGGCCGGGCCGGGCTGGCGACGCGCACCGTAGGCTTGGTGCGAGTGGCAGGAACAGACCGGGCCGGGCTGGCGACGCACACCGTAGGCTTGGTGCGAGTGGCAGGAACAGGCTGGGCCGGACTGGCGACGCACACCTTAAGCTTGGGCGAGGGGCAGGAACAGGCCGGGCCGGGCTGGCGACGCGCACCGTAGATTTGGTGCGAGTGACAGGAACAGGCCGGACCGGGCTGGCGACGCGCACCGTAGACTTGGTGCGAGTGGCAGGAACAGGCCGGGCCGGGCTGGCGACGCGCACCGTAGACTTGGTGCAAGTGGCAGGAACAGGCCGGGCCGGGCTGGCGACGCGCACCGTAGACTTGGTGCGAGTGGCAGGAACAGGCCGGGCCGGGCTGGCGACGCACACCGTACATTTGGTGCGAGGGGCCGTAACAGGCCGGACCGTACTGGGGACACACACCACTGGCTCTACCCCGGGATCTGGAACGGGCCGGACCGGACTGGTAACACACCCCAGTACCTCTCGCCGTGCCTCTAAACCTTCTTTTCCTACTTTGACCAGTGGCCCCCGTAACCTGGTGGCCTTCTGAATACGCCCCTTTTCTGCCTCCGTCAGCCCCGTCGTCCATGCCCTGTGCCCCCCCCCTAATTTTTTTTTGGGGTTGCCTCTCGTCAGCCCGACGACGACACTGATCACGCCGTTGCTCCTCTCTCCGTCGCCTCTCTACTGTCTCACTCCATGGCCGGCGATCCATCCCGGCCAGGATTTCCTCCCAGGTCCAGGACCCCTGCCCGTCTAAGATCTGCTCCCACGTCCAGGCTGCCTGCTCCTGGACACGCTGCTTGGTCCTGTGATGGTGGGTTCTTCTGTCAAGATCGTCGTATCGAGTAGACCAAGGCGCAGCGTGATGAACTAACATGTTTATTTATCTTTAGTGATAAATACTGACAATGAACAAAACAACAAACGACTCGTAACGTCCTAGGTAACATAGACCAACACGGAACAAGAACCCACAAACACAAAGGGAAAAACAGACAGTTTAAATATGGCTCCCAATCAGAGACAACCAGCCACAGCTGACACTCATTGCCTCTGATTGGGAGTCACTCAGGCCAACATAGAAATAAACAAACTAGAACTCCCAACATAGAATTACAACACATAGAAAGACCACACCCTGGCTCAACATATAGAGTCCCAGAGCCAGGGTGTGACACTAAGTTGACTGTGCCTTTAAACAGCTTGGAAAATTCCATAAAATGATGTAATGGCTTTAGAAGCTTCTGATAGGCTAATTGACATAATTTGAGTCAATTGGAGGTGTACTTGTGGATGTATTTCAAGGTCTACCTTCAAACTCAGTGCATCTTTGCTCTCTTTGCTCTCTTTGCTCTCTCTCTCTCTCTCTCTCTCTCTCTCTCTCTCTCTCTCTCTCTCTCTCTCTCTCTCTCTCTCTCTCTCTCTCTCTCTCTCTCTCTCTCTCTCTCTCTCTCTCTCTCTCTATCAGCCCATTGGCAAAAGCCTGGACCAAAACTTTGGCAGACTGTAACAGGGCGTAAAACACAGAGAGGAGTTGTTATTGTTAACAGTTTTAAATGATATGAGTTGACAGAGTTTGTTTCCAGAAGTCATTAACAATCCATTATCAATTACTGTCTCCTTTAAGATTGGCAGATGTCTTTAATTCAACAACTGTACATTAACATTTCCATTCACAGCTTTACAGAGATTGAGGTAAACTAATATATCGTGGAAGATTCTGCGTATAATCCAAGAGAATCAGTCAGGACTGAATGGGATGTGTAGTAGCAGTATTCTAGTTTTTCATCTCTGGTTATTTGGACAAATCACGACTTCGCAGGTGTTATTCAGTTGAATGTCGGAAGTGGAGGGGACATGCAGCCCGTAAAGAGAGGGTGGAGCTTCTCCTTCCGGTTCCACTCGTCGTTCTAGCGTTTCTTCATCTCTTCGCTTAACACTTACGTACCAATAACTTAATAGAGCAGTTGACCAATTAGTTCTGGGTTGACCGAGATTATAGATAAAACAACGGTTAGGTATTGTGTACCTGTGGCGGGTGATTTGGACGGAGTCAGGTGCAGGAGGGTAAATCACAGAATAAATGGTTTATTCGGCAAATACAGCGGTACGCAGCAATGCGTAAAACAGTACAGTAGATGATGTTAGTGTTTAGTCAGCCCTCTGGTGAGTCCAGTATTGAATTGAGGCGTCACTACAGACCCCCTGGTTCGATGCCAGGCTGTATCACAACCGGCCGTGATTGGGAGTCCCATAGGGCGGCGCACAATTGGCCCAGCGTCGTCCGGGTTTGGCCGGTGTAGGCCGTCATTGTAAATAAGAATTTGTTCTTAACTGACTTGCCTAGTTAAATAAAGGATAAATAAATAATAATTTAAAATATATATTTGATAGACCAAAGTATCAGCTTTCACACAATGTAAAGTAAAAGGCTTTTTTCTTTTTCGTTTATTGTCCAATGAGTGTTTAAAGGCCCTGATTGTTTAATTCAAAAATTATATTATAGAATTTTAAAAAATACGCAAACTTCTTTTAGATTTTTTAAATAGCACTATATAATGCTCCAGAGCTAATTTAGTTAGCATTTGGCATGTTTTTCTAGATTCAGAACATTAAACAACATTTATAAAGTAAACATTATCCCTTAGATTTAGCACAACAAATACTTCAATGGTTTAAACATATGTTGCATGACAGTGATTTAAATATTTCTTCAGAATGTCGACAAAAACAAATCGATCTTAATGGGTTAGCCATCTGTGACGGAGTTGACAAGATACTGACAGAGCTGAAAACAGATACTCAAAACAGAAATATTTTTGTCTCCAAAAATAAAAGTTCAATATAAACATTTGTCAAATATAGAAAATGATTGATTTGAAAATCCCTAGTAAAAACATTAGACTTCTGATGAAGTTTATGTTTTACAGAGTTGACAAAAATACATTTTTTTATTCTTAATTCAAGTGGTATACAAAGTAGTAATTTTGTTATTCCTCGGTTGCTTTATGACGCTAAATCTTAATTAAAATAAACATATTTGAACCAAAATGTCCTATCCTGTCTTAATCAATCAGGGAGATGGCGTTGACAGTTTATGGTTGTTACCATAGTGATTTCAATATTGTTTGTTTAAAGGTACAATGCAGCCGTTTTTTTCTAAATGTCAAATCATTTCAGGGAAACAATTAAGAACAATACTGTGATTGTTTTTAATTTAAATGGGCTTAAAAGAAAAATAGCTTCTTAGCAAAGGGCAATTTCTCAAGCAAGAATATTGCTAGGACTGTCTGGGAGTGGTCTGAGTGGGGAGTGGAAAACGGAAAACTGTCTGTTATGGGCAGAGAGGTTTTGATCTCTCTTTCTTATTTGTCCATTTATTGATTAAAACTCCAACTCACTGAAACAGGCTGAAATTTCAAACCGCTCTTACAATAAAAGGTAATTATCATTTAATTTTCATAATTCACAGTATTTTTCCAACCTCATAGTGTGGGAATATATACTGAGTGTACAAAACATTAAGAACACTTTCCTAATATTGAGTTGCACCCCTTTTTGCCCTCAGAACAGCCTCAATTTGTATTCAGACCCCTGGACTTTTTCCACATTTTGTTACGTTACAGCCTTATTCTAAAATGGATTAAATAAAAACATTTCCTCATGAATCTACGCACAATACCCCAAAATGACAAACCAAAAACAAGTGTTTAGAAATTGATGCTGATGATAAAAAACTGAAATACCTTATTTACATAAGTATTCAGACCCTTTGCAATGAGACTCGAAAATGAGCTCAGGTGCTTCCTGTTTCCATTGATCATCCTTGAGATGTTTCTACAACTTGATTGGAATCCACCTGTGGTAAATTCAATTGATTGGAAATGATTTGGAAAGGCACACACCTGACTATATAAGGTCCCACAGTTGACAGTGCATGTCAGAGCAAAAACCATGGCATGAGGTCGAAGGAATTGTCCGCAGAGCTCAGAGACAGGATTGTGTCGAGGCACAGATCTGGGGAAGGGTACCAAAAAATGTCTGCAGCAATGAAGATTCCCAAGAACACAGTGGCCTCCATCATTCTTAAATGGAAGAAGTTTGGAACCACCAAGACTCTTCCTAGAGCTGGCCGCCCGGCCAAACTGCGCAATCGGGGGAGAAGGGCCTTGGTCAGGGAGGTGACCAAGAACCCGATGGTCACTCTGACAGAGCTCCAGAGTTCCTCTGTGGACATGAGAGAACCTTCCAGAAGGACAACCATCTCTGCAGCACTCAACCAATCACGCCTATATGGTAAAGTGGCCAGATGGAAGCCACTCCTCAGAAAAATGCACATGACAGCCCGCTTGGAGTTTGCCAAAAGCCACCATGAGAAACAAAATTCTCTGGTCTGATGAAACCAAGATTGAACTCGTTGTCCTGAAAGTCAAGCGTCATGTCTGGAGGAAACCTGAAACCATCCCTACAGTGAAGCATGTTGGTGGCAGCATCTTGCTGTGGGGATGTTTTTCAGCGGCAGGGACTGGGAAACTAGTCAGGATAAAGGGAAAAATGAATGGAGCACAGTACAGAGAGATCCTTGATGATAACCTGCTCCAGATCACTCAGGACCTCAGATTGGGGCCAAGGTTCACCTTCCAACAGGACAACCACCCTAAGTACACAGCTAAGACAATGCAGTAGTGGCTTCGGGACAAGTCTCTGAATGTCCTTGAGTGGCCCAGCCAGAGCCCGGACTTGAACCTGATCGAACATCTCTGGAGAGACCTGAAAATAGCTGTGCAGTGACGCTCCCCATCCAACCTGACAGAGCTTGAGATGATCTGCAGAGAAGAATGGGAGAAACTCCCCAAATACAGGTGTGCCAAGCTTGTAGTGTCATACCCAAGAAGACTTGAGGCTGTAATCGCTGCCAAAAAAAATCACTGCCAAAGGTGCAGCGGTGCAGGTCCAGCTGTGGGCCAGCCAAGAACAAACACAGAGTTGAGTCCTGCTGTGGGCCAGCCAGGAACAAACACAGAGTTGATTCCTGATGTGGGCCAGCCAAGAACAAACACAGAGTTGAGTCCTGCTGTGGGCCAGCCAAGAACAAACACAGAGTTGATTCCTGATGTGGGCCAGCCAAGAACAAACACAGAGTTGAGTCCTGCTGTGAGCCAGCCAAGAACAAACACAGAGTTGATTCCTGATGTGGGCCAGCCAAGAACAAACAGAGTTGAGTCCTGCTGTGGGCCAGCCAAGAACAAACACAGAGTTGAGTCCTGCTGTGGGCCAGCCAAGAACAAACACAGAGTTGATTCCTGATGTGGGCCAGCCAAGAACAAACACAGAGTTGAGACCTGCTGTGGGCCAGCCAAGAACAAACACAGAGTTGATTCCTGATGTGCCATGGGTCTATGCTCTATGCCAACGTATCCTTTCCCTTTGGATGGTGATGAGAAATACATGGGATGTGTCCCATGGGCCTTGGTCCAAAGTAGTGTAGTATTTAGGGAACCGGGTGCCGTTTGGGACTCAGCCACGGTTAAAACGATACAATTAAGGGCAGTGTCAAATGAGAGCCAACTGGTTATTATGGTTTGGTTGGTTACACCCACCAGACAGCTCGTTATAAAACAGAGGAAGTGAAATCTAACTGAATTATCACTGAAAACATTTCCAAGTGACCCTTCATGAGGACACACTCTCTCTCTTTCTGTCTCTCTATTTGTCTCTCTTTCTCTACCCTCCTTCTCAATTCAATTCAGTTTGCTTTATTGCTTACTTTGGATATTTACACTATTAACATAATTAAAATAATAATAATCAATATTGTCAACGGGACAACAGTAACAACAATAACCAAGGGTCAAAATAACCATTGAACAATAACAATATAGAGGACATGTGCAGGTTGGTTGGTCTGTCAAATCAAATCAAATCAAATCACATTTTATTGGCCACATGCGCCAAATACAACAGGTGCAGACATTACAGTGAAATGCTTACTTACAGCCCTTAACCAACAGTGCATTTATTTTTTAATAAAAAAGTAAAATAAAACAACAACAAAAAAGTGTTGAGAGAAAAAGAGCAGAAATAAAATAAAATAACAGTAGGGAGGCTATATATACAGGGGGGTACCGGTGCAGAGTCAATGTGCGGGGGCACCGGCTAGTTGAGGTAGTTGAGGTAATATGTACATGTGGGTAGAGTTAAAGTGACTATGCATAAATAATTAACAGAGTAGCAGCAGCGTAAAAAGATGGGGTGGGGGTGCAATGCAAATAGTCCGGGTAGCCATGATTAGCTGTTCAGGAGTCTTATGGCTTGGGGGTAGAAGCTGTTGAGAAGTCTTTTGGACCTAGAATTGGCACTCTGGTACCGCTTGCCGTGCGGTAGCAGAGAGAACAGTCTATGACTAGGGTGGCTGGAGTCTTTGACAATTTTAAGGGCCTTCCTCTGACACCGCTTGGTATAGAGGTCCTGGATGACAGGAAGCTTGGCCCCAGTGATGTATATAATATATAATATAATATGCCATTTAGCAGACACTTTTATCCAAAGCGACTTACAGTCATGTGTGCATACATTTTTAAGTATGGGTGGTCCCGGGGATCGAACCCACTACCCTGGCGTTACAAGCACCATGCTCTACCAATTGAGCTACAGAGGACCATGTACTGGGCCGTACGCACTACCCTCTGTAGTGCCTTGTGGTCGGAGGCAGAGCAGTTTCCATACCAGGCGGTGATGCAACCAGTCAGGATGCTCTCGATGGTGCAGCTGTATAACTTTTTGAGGATTTGAGAACCCATGCCAAATCTTTTCAGTCTCCTGAGGGGGAATAGACTTTGTCGTGCCCTCTTCATGACTGTCTTGGTGTGTTTGGATCATGATAGTTTGTCGATGAGAATGGGGGCGTGCTCAGTCCTCTTTTTTAAACTTTAGTCCACAATCATCTCCTTTGTCTTGGTCACGTTGAGTAAGAGGTTGTTATCCTGGCACCACCCGGCCAGGTCTCTGACCTCCTCCCTATAGGCTGTCTCATCATTGTCGGTGATCAGGCCTACTACTGTTGTATCGTCGGCAAACTTAATGATGGTGTTGGAGTCGTGCCTGGGCATGCAGTCATGGGTGAACAGGAAAAACAGGAGGGGAATGAGCACGCACCCATGAGGGGCCCCCGTGTTGAGGATCAGCGAGGCAGATGTGTTGTTACCTACCCTTACCACCTGGGGGCGGCCCGTCTGGAAGTCCAGGATCCAGTTGCAGAGGGAGGTGTTTAGTCCCAGGATCCTTAGCTTAGTGATGAGCTTTGAGGGCACTATGGTGTTGAACGCTGAGCTGTAGTCATTGAATAGCATTCTCACGTAGGTGTTCCTCTTGTCCAGGTGGGAAAGGGTCTAGGGTTTCTGGGATAATGGTGTTGATGTGAGCCATGACCAGCCTTTCAAAGCAATTCATGGCTACAGACGTCAGTGCTATGGGTCGGTAGTCATTTAGGCAGGATATCTTAGTGTCCTTGGGCACGGGGACTATGGTGGTCTGCTTGAAACATGTTGGTATTACAGACTCAGTCAGGGACATGTTGAAAATGTCAGTGAAGACACTTGCCAGTTGGTCAGCACATGTTTGGAGTTCACGTCCTGGTAATCCGTCTGGCCCTGCGGCCTTGTGAATGTTGACCTGCTTAAAAGTCTTACTCACATCGGCTACGGAGAGCGTGATCACATAGTCATCTGGAACAGCTGGTGCTCTCATGCATGCTTCAGTGTTGCTTGCCTCGAAGCGAGCATAGAAGTGGTTTAGCTCGTCTGGTAGGTTTGTGTCACTGGGAAGCTTGCGGCTGTGCTTCCCTTTGTAGTCTGTAATAGTTTTCAAGCCCTGCCACATCCGACGAGCATCAGAGCCGGTGTAGTATAATTCAATCTTAGTCCTGAATTGACTCTTTGCCTGTTTGATGGTTCGTCGGAGGGCATAGCAGGATTTCTTATGAGCGTCCGGGTTAGAGTCCCGCTCCTTGAAAGCGGCAGCTCTACCATTTAGCTCAGTGCGGATGTTGCCTGTAATCCATGGCTTCTGGTTGGGGTATGTATGTACGGTCACTGTGGGGATGACGTCATCAATGCACTTATTGATGAAGCCAGTGACTGATGTGGTGTACTCCTCAATGCTATCTGAAGAATCCCGGAACATGTTCCAGTCTGTGCTAGCAAAACAGTCCTGTAGCTTAGCATCTGCGTCATCTGACCACTTTTTTATTAACCGAGTCACTGGTGCTTCCTGCTTTAGTTTTTGCTTATAAGCAGGAATCAGGAGGATAGAGTTATGGTCAGATTTGCCAATTGGAGGGCGAGGGAGAGCTTTGTAAGCCTCTCTGTGTGGAGTAAAGGTGGTCTAGAGTTTTTTTTCCTTTGGTTGCACATTTAACATGCTGGTAGAAATGAGGTAGAACGGATTTTAGTTTCCCTGCATTAAAGTCCCCGGCCACTAGGAGCGCTGCCTCTGGATGAGCATTTTCTTGTTTAGTTATGGCCTTATACAGCTCATTGAGTGCAATCTTAATGCCAGCATTGGTTTGTGGTGGTAAATAGACAGCTATGAAAAATATAGATGAAAACTCTCTTGGTAAATAATGTGGTCTACAGCTTATCATAAGATACTCTACCTCAGGCGAGCAAAACCTTGAGACTTCCTTAGTATTTGATTTTGTGCACCAGCTGTTGTTTACAAAAATACACAGACCACCACCCCTTGTCTTACCGGAGTCAGCCATTCTATCCTGCCGATGTAGCGTATATCCCCCCAGCTGTATGTTATCCATGTCGTCGTTCAGCCACGACTCTGTGAAACATAAGAATTACAGTTTTTAATGTCCCGTTGGTAGGATAACCGTAATATTAGGTCATCTAATTTATTTTCAAATAATTGAACATTGGCTAATAGGATTGATGGAAGAGGCAGATTACTCGCTCGCCGTCGGATCCTTACAAGGCACCCCGACCTACGTCCACGATATCTCCGTCTCTTTCTCCTGCGAATGATGGGGTTTTGGGACTTGTCGTGTGTCTGTAGGATATCCTTCACGTCCGACTCATTGAAGAAAAAATATTTGTCCAATACGAGGTGAGTAATCGCTGTCCTGATATCCAGAAGCTCTTTTCGGTCATAAGAGACGATGGCAGAAACATTATGTACAGGAAACATTACAAATAACGCGAAAAAACACACATAATAGTACAATTAGTTAGAGGGCTGTAAAACGGCAGCCATCTCCTCCGGCGCCATCTCAATTATAATGTGGGGACCCTAGTCTGTCCTCTGACAACAGCTCCAGGGCATGCCTAGTGTTTGGGCACTTGAGTTTAGCCACTTTGTGTTTGGGAAAATGTTTATTCTCTTGAATGTATTTGCCCTTTGAGTCAATGAGGAGCACAATATCTGGCTTTTGTGTGTCCTCAGTGGATGTGTGGGGGTTGTCAGGAGAGCTATGGGGGAGATGACAGGGGGGCTGTTAGGGGGAGGAGGGGTCTGTTGGGTTGGTGGGTCCTGTGGTGTCTGTCCCATTGTGGTGTTGAGGTTGTGGTCTGGGTCCGGGTCTGCCTCCGGGCTGTGCTGCTGGCTTCTCTGGGGGAGTGTCCTGCTCTCTGTCACACCTCAGCTTTCTGACCTCCTTCTTCACTGCTATTAGCTGTGCCATGTGTTCCTCTCTCTCTCCTCCCTCACTGCTGTTATCTGTGCTATGTGTTCCTCTCCCTCCTCCTTCACTGCTGTTAGCTGTACCATGTGTTCCTCTCCCTCCTCCTTCACTGCTGTTAGCTGTGCCATGTGTTCCTCTCCCTCCTCCTTAGCCTGGAGTGCAGCCAGCTCTCTCAGACAGCCATCCATCTCCACCTTCTGCCCTCCGGGTATTGTTGGGGGTGGGGGGGGGGGGGGGGGGGGGGGGGGGTGTTGTTGTGCTGGTCTGTTCTGTCTGGAATGTGTGGACCAGCTCTCTGAGCTCCACCATGTATCTCTCCAGCTCTGTGAATTTATCCCTCTGAATGATGGAGGAGCAGTGCAGTTGTGGGACCTGGGTGTGTTCAGTGCTCAGTTTGAAGAGGTGTGATCAGACTCATTCAAGATGGGGGAGTCGTCACAGTACACATTGACAGAGGTTGTTTCAATTTCCTCAATGTCTAGTATTCTGAGTTTCCACCCTGGGCCAATACCCTCTCTCTTGACATAGGGGTAGTGTGCTCTTATATCACTGTGCCATGCCAGGGGATGGTCTGTGTGGAAAATTAAGTCGCTTACATTCCCCTCTTTGTAGCAGTCAGCAAATAGTGTCTCTGGATTGTCCTTGAGGAGTTTATTTTTGTACTTATTCCGTGCAGTGTTATTTTTAATATCCAAGGGGTACTGTACTGTGATGACATCTGCCCAGGGATACGCCTCTGCATTTGGGTGGGTGGGTGGGGGCTGTGAAACTCTCCTGCCATTGTTAGGCTCAAGAGTTTTCACACATCTCACTTCACACTTCAGTGCTAATTGAAGTTGCAGCCAGGTCTGTTCTGTTCTGTCCTAGCAGCTTGGTAGCTTAGTGGCCTTATTTATTAAAACCTCTTAAGGATCGGACCCATCATCTCAATTTCCACCTAAAATGGCATACCCAAATCTAATTGCCTGTAGCTCAGGACCTGAAGCAAGGATATGCATATTCTTGATACTATTTGAAAGGAAACCCTTTGAGGTTTGTGGAAATGTGAAATTAATGTAGAAGAATATAACACATCTGGTAAATCTGGTAAAATATTTTTTTAAACAAAAGAACCATGCGTTTTCTATTTATTTATTTTTTAAGGCCATACATTGATCTAAGAAGCTGGGTGTAATTGAGATGTTGTCCACAAGAGGGCAGCAGTGTGTGTGCAATGGTTTCAGCCTGAGTGGCGCAGTGGTCTAAGGCACTGCATCGCAGTGCTAACTGTGCCACTAGAGATCCTGGTTCGAATCCAGGCTCTGTCGCAGCCGGCCGCGACCGGGAGACTCATGGGCGGCGCACAATTGGCCCAGCGTCGTCCAGGGTAGGGGAGGGAATGGCCGGCAGGGATGTAGCTCAGTTGATAGAGCATGGCGTTTGCAACGCCAGGGTTGTGGGTTCGATTCTCACGGGGGGCCAGTATAAAAAAAATATGTATTCACTAACTGTAAGTCGCTCTGGATAGGAGCGTCTGCTAAATGACTAAAATGTAAATGTAAAATGTAAGAATGATAGCTCTACATAAAATTTGTATCAAGTCTCCCAGGTGTCCCTCAAGGGTTTGCCCAAATGTAACCAAGCGGCCGAATTGGTCAGTTGATACATTTCCAAGTACATAACTATAGAGAACATACAAAAATGCTATGATAATAAAAACTTAAATATACACACTCCCAGGAATGTCATATATGATAAATAATAATAAGCCCTATCTATATGTACATACAGTGGGGAAAAAAGTATTTAGTCAGCCACCAATTGTGCAAGTTCTCCCACTTAAAAAGATGAGAGAGGCCTGTAATTTTCATCATAGGTACACGTCAACTATGACAGACAAATTGAGAAAAAAAATGTCCAGAAAATCACATTGTAGGATCTTTAATGAATTTATTTGCAAATTATGGTGGAAAATAAGTATTCGGTCAATAACAAAAGTTTCTCAATACTTGTTATATACCCTTTGTTGGCAATGACACAGGTCAAACGTTTTCTGTAAGTCATCTTTTTAAGTGGGAGAACTTGCACAATTGGTGGCTGACTAAATACTTTTTCCCCACTGTATATATAAGAATAAGAAATATTGTTGAAAAAAAAAAGAAAGAAAAAGAGCCAGATTCTCAATTGGTGGGAACGAAATGGAACAAGTTCTATCCACTAGATTCCTCTGAGATCTAATTCATGAAAAGTGATCGTGGAAAGATCATATTCAATTTGTCTGCAGCAAAGTGATGAAATCTGTTAGTATCATCAGAAATATTAGTGGTTTGGTTCATCAGGCTTGCTTCCTAACTCTATACTATAGCTTCATTTACCCATATCTCATTTACTGTAATATTGTCTGGGCCAGTACATATGTCTCCTACCTACACAAATTACTCATCACACTAAATACATTTCAAGACTAGCCACCTCCTCTAATTATCTGGCTCCATCTGCACCTTTGTTTAAGAAACTCAATATCTTGTCTATTTATGACATTAATGTACACCAATTATGCGCTTTCATCTACAAATACTCATACCTCCCAGACAGTTTCCCTAAACCCTTCAATGGAGTCTTCCAGGTTAATTCTGAAATCCATCTATATAACTCAAGACACTGCGATAACCTTCACCCTCCCCACTGCCACACCTCACAAAGTCCATTTTCTACTTGATACAGATGTACCAAACTCTGGAATTCTTACCTTCACATTTTCAAAACATCATCATCCTTCAATAACTTCAAGTGAAGACTAGGGGTCAGCCTGATGAACCAAACTACTCAGTAATCTACTCCATATAGCCCAACTCTCACACACACACATGCACACACACATAAAAAAAAACAAATATATATATTGTCGTGATTACTGATCAATTAATTTATATATTTATAATTAGTAGGTTCTGATATCTGTTTTGACAAATCTTTATTTTTTTTGTATTGATGTATTGTATATAGTTTTTGTGTGGTTTTCATATCAGCCCTTGGGCTTCCAACCACCTGAACACCGTTTATTATGTTTTCATTCGTTTTTATCTGTTGTTTTCTTTGGTGCAAATAAATTAAACCTTAACCACTCATATTCAACTGCCAATTTACTGTTAGTTCCCTTCAGTTGGTATAGTCTACATTATCATTCCATTTCATTACATTGTTTCATTTACCTTCATTTGCTTCCTGTGTAAACGCCGTCACGGCCGTGTGGTTGTTGCTGAGGATCGTTAGTAACAGTTGATAATATTTAAAAAAGACGTAGGCTAATTACATCATTATAGTGAGGAGCGCAGATCAAGCCATAACAGACTCAACCTGAAACATGGCGCAATACTTGGCTGTCTCATCACACGGTTCCATGGTTAATACAGGAAATAGATGAGGGTATAGCTACTATATATATATATATATATATATATATATATATATATATATATATATATATATATATATATATTACTATATAGCTACTATATACCTACTATTGTACACTATTCTCCCTATTATAATTATATGTATACTAATCTTCCAACATTACAATGGGTTGAAGAACTGAATGATTCAAAACCACAATTTTCTTTAATGTGTAAAAGCTCTCCAAACCAGTTTTTTAATGATTTATAAATACTTTCCTAAACCTAAATAATATATCAAATCAGAGTATTTTTAAATCTACCAATTGGTGTTGAAACAGAGACAAATATGCAGATATTCAAATGGCTTTCTTTCATTGATCCATAATATTCTGTCTGTAGACAGAATTCTGATAATAATAGGTACACCATATTTAAAGGGATGGCTTAAGATACAGTGCCTTGCAAAAGTATTCATCCCCCTTGGCGTTTTTCCTATTTTGTTGCATTACAACCTGTAATTTAAATTTATTTTTATTTGGATTTCCGGTAATGGACATAAACAAAATAGTCCAAATTGGTGAAGTGAAATGAAAAAAATAACGTGTTAAAAAAAATTCAAAATAAATAAATAACGGAAAAGTGGTGCATGCATATGTATTCACCCCCTTTGCTATGAAGCCCATAAATAAGATCTGGTGCAACCAATTACCTTCAGAAGTCACATAATTAGTTCAATAAAGTCCACCTGTGTGCAATCTAAGTGTTACATGATCTGTCACATGATCTCAGTATATATACACCTGTTCTGAAAGGCCCCAGAGTCTGCAACACCACTAAGCAAGGGGCACCACCAAGCAAGCGGCACCATGAAGACCAAGGAGCTCTCCAAACAGATCAGGGACAAAGTTGTGGAGAAGTACAGATCAGGGTTGGGTTATAAAAAAATATCCGAAACTTTGAAAATCCCATGGGGCACCATAAAATCCATTATTAAAAAATGGAAAAAATATGGCACCACAACAAACCTGCCAAGAGAGGGCCACCCACCAAAATTCACAGAGCAGGCAAGAAGGGCATTAAACAGAGAGGCAACAAAGAGACCAAAGATAACCCTGAAGGAGCTGCAAAGCTCCACAGTGGAGATTGGAGTATCTGTCCATAGGACCATTTTAAGCCGTACACTCCACAGAGCTCAGCTTTACGGAATAAAAAAATAAGCCAAAAGCATGTGGGAGACTCCCTAAACATATGGAAGATGGTACTCTGGTCAGATGAGACTAAAATTGAGCTTTTTGGCCATCAAGGAAAACACTATTTCTGGCGCAAACCCAACACCTCTCATCACCCTGAGAACACCATCCCCACAGTGAAGGATGGTGGTGGCAGCATCATGCTGTGGGGATGTTTTTCATGGGCAGGGACTGGGAAACTGATCAGAATTGAAGGAATGTTGGATGGCGCTAAATACAGGGAAATTATTGAGGGAAACCTGTTTCAGTCTTCCAGAGATTTGAGACTGGGACCGAGTTTCACCTTCCAGCAGGACAATGACCCTAACCATACTGCTAAAGCAACACTTGAGTGGTTTAAGGGCAAACATTAAAATGTCTTGGAATGGCCTAGTCAAAGACCAGACCTCAATCCAATTGAGAATCTGTTGTATGACTTAAATATTGCTGTACGCCAGCGGAACCCATCCAACTTGAAAGAGCTGGAGCAGTTTTACCTTGAAGAATGGGCAAAAATCCCAGTGGCTAGATGTGCCGAGCTTATAGAGACATACCCCAAGAGACTTGCAGCTGTAATTGCTGCAAAAGGTGGATCTACAAAGTATTGTCTTTGGGGGTGGTGAATAGTTATGCACGCTCAAGTTTTCTGTTTTCTTGTCTTATTTCTTGTTTGTTTCACCCCAAAAAATATTTTGCATCTTCAAAGTGGTAGGCATGTTGTTTAAATCAAATGATACAAACCCCCCAAAAATCCATTTTAATTCCAGGTTTTATGACAACAAAACAGGAAAAATGCCAAGGGGGGTGAATACTTTCGCAAGCCACTGTAAATGTACTGAAACACTATTGAATGAAAATTCCACAAGAGAAAATATGTTGGTCAGCAGGTGGGAGGCTTTTCAGCGGTTGAATTACATTCATACAGAGTGTGCAAGGTAGCCACACCTGCAGAGCGCGTTGTGCGACTGAATAAGGTGTGTAGGAAAGGCATGCATAAGAAAGGCAAAATTCCAAAGTCGGAAATGAGCAGGAGTTTGCATTTGTTGCCCATAGGGGCAGATTCTGACTTAGGAAATGTACACCTTTCCTACCCATGCTTTTCCTACACACTTCTCAGTAGTTGCTATTCAGACTTACCTTATGCAGGTGTGTAACAGGCTTTGCAAGCATGGTTTCTTGCAGGAGCTGAATACATTTCATTCAACCACTGAAAACCCTCTCACTTGCTGGCCAACAGATGTTCTCATGGAGTTTTCATTCAATAAGATTTTCAGTACATTTAAAACCATCCCTTTAAATTTGGTGTACCTTTAATTAGAATTTTCTGGACAGACTCACTGGTGTGGAAGAACTTGACTGGCCTGCACAGAGCCCGGAGCTCAACCCCATCGAACACCTTTGGGATGAATTGGAACGCCGACTGCGAGTCAAGCATAATCGCACAACATCAGTGCCCAACCTCACTAATGCTTGTGGCTGAATGGAAGTAATTCCCCGCAGCAATGTTCCAACATCTAGTGGAAAGCCTTCCCAGAAGAGTGGCGGATGTTATAGCAGGAAAGGGGGGACCAACTCCATTTTAATGCCCATGATTTTGGAATGAGATGTTCGATGAGCAGGTGTCCACATACTTTTGGTCATGTATTGTATCTGTTTTTTTGCATTGGCTGTGTCTCATTCCACCACATCCGCCGATGTAACACTTGCGCATCTGCGGTGAAAGGTGACAGAGCTAGAGCAGTGTTTGTCAGACCGTGAGACATCCCGAAAATTGTCTGTAGTGTCCGAACGGTTATGAGCCCGCTATGGAAAGATGAGACTCTCACGAACACGATGGTGTTCTTCCTTTTTCTCTACGACCCCCACAAGCATCTTGGGACTCGTCTGAAGTCGGGACAGCTGGTCTGAGAACTTCTGTCTGTCGCATCCAAACTGTCTGTATCGTCCGGTTGTTTTGCTCCAGGACGCCCACAGGCCTCACAAGACTGAAGGTCCCCCGGTACCAGTCGAAAAGGTTTATGGAAGAACATATGGAGACTGTTTGGTGACAAAAACAAGTGGTTACATTTTTACAAATGTTTCCTGGTCTTTCTTATATCTCTCAGATATAGGATAGACACTTCAGAAAAAACTTCCTTTAAATTTAAAAAAATGTTTTTACTATCTGTTGTTCCATGTAGTGAATCTGTTAATCAATGCGTTTGTATGGGCTAATAGCAGTAAGGCCAAAACATTTTTTGTTTTGTCAAATAATTTTTTGATATATTTTTTGATACTTAAACGGGTTATCAACACAAGCTGCATTGGTCTGTTCTCCATTGTCTAATACAGAATCATACCAGATGCAGCAAGCATCTTAGGTCTTCAATTTAGGTTCATAGGTTCATTTACACAACAGTGTCTTGGAGTGAAAAGTTATGCATACCATATTTTGAAATGCTGTTCCTTTCATTCAAGGTTTACAAATGCTATCATCTAATTTCCCCATCAACCTCCCTATCCACTATTCAAACTGACAGGCTGCAAGTCGATGAAGGCCTTTCTGGTCTCATTGAAGCTGGGTCAGAACGTCTTCCTGCCCATCTTGTAGACTGGTGGTGGGAGGACCACTGGCAGAAGTCTTAAAGCGATGTCACCTGGTGTATCTGGAGAGAAGAATGTTTAGTGAATGAAAATGAATGAGCATCTGAAGCACCATCAGCAGGGTCATTTCAAACTAGGAGAAGACCTTTGGGCCTGCTGCTATTGGCTGGCCAAGTGAAGTTTATTTTGTCCTTGAAGACCACAATCCAGTTTTGAGTGAATTTCCCCGAGCAGACCTGGGGTTTAAAATGGAGAAGTCCTGAGCAATCTGTAGTAAAGCAGACAATTACTTTTCCATTGCAATTCATCATTAGTCTGGTGAACACCTTAACTCTCTAAGTCATCCTGACCGCAGTCTGGAATGGCTCTTGATGTTGTGCCGATAATGAAGGGGGCTGTGCTTTTACTGGTTGGCTCTCCTCTGTCTTTCTCACTCAAACACCCACAGCCACACACAGCCCCTGAGCCCCACCCCCTTCTATTACAATGGTTGGATTTTCAAATCCAAACAATGAGAGGTCTCAACCCAGAGGAAAGAAAAACGTTTGAGAGAACCAATCAAACCCCGTCGCACAATTTATGAGCGAATATTGCATTAACAAACAGCCTCATTTCCAGACCAGTGTGGTCACGCCTGTGCTGAGTCACGTGGGTCACGCCAGCCGGGCTAGTTAATCACAGAAAACACAATCAAATTAAAGTCTAATGTTTCTGTAAAAAATTTTAAAAAAATAAAGATATGCCTGGAGTATCGAGCAGACGCGAAAACTCTCTGAGGATCTCGACTGTCTTGGCCCCATTTTGTCTGGTCCACTGAGCCCTCTGGATCGCGGTCTCCTTCATGTAGTCCGCAACTTGTTTTGCCACCATTCGTTATCTGGGCTTCCCTCTCACATTTGACTCTGTTGTAAGCACAAAGTATTCAATTAGTTATAAATTCCTTTTAACAATCAGTTTTCAAAATACCCAACAAATCTATCAACTGGCGAGACCCGGCTACCGCTCAAACTTGGTGTGTCGCTTGGTGTGTCCACAGCCCTATGCATTCACGTGTGTCCCGAGGACCTCCCCTTGTGTATAAAAAAGGTGGCGTTTACAGAATACTGCTTGTAAGTCATTTATGTTCTTCTTTAACTTCAGTCTATAGTCTAGTTGTCTAAAAGCAACAGTGTTTCCTGGTCCATCTCCCCAGCCGCAAAAGAGAAATGGGGTACCTAATCAGTTGCACAACTGAATGCATTCAACCGAAATGCGTCTTCCGCGTTTAACCCAACCCCTCTGAATCAGAGAGGTGCTTGGGGCTGCCTTAATCTACATCGTCGGCGCCCGGGGAGCAATTTTTGGGGGTTAACTACCTTGCTCAAGGGCAGAACGTGTAACAATGACGCTGGGAGTCAGGAAGCAGGTGCAGGTGGTGAGTTTAATAATAATGACCCCCAATCCCCCCCCATGTCACAAATGTATCATTTGTACAGTTCTTTATAAAACATTTAGTTATTTGTTACATTTGACTGTGTAAAACCTAGCAGTACTGCTTATTTCACTGGGAGTGAGGTGGAAAGTACTCACATGTTGTTCTGTTACAGCTGGAATTTAAAATGGATAACATTTAGATTTTGTCTCTAAAATACCCCATCATTTCAAAGTGAAATTATGTTTTTAGATTTTTTTTACAGATTAATAAAAAATGAAAAGAGGAAATGTCTTGAGTTAATAAGTATTCAACCCCTTTGCTATGGCAAGCCTAAATAAGTTCAGGAGTAAAGATGTGCTTAACAAGTCACATAATAAGTTGCATGGAGTCACTGTGTGCAATAATAGAGTTTAACATGATTTTTGAATGACTACCTCATCTCTGTACCCCACATACAATTATCTGTAAGGCCCCTCAGTCGAGCAGTGAATTCCAAACACAGATTCAAACACAAAGACCAGGGAGGTTTTCCAATGCCTCGCAAAGAAGGGCACATATTGGTAGATGGGTAACATTTTTAAAAAGCAGATATTGAATATCCCTTTGAGCATGGTGAAGTTATTAATTACGCTTTGGATGGTGTATCAATACACCCAGTCACTACAAAGATACAGGCGTCCTTCCTAACTCAGTTGCCGGAAAGGAAGGAAACCCCTCAGTGATTTCACCATGAGGCCAGTGGTGACTTTAAAACAGTTACGGCAGTTAATGGCTGTGAAAGGAGAAAATTGAGGATGGATCAACATCATTGTAGTTACTCCAGAATACTAGCCTAAATGACAGAGTGAAAAGAAGGAAGCCTGTACAGAATAAAACATATTCCAAAACATGCATCCCCTGTTTGCAATAAGGCACTAAAGTAATACTGCACAAAAGTTGGCAAATAAATTAACTTTATGTCCTGTTTTGAGGGAGCATGCAATTGGCATGCTGACTGCAGGAATGTCAACCTGAACTGTTGCCAGAGAATTGAATGTTAACTTCTCTACAATAAGCCGCCTCTGCACAAACTGTCAGAAACCGTCTCAGGGAATCTCATCTGCGTGCTCGTCGTCCTCACCAGGGTCTTGCAGTTTGGCGTCGTAACAGACTTCAGTGGGCAAATGCTCACCTTTGATGGCCACTGTCACGCTGGAGAAGTGTGCTTTTCACGGATGAATCCTGGTTTCAACTGTACCGGGCAGATGGCAGACAGCGTGTATGGCGTCGTGTGGGCAAGCGGTTTGCTGATGTCAACGTTGTGAACAGAGTGCCCCGTGGTGGTGGTGGGGTTATGGTATGGGCAGGCATAAGCAAAGGACAACAGACAGAATTGCATTTTATCGATGGCAATTTGAATGCACAGAGATACCGTGACGAGATCCTGAGGCCCATTGTCGAGTCATTCATCCTCCTCCATCACCTCATGTTTCACCATGATAATGCACAGCCCCATGTCGCAAGGACCTGTACACAATTCCTGGAAGTTGAAAAGGTTCCAGTTCTTCCATGGCCTGCATACTCACCAGACATGTTACCCGTTGAGCATTTTTGGTAAGCTATGGATCGATGAGCACGCTAGCTTGTTCCAGTTCCCGCCACCATCCACCAACTTCGGACAGCCATTGAAGAGGAGTGGGACAACATTCCACAGGCCACAATCAACAGCCTGATCAACTCTATGTGAAGGAGATGTGTCGAGCTGCATGAGGCAAATGGTGGTCACACCAGATACTGACTGGTTTTCTGATCCACGCCCCTACCTTTTTATAAAGTATCTGTGACCAACAGATGCATATCTGTATTCCCAGTCATGTGAAATCCATAGATTAGGGCCTAATGAAGTTATTTAAATTGACTGATTTCCTTAAATGAACTGTAACTCAGTCAAATCTTTGAAATTGTTGCATGTTGCATTTATATTTTCGTTCAGTATTCATCTAAAATCTATGAATGAAAAATCTAAGAACAGTAATATTTTACGCACACATGAAGGTACCCAGAAGCAATAATTTCTGGAAGAAAAAAAATAACACATTTGTGAAATAGTTCTGGATATAGCGTTTTGTCTGTAGGCTACATGTGTGGCATGTTCAGCAGCACACAACGTTTTGGAACGTTCAGATAGAAATATGAAACTCAGAACATACTTGCCTCTCTGACATGTAGACCAAGGAATCATGTTGGCTCTATTCATGACATTTCTATCTGCAGCTTTCAACAACGGAATGTGGTCGTGATCTTGACGGTGGCAATAGCTCTTTACCTCACCCTAGTGGACAAGTTCTGGTATTACAATAAATGGCCATGGAGAATTTTATAGTGGCACTCCATTTCCCCCCCCCCCCCCCCCCACCTCATTTAACACCTGATTCAATAGGTGGCCCAGGTATGACATAGACAAGGTGGGGGGGGGGGGGGCTTTCCTCTTTTGTTCTCTATTGTTTCTCAAGCAAGGGGGGGGGGGATGCCGATGAAGTCACATCAGACCAACTCCTTGAATGCCCTACTCCTGCAGTTTTTTGTCCTAAAAAAATATAAACTATTTTTACCCATTAGTGTGTACTTTACTGCATTTATACTTGAGATATCACTTTTGCAACAGTAAAAGTTCAGAAATCACTGGAGGATGTCTTTAATACTAAACATTATGTCAACTTTCTCACTTGTTAAATTACAATCACATGAAAACAATAAACAATATTAAGCTACAAAAATACACAAATAAATAAATAAAACAAAAAATATCAAAAGTCTCAAAATACTACATACAAAAGTGGTCTCGAGCAAAAACATAGTAGCATGTGCGGTAACTTCATATATTGTTGACACAAGAACATTACATTTTAGTCATTTAGCAGACACTCTTATCCAGAGCGATTTGCAGTTAGTGAGTGCATACATTTTTCATACTGGCCCCCTGTGGGAAACAATCACACAACCCTGGCATTGCAAGCGCCATGCTCTACCAACTGAGCTACAGGGGTCTATAGAGGGTCTTTTGATTTACCAAAAAATAGAACATGCTTTTGTATTGTAGATCTCTTCTTTAGCTACATAGCATCACTTCATCTCTGCTCTCCTTTCCTTTTCACATTCCCTTCCGCATACTTGTTTAGATAAAGATGGTGTTCATTTTATTTTCACATGGTTAAAGTGGTTCCTACGCAACCATTGATCAGACTAAGGGTTACGGGCAACGCAACCACAATGTAAACACTGTAAAAACACACATATGAACACTCCTTTATATACAGTCTCTAAATATATACATCACAATGCACACTGACACCTGGTTTGATTGATTTAGCTGCAATGTGTAACAACCCCCCCGAGAAAGCTAAAACTAGTGCTAACGGCTATTACATTACGTTCACCTGTAATCCCTTGTTCCTCCTACAGAAATAGAATTAGTAGTTATATTTCTATGATTCTTACTTGGCCAACAAGATATGTCACACAGTACCATTTCTATCTGAGACCTTGTCCTTCACCAGCAGGACGTTATAGCTCCAGTAAACTGCTCCTCGGCTGCTAGTGTTGGTTACCGCTCTCAAAGAACATGAAATCCTGAAAAGAAACACAATAGAAAACATGCAATCACCATCACAGACATTTTCTGATCAACAAATACCATTGAGAATAGAATAGAGAATAGCGTAGCACATCATAGCATGAAATACAATACTAGACTTACGACGAGGAAACAGGCTCCGATCATCACAGCCTTCATCTTCACGTCTAGATCCATGGGGAACTGGATCCCAAAGTTATCAGCGTCCGTGAACGCCTCGCGGAGTAGACCGGTCCACTGCTTACTGATCTTCCCGATCTTATCCACTTCATCCATGGTCACTATCTGGAGAGGAGACAACGGTAGACTACAGTCAGTTTACACACAGACAGATGAAGCACCTTTTCTATTTTTACCTTCTGGGTGTTACTAGGTTGAAAATGATCAAATGGAGGAAATGGAGAACTTGTTAAATAGTACTTGTTTGGCTAGAATTCATTACATCGCAACATATTTGCTTTACTATTCTGCCTGCTGTCCAATCAAAGTCTCTTACATAATTCTAACATTTTGTTGTGAGGTCATCTTTAGTTTCTCCTGAAATAAATCTAAACTTTGAAGGAATTTGAATGGCAATATTGTCTCCATCATGGGTTCAATGTCTTAGAGCCAAACCGCCTTCAGAGCCTAATGCACCAGCATGCAAGAATGGCAACATTGTAACACTGTCCCACACAAACACACAATACATTGTCGGGGTCGGATGGATTCATTCACCCAGAACTCTTGTTGATTAGTAACATGTTTTACCTTGTTCAGAGAGAAACAGACAGGATGATGCCTTATGAAACCACACCAGGGTCCCCAGAACCAGTACATTTAACCATATTCTGTTTTCATAGATTTCATAATTTTCAGTGTGTGTTTGTGTGTGTATGTGTGTTTGGACAAACATACAGTGGTGTGAAAAAGTGTTTGCCCCCTTCCTGATTTCTTTGCATATTTGTCACATTTAAATGTTTCAGATCAAACAAATTTAAATATTAGTCAAAGATAACACAAAATGCAGTTTTGAAATGAAGGTTGTTATTATTAAGGGAAAACAACATCCAAACCCACATGGCCCTGTGTGAAAAAGGGTTTGCCCCCTACAACCTAATAACTGGTTGGGCCACCCTTAGCAGCAGCAACTGCAATCAAGCGTTTGCGATAACTTGCAATGAGTCTTTTACAGCGCTGTGGAGGAATTTTGGCCCACTCATCTTTGCAGAATTGTTGTAATTCAGCCACATTGGAGGGTTTTCGAGCATGAACTGCCTTTTTAAGGTCATGCCACAGCATCTCAATAGGATTCAGATCAGGACTTTGACTAGGCCACTCCAAAGTCCAAATTTAGTTTTTCTTCAGCCATTCAGAGGTGGACTTGCTGGTGTGTTTTGGATCATTGTCCTGCTGCAGAACCCAAGTTCGCTTCAGCTTGAGGTCACGAACGGATGGCCGGACATTCCCCTTCAGGATTTATTGGTAGACAGCAGAATTCATGGTTTCATTTATCACAGCAAGTCTTCCAGGTCCTGAAGCAGCAAAACAGGCCCAGACCATCACACTACCACCACCATATTTTACTGTTGGTATGATGTTCTTTTTCTGAAATGCGGTGTTACTTTTACGCCAGATGTAATGGGACACACACCTTCCAAAAAAGTTCAACTTTTGTTTCGTCAGTCCACAGAATATTTTCCCAAAGGTCTTGGTGATCATCAAGATGTTTTCTGGCAAAAATGAGACGAGCCTTAATGTTATTTTTGCTCAGCAGTGGTTTTCGTCTTGGAACTGCCATGCAGAACTCTTGCCCAGTCTCTTTCTTATGGTGGAGTCATGAACACTGACCTTAACTGAGGCAAGTGAGGCCTGCAGCTCTTTTGATGTTGTTGTGGGGTCTTTTGTGACCTCTTGGATGAGTCGTCGCTGCGCTCTGGGGGTAATTTTGGTTGGCCGGCCACTCCTGGGAAGGTTCACCACTGTTCCATGTTTTCGCCATTTGTGGATAATGGCTCTCACTGTGGTTCGCTGGAGTCCCAAAGCTTTAGAAATGGCTTTATAACCTTTTCCAGACTGATGGATCTCAATTACTTTCTTTCTCATTTGTTCCTGAATTTCTTTGGATCTCGGCATGATGTCTAGCTTGTGAGGATCTTTTGGTCTACTTCACTTTGTCAGGCAGGTCCTATTTAAGTGATTCCTTGATTGAGAACAGGTGTGGCAGTAATCAGGCCTGGGTGTGGCTAGAGGAATTGAACTCAGGTGTGATAAACATTTTGAGTTAAACCACAGTTGAGTTGTGTCATAACATGGGGGGGGGCAAACACTTTTTCCCACAGGGCCATGTGGGTTTGGATTTGGTTTTCCCTTAATAATAACAACCTTCATTTCAAAACTGCATTTTGTGTTTACTTGTGTTATCTTTGACTAATATTTAAATGTGTTTGATGATCTGAAACATTTAAGTGTGACAAACATGCAAACAAATAACAAATCAGGAAGGGGGCAAACACTTTCACACCACTGTACCTCAAAGTCAACGTCAGGCAAGCAACTCCAGCCACAGAAGGGTCCGTGCAGCCTCAGCACTGGCTCTCTGTGTTCATTCTCTATGATGAACTTCGGGGAGAAGGGGTGCCACTGCTGGACCACGTAGCCTACTGTGTTCCCTGGGGGGGCCTGCACCTCCAGCTGAGACAGGGGTGGTGGGGTATTAGAATAGAGAGGGGTGGTGGGGTAATAGAATAGAGAGGGGTGGTGGGGTAATAGAATAGAGAGGGGTGGTGGGGTAATAGAATAGAGAGGGGTGGTAGGGGGTATTAGAATAGAGAGGGGTGGTGGGGTAATAGAATAGAGAGGGTGGTGGGGTAATAGAATAGAGAGGGGTGGTAGGGTAATCGAATAGAGAGGGGTGGAGGGGTACTCGATGAGGGGGTGGAGGGGTAATACAATCGAGGGGTGTGGTGAGTCTTCGCTCGCGCGGGGTGGGCGGGTGCTAGCATAGGGGGGTGGCGGGGTTTACTAGATAGAGGGGGTGGATGGGGTGCGGCCGATAGAAGGGGTGGAGGGTGGAGGGGTACTCCATACAGGGAGGGGTGGTGGGGTACTCGACTAGCGGGGTAGGTACTGGAGGGGTGGTATGGGTCTAGAATGGAGGGGTGGTGGGGTAGTCACATAGCAGAGGGGTGGTGGGGTCTCGCTCGCGAGGGGTGGTAGGGTCTTGAATAGAGGGGGTGGTGGGGTACTAGCCTCGCGCGGGTGGTGGGGTCCTCGCCTCGCGCGGGTGGTCGGGTCCTCGCCTCGCGCGGGGTGGGGTCCTCGCCTCGCGCGGGGTGGCGGGGTCCTCGCCTCGCGCGGGTGGTGGGTCTTCGCCTCGCGCGGGGTGCGGGTCCTCGCTCGCGCGGGTGGTGGGTCTTCGCCTCGCGCGGGGTGGCGGGGTCTCGCCTCGCGCGGGGTGGTGGGGTCTCGCCTCCGCGGGTGGTGGGGTCTTCGCCTCGCGCGGGGTGGTGGGTCCTCGCCTCGCGCGGGGTGGTCGGGGTCTTGCCTCGCGCGGGGTGGTGGGGTCCTCGCTCGCGCGGGGTGTGGGTCCTCGCCTCGCGGGGTGGTCGGGTCCTCGCCTCGCGCGGGTGGCGGGTCCTCGCCTCGCGCGGGGTGGCGGGGTCCTCGCCTCGCGCGGGGTGGTGGGGTCTTCGCCTCGCGCGGGGTGGCGGGGTCCTCGCCTGCGCGGGGTGGTGGGGTCTTCGCCTCGCGGGGTGGCGGGGTCCTCGCCTCGCGCGCGCGGGTGGTGGGGTCCTCGCCTCGCGCGGGTGTGGGGTCTTCGCCTCGCGCGGGGTGGTGGGTCCTCGCCTCGCGCGGGGTGGTCGGGGTCTTCGCCCCGCGGGGTGGTGGGGTCTTCGCCTCGCGCGGGGTGGCGGGGTCCTCGCCTCGCGCGGGGTGGCGGGGTCCTCGCCTCGCGCGGGTGGGGGGTCCTCGCTCGCGCGGGGTGGCGGGGTCTCGCCTCGCGCGGGTGGTGGGGTCTTCGCCTCGCGCGGGGTGCGGGTCCTCGCCTCGCGCGGGGTGGTGGGTCCTCGCCTCGCGCGGGTGGTGGGGTCCTCGCCTCGCGGGGTGGTGGGTCCTCGCCTCGCGCGGGGTGGTGGGGTCCTCGCCTCGCGCGGGGTGGCGGGGTCCTCGCCTCGCGGGGGTGGTGGGGTCCTCGCCTCCGCGGGGTGGCGGGTCCTCGCCTCGCGCGTGTGGTCGGGTCCTCGCCTCGCGCGGGGTGGTCGGGTCCTCGCCTCGGGCGGGGTGGTGGGTCCTCGCCTCGCCGCGGGTGGCGGGGTCCTCGCCTCGCGCGGGGTGGCGGGGTCCTCGCCTCGCGCGGGGTGGTCGGGTCCTCGCCTCGCGCGGGGTGGTGGGGTCATCCTCAGCGGGGTGGTTGGTGGGGCAGGGAGTGGAGTGCAGCGTCAGTTGTGTTCGCATAGTGGACCAGTGGACTGGTGTTTGCCTCGTGGCGCCGGTTCTTTGGTGTTTGCATCGTGGCCGGTCGTTGGTGTTTGCCTCGTGGCGCCGGTGTTTGGTGTTTGCTCGTGCGCCGGTTGTTGGTGTTTGCCTCGTGGCGCCGGTGCTGGTGTTTGCCTCGTGGCCGCGTGGGTTGGTGTTTGCCTCGTGGCGCCGGTTCTTTGGTGTTTGCCTCGTGGCGCCGGTCGTTGGTGTTTGCCTCGTGGCGCCGGTGTTGGTGTTTGCCTCGTGGCGCCGGTGCTTGGTGTTTGCCTCGTGGAGAAGGTGGGTTGGTGTTTGAAAAATGGAGAAGTAAACAGGAACATTGTGAAGGGGGGTTAAGAAGGAAGGAAGGAAGGAAGGAAGGAAGGAAGGAAGGAAGGAAGGAAGGAAGGAAGGAAGGAAGGAAGGAAGGAAGGAAGGAAGGAAGGAAGGAAGGAAGGAAGGAAGGAAGGAAGGAAGGAAGGAAGGAAGGAAGGAAGGAAGGAAGGAAGGAAACAAACAAACATGAAAGTTAAAGAACAATATCATTGAAATGAGCCATGAGTTGGTCTCTGTGATGAGACATAAAGCTGCAATTCTTTAGGTGTAATACATTTAGAAAGGGGACCTGCCCTGTTATAGGGAAGAGTCCCAGAGACTAAAGGCAGCTCACCTCTTGCAGACAGCAGGGGAAGAAACAGGACATGCACTTTAGAGGTCTGGTGACTGTGATGACCTCCTGTCCAAAGTTGTCAAGGACTTTTATTGTGAAGGATCGTAGGGGTCCGCAGCACTGCCTGCTCAGACAGTCATTCTCCTCCACAGCATAGAACACGTTCTGGCCCATGGCATTACGCACCTCATACTTGTTGTTGCTCTCAAAGCCAGCCAGGGCTGTGGGAATACAACACATCATTTTGTAGTGGTTTATTTAACCTTGATTTAAACAGGGAGTCACCATTGAGCCCAGTGTCTCTTTCACAAGCGAGCGCTGATTATACAATTCATAAAGCCCAATACAATCAAGGGCAGGGGACATGATGGATACACACACACAGACACAGACACACACACACACACAGACACGCACACACACACACACACACACACACATACACGCACACACACACACACAAACACATACACGCACACACATACACACACACACACACAAACACATACACGCACACACACACACACACATACACGCACACACACACAAACACATACACGCACACACATACACACACACACAAACACATACACGCACACACACACACATACACGCACACAAACACATACACGCACACGCACACACATACACACAAACACATACACGCACACAAACACATACACGCACACGCACACACACACAAACACAGACACGCACACGCACACACACACATACACGCACACACACACAAACACAGACACGCACACACACACATTCACGCACACACACACACACAAATCTCAAATCTATGAAGACCATCATCAAAATAGTAATTCTTGTTTTTGTAAATTATTTTTGTACATACCTTCAATAAACTCGACTTTCTGTTTGATGAGTAGCTGATCAACCTAAATCATTGACAAGACAAGAGAAAGGTACAAACAATATCAGTCGATGTTCTACAGGTCTAAATTAATCCGAATCACGGAACAGGACGAGAGGACTCACCTGTGTTAGATATTCTAACCCGGGTGGGCATCCCGGCAGGCCAGGGTTGGGGACCTGGTACATATTCATCTTAACAGAAGCAGGTCCTAGCTGCTATTCAACTGTAGAAAAATGGTTACAACGTTATGAATGGCAACAAAGACTATCTGGCGCCACCTAGTGTTTCGATTTACAAGATAAACACAATTCCATAAATAAAAACGTACACAAATGATACAATGTATCGTTTTATTGTAGTCTTGTGTTTCGTATCCTCATAGACTGCACATGTAAATACAACCAACAGGCTAATAGCCTAAACGGTGTTCTCATGGTGAATGTCAGCAGGTGTAGTCTACTGCGCACTGTATTAACATCCCAATAAACCGATATAGGCTACCTATGCGTTTTTATAAATGAAAGAATAAACTGACAATTCTTCTCTGACCATAGGCTATATATCTTGGAAGTGAAAGGGTTTTAGCTGACAAGTCGGTAAGCAAGCAACAAATGGCGATCCCTTTTACTAAGCCGCTATAGTAGTAGCCTACAGTGTGACATGGCCCATATGCATTAAGCTTTCTGCATCTCAACAATGCGTGACCCAAAGTAGGATCCAAGTAAATTGGTTTGTACTTATCTACCTGTGTAGATCTATGCAGACCTGTGCAGATCTATCTATCTGTCTGAGTTCAGTTTAAAACGCACTCAATGACGAATAGGTAGAACACTGTTCAATTCAAATCTGGGAGGATTCGGGGAACGATAGCCTATTAGACTATAACAACGACACGGAATGATGAATTGACCTTTTGTGATAACAGCGGGATAAATAAAGCGGGATAAATAAAGCATGGTAAACCACGAATGTTTAATCTACTCTAAAGACTCACCCATATATTCTGGAAGAAAAATATAACAGTCCGCTTCACGAGCTCAGTATTAAACCTTTCATCTCATTGGACAATGTAGATGTCTTTCCCACCCGCATCAGCCAATGGTAAGCCGAGGCTGTGAATACCAGGAAGTATTTTCTGTCACGCGTTTTATTGTCATTACAGCGCATGCTCGTCTAGCCAGAGGTCTAAATTGGTTTTATGGTTTTACCACTATTGTCCTGAAGTATTTTGTGGTGTGATTTTATGAGATACAATTTGCCAATGCATGTAGAAGCCTAATCAACAGGCAATTATTAAAATATTATAATAATATTAAAATATGTTTTGATAATATTAACTCCTGTTCTTCGTGTTATTCATTAGGGTGACTTACAGACTGTAGAATAGTGGACCCTGATAAAGAATAAAGCTACAGCCAAGGAAGGGGATCCGCGCTAGGTCTAAATGCTTGAATACGAAAAAAATGAAAAACAGTGTGCATGATGAAAAAAAGAAAAAAACGTTATTGTAAAGTAAAAATGGCTCATTGAAAGCTGAAAATTATAAAATAAAAGTTTAAACATAAAAGTTGAAAGGTCAAAATCAAAGTGAAAATCGAAACAACAATCACGGCTCGTTACACAGGTAACCAACAGGTAGGCTATTGTTTCATGTGTAGCAAAAGTAAGCAACGGATTAATCTTTATCTTCAGCCCTGATAAGGCCTTTGTCATTAAGCCAGCAGGATAGTTAGGATGGATAGTTTGGTTGGATAGTTAGGATGGATAGTTAGGATGGATAGTTAGGATGGATAGTTAGGATGGATAGTTAGGATGGATAGTTTGGTTGGATAGTTAGGATGGATAGTTAGGTTGGATAGTTAGGATGGATAGTTAGGATGGATAGTTAGGATGGATAGTTAGGTTGGATAGTTTGGATGGATAGTTAGGATGGATAGTTAGGATGGATAGTTAGGATGGATAGTTAGGATGGATAGTTAGGATGGATAGTTTGGTTGGATAGTTAGGATGGATAGTTTGGTTGGATAGTTAGGATGGATAGTTAGGATGGATAGTTTGGTTGGATGTCACCTGGTGGTCATTCATCCATCCTGTCGGTGCCTTGTCAATAACATGTCTCCAAAACTGAGGAAAGGTGGCTCCAATGGTGTGTACATTTTCCCATTGGGATGTGTATAATGCTACTGTAGTCGCTTTACGGTAACATACTGTACTCTTACTGTAAAGCCTTATTTGCATATTTCCCAGAGGGCCTTGCCGTTCTAATGAATTGTAGAGCTACCACCCATGACTGTATTTGTTAGTGACAGAGAGATGGTTGTTGCGTTCATCCATGTTCAATCCTGTGGCCTTCACCATGTGAGATCCTAAGCAAATGTTATCATGACAATTAAATAATTTAACACAATATGTATTTCATAAGGCCTTGTTTTGAGGGCCTAGTTTTACTCTTATACAGTGGCCTGAAAGTCTAGGTTTACATCAGGCCTGCAAGTAGGGTTGCAAAATTATGCTACCTTTCCAAAAATGTTCAGTATTTGCAGAAATTAGGGAGGAATCTTCCAACCGGGATTTCTGGAAAACCTGGGAATTTTGGAAAAGGTACCAGAATTTTGCAACCCCTACCTGCAAGTCACATCATGCTGGTTTGCAAATGCATGTGTAATTCCTGTTGGAATCCAGCCAGAGTTAGGATATCCAACAGTTGGAATATATTCACTGGCAACATGCATTCAGCATCACTGCCATGGTTAAGGTGCTCAGACGGGCCGCGATAAATGGCAATTGAACAGTGAGAAAATCCGCCTTCCGCGTATAGAGACCAGCGGCCCCGATTATTGTCAGCTCGAATGCTGTCATTAAAACATTGTTTGATTGGTTGACAACGTACGGCGGCCGAGCGCTTTGGCAGCAGTGCCACTCACAGAAGCCAGCACCACGAACCACACCGCTTGCGAAACTGTTCGCTTTTAACTGCCCACTGCCCTACTCCCATTGACATCTTAGAGACCTTCGCCACTTACCGCACTCCGTCTGTAAGCTTCTTCACAGACATTCTGAGGTGACTACATAAGCCATTTAAAATGGAACAACCATTTCAGTAATGGGTGCAAAAAATCGAACTGACTGATTGGATTAGTTTAGAAACATGCATGTTATTTATCTTTGTGTAGCATAAGATTAATCAATCAATGTACAGACAAAAATACAGATATTAAATACAATTCTAAAAAAAACTACCTGCAGTAGAGCATGCTGGGAAATATGATAATGATTAGAGTTGTTTTACAGGAACTTACAGGTAACTGTTTTTTATAATATAAAACAGCATGACCACAAACAAAGCAATGTATATAAAATAACAAAACAGGTACCAATTAACTAAGACTAAAATATTACATTTATAATAATTTGCCTATAAAACTTAATATTTTTGCTTCAGAGGATGAGCTTTGATTTTGTTGTCTTTGTGCTTTTTGTGTGGCATTCTATTTTGAAAATTCACAAATTGTCACAAGTGTGCAGCCGTCGAGGACCTCCCTTCACATCTGTTCGATCAAAGTGGGTATGAGAGGCAGGGGATCACTGAATTTAACCGTAGCCTTATTCAGTGTCTGGTAATTGATACAGGGGCAAGAGACCTACGTCCTTCTTCTTCATGAAAAATAAGCTGGAAGAGGCCGGAGAAGTGGACGGACGGAGGAATCCGTGGGGATGGGGACGTGGGTGGCCTGGTCTGGACTTTCCACGGAGGTGGCACAGATAGACACAGACACATCCCATGACACTCCTGCGACCGACCCAACAACCTCCTCTCTGTCCACGATACACTGGGGTAATGCAACTGTAACCAGGGGAGACCTAAAACTACGGGGTGTGCAGGAGAGTCTAAGATGAGGAACATGATGCGTTCATTGTGGTTGTGATCAACTGTGAGGGAAATGGGAATCGTGGTCTGGCTCACCAGTCCTGTTCCTAGGGGACGGTTGTCTAGGGCATGGACTGGGCTACGGGGTTGTAAAGGGAGGAATGCGGAATTATAAGGCCACTGACCGGTCTAGGTGCCTGCAGCACCTGAGTCCACTAGGGCCAGGACACTCCGGGAAGGTGACAGGGAGGAGGACAGGCTGGGTGGACAGAGAGGAGCAAGGCACGTCCACGCCTACCTGGGAAGGTGCAGGAGCGCTCCTCGGCCTGTCGCTTCCTGGCCTGGTTCTCCTTCTGGGACAGGTGTTCCAGGGGTGGTCCGACTCCCCGCAGTAGGAGCAGAGACCCTGTTGACGGCGGCGTTGACGTTCCTCTGGGGGAAGGTGTGTCGTGCCCACCTCCATGGGCTCAGTCTCGCTGGAGGTTCATGGGAGAGACCCGAACCCCTGAGATGGGCGACGACGGGCACGCAGGAGATTATCCAGGCGGATGGCCATGGCGTTGAGCTGGTCCAGCGTGAGGTCCTCATCGCGACAGGCCAGCTCGGTCTGGACGTCCGCCTGTAGGCCGCTGAGGAAAACCGTCAACAGGGCCTGGTAGTTCCAGCCAGTGGACGCAGCCACTGTCCGGAAATCCAGAGCTTACTCAGACGCTGTCATGGAGCCTTGGCGCAGACAGAGGAGGTGCTCACCTCTTTCTCGGCCCTCTGTTGGATGGTCGAAAACGGCACAGAAGATTTGGGTGAAGTGCTCATAGGACTGTACTTCTGGACCGTCCCTCTCCCAGACGGCGTGCGCCCACTCCAGAGCCCGGCCTGTCAGCACCGAGATCACCAAGGCCACCTTGTCCCTCTCGGAGGCCGTCCCGGCATGACATGCAAGGTGGAGGTCACACTGCAGGAGAAACCCCCTAGAGTGAGCTGGGGTGCCGTCAAACCGCTCCGGGAGGGGCAGGTGGACGTTGCTGATCGGACCGGGTGATGTAGATGGTGGTGGGGTGGCTGGAACGACCTTGAGGAGCTGGGAAGATGGAGGTTTAGCCTGCAGTTGGCGTACGGTCCGAGTCACCTCGTCCATGGCAGTCCCGAGGTGCTCCGGGCACGGAGAGGTCGGGAAGTCTAGCTGCCTCCTGTTTTCATTCTGTCAGGTGTAGACAGGAGGAGGCAGGAGGAGGCAGGAGGCAGGAGGCAGTCACAGGTTTAGAACTACTGCATTTATTAAAGCACCATAGCTTAAACCGGGACGAAACCCACAGTGCAAAATATAAAGTACTTAGGAATATGTAGGAGAGATTCCTCTCAGGAAAACAAGCAACATATACAAAGACCAACAAAGACAAATGGCAGAGGGAGTATATATACATTGATAGAGTGGGGATTGGAACCAGGTGTGTGTGATGATGACAAGACAAGTCCGGGGGGTTGATGAGTGAAGGGCGTTTGCCAGCAGCAGGTTCGGCAGCAGCTAGAAGGCCGGGGTTGATGAGTGAAGGGCGTTTGCCAGCAGCAGGTTCGGCAGCAGCTAGAAGGCTGGCGACGCCGAACGCCTGAGCTGGACAGGAGGGGGAGTGAACTGCTTTTATGTTTTAAGTAGTACTTTATACGGTAACTTTCAAAAGACATCAAATATTTCCCGGCCTTTTAATTTTTCCCCACAATGCAATTTCATTTACGGTAATCTACTGTATTCTGTTTATGCAGTATTACTGTTGATTATACAGTCATTAACTCTCATTAACACATTAACTCAGCCATAGTAGTATGGCACCCCTGGAGCAAATTAGGGTTAAGTGCCTTGCTCAAGGGCACTTATCGTACTACTATGGCTGACCCTGTAAAACAACACCTATCATTCTACTATGGCTGACCCTGTAAAACAACACCTATCATACTACTATGGCTGACCCTGTAAAACAACACCTATCATACTACTATGGCTGACCCTGTAAAACAACACCTATCATACTACTATGGCTGACCCTGTAAAACAACACCTATCATACTACTATGGCTGACCCTGTAAAACAACACCTATCATACTACTATGGCTGACCCTGTAAAACAACACCTATCATTCTACCATGGCTGACCCTGTAAAACAACACCTATCATACTACTATGGCTGACCCTGTAAAACAACACCTATCATACTACTATGGCTGACCCTGTAAAACAACACCTATCATACTACTATGACTGACCCTGTAAAACAACACCTATCATACTACTATGGCTGACCCTGTAAAACAACACCTATTATACTTCTATGGCTGACCCTGTAAAACAACACCTATCATACTACTATGGCTGACCCTGTAAAACAACACCTATCATACTACTATGGCTGACCCTGTAAAACAACACCTATCATACTACTATGGCTGACCCTGTAAAACAACACCTATCATACTACTATGGCTGACCCTGTAAAACAACACCTATCATTCTACTATGACTGACCCTGTAAAACAACACCTATCATACTACTATGGCTGACCTTGTAAAACAACACCTATCATACTACTATGGCTGACCCTGTAAAACAACACCTATCATACTACTATGGCTGACCCTGTAAAACAACACCTATCATACTACTATGACTGACCTTGTAAAACAACACCTATCATACTACTATGGCTGACCCTGTAAAACAACACCTATCATTCTACTATGACTGACCCTGTAAAACAACACCTATCATTCTACTATGACTGACCCTGTAAAACAACACATTTCACTTCACCTATCCGGTGTATGTGACAATAAAACATATATTTGAATTTCTTTCAAAACATTGTTCAACTGTCATTTTGAACTGATGGATGGTCGGTCCTTGAGGCTATGTAGTGTTTGTTTACATTTACTTTGTTTAAAAACATTTGAGTTAAACCAGCTTATATCTCTGGTTCTGACGGGGTACGACAGTTGAACTAAGGTCATGAAGCATTTATAAATTATATTATTCAATAATCAATGGTTATATATCACCAAATCAACAGTCCAAAAATGGATGTAACAACTTCATATTTCATAATATCACAAAACTACCTGGGTGTTATTTGGACCCTGTTACTGACCTAATAGTGAAGTCTACACTTCAACTGTTTCTATGTACTGCTTAAGGCAACAGTCGTTCTGACTATTGTCTGGATGAGACAACTGGTTTAGCTCTGCTAGTGAGAGTTGCCTCAGAAGCTGCACCTGGATCGTCAGGAACCTACAAGTTAACCAGCATTACTATGACCATCATACTTTTGAATCCAGATGTCACGCCCTGATTTAGAGAACTCTTGTTGGTTGGGTCAGGGTGTGAGTTTCTGTTGAGATCTATGTTATTGTATTTCTATGTTTATGTATCACTATGACCATCATACTTTTGAATCCAGATGAGGCCAATCCAGATATGACCAATCCAGATGAGGCCAATCCAGATGAGGCCAATCCAGATATGACCAATCCAGATGAGGCCAATCCAGATGAGGCCAATCCAGATGAGGCCAATCCAGATGAGGCCAATCCAGATGAGGCCAATTCAGATTTGACCAATCCAGATGAGGCCAATCCAGATGAGGCCAATCCAGATGAGGCCAATCCAGATGAGGCCCATCCAGATGAGGCCAATGCTATCAGATAGTAAAGCAATGAGGAAACAAACAACATGACGTACCTGACATGCCAAACACAAGCTTCCATTCATTTCTTATTTGTGGTGTAGTCACTAAATAATACTGATCAAAATGTAAACATGAATCTATGAGTGTCAAGACAGAAGAACAATAGAGTACTGGTTGGTGGCGTTGATGAACAGATTGGTTACATAGTCATAAACTGGTGGCTTACCTACCACAATGTAAAGAAGCTTATTAGGACAATACTTTAGGAATCAGTGTAACATAGTATACTGCCTCCAGATTGCATATTATCTTAACAGTATCTGTAATGAAATGAGGGGGAGGAGTTCTTATAGCGAACCGCTCTGCCAGACCCAAAGACATATTTTAGCCACAATCCCAGGGTATCGCCATTTGGGAGAGATTGTGAGTCAGCTAGCTAGCTGCCTAGCATTGTTCCAGCTAGACTCAGACCTAAAGGGCAACAGCTGTGGGAGGCAAGCCGTTATCCAAGGATAACTAGCCTACAACAGCGGTTGTCCACAGCCTTGATGAGATTTACATAAAGACAATTGAATATTTACACTTTAGCAGACACCCTTATCCGGAGCAACTGACAGTAGTGAGTGAATACTTTTCAATAGTTTTTTCATACTAGTCCCCGTGGGAATCGAACCAACAACCCTGGCCTTGCAAAGGCCATGCTCTACCAACTGAGCTACACGGAACTATGTGGTAGCAGTACACATGGTTTGCACGTCTCAACGGTAAAACATAAACATTGAAATTGACCCCCATTGGACCTAATTGACCTAATGGGGGTCAATTTCACTTTGTTTTTTACCTTTTAACTTTTATGTTTAAACTTTTATTTGATCATTTTAAATGTTAAATTAGCCATTTTCATTTACACGTGACAACGACCTATTTTTCATTTTCACCTAACAATTTTATTATGGCACGAATCATATGCACTGTTAAAAAAATATAAAAGCATTTATAATTTTCGCATTTCAATTAACCCTTTAAACATTGTATTTTCAAACTGGCACTGATCCCCCTCCATAGTTAAAAGGTGCAGAAATACTTATTTGACAAGTGCAGGAGTGCCACTCTCCATGTAGGCCTATAGTGATGGATGGATGTACAAAACCCCCCCAAAAGAAGACAGACATTCAAACATATCCTAGCTGAATAAACTTTTCATGATAATTAAAAAGCTAATTGCAAATCCCTTAGCTGCATGGCACAGCTCAGAGTGTGTCTTTGCTTCTCTGTTCACCGGAAAACACCATTTGAATGAGGGGATTCGATTAAGCCGGCTCAGGCGCCAAACAGCAATCTGCGCCGCTCGGTCACGTTGTCAACAATGCAGCATGACGCATCATTCAGAAATCTCTTTTACATAAAATACACGTTAGAATTTTCGAGTTTTCATTGGGAAGTCAGATAAAGCATTTAAAAAAAAATCAAACAGAGAATCCTAAACGGGGCACGCAGCCCCGGAACCGCAGCCCGGTTCCAAAAAAGAATGCAATCTACGCTAACCAGGTTCACCCGGTGCATGCCCGGGGGCATTAATTGAATCCCCTCAATGACACCCACTGGAAGTTGGTGGGAAAACTGCTGCTCGATAAAAAGATGGCGGAAGCGGACGGTGAAGTGGATTCTGAATCTAATGGCGGTAGAATCAAGGAGGATTGGAATATTGTCCAAAATAATCGAAAATGGAGCTAAACAGTAAGTGTTTGCAGAAGGGAGAAGCTGAGATGTCCAAGTTGTGGAAAATATCATATAATGTGTTATAAAAGTAATGAAAATGTGACACGTTGCAATTGTGGTGGTAACCATGAAGCTACATCTTTCGATTGTCCGACAAGGGTGAAAGAGAATGAGGTGGCCAAAGTCAGGGTTATCCAGAGCATTTCATATGCAGCAGCTGTTAAAAGAGTTGAGGGTTTGAATGGTGCTCCTGAAGAGTCCATGGTGGTGGATAGGCCTTCACTGCAGGCTGCAGGGGTTGCCTTTCACCAGCAGGATCCTGACATTTTAAAAGGTTAAGAAGGTGTACTTTGTGGCCTTTATAGCTATGGTGATTAAAGGCACTGCCAAGGTGGAGAGAAGGTCCATGAAGATAGATATCATTGTGGAAGCGGCGGAGTGGTTCCTGGGGCTGAAAGATTTCTCGGCGGAGGAATATTGTCACAAGCCGAACCACCCCTCAGGACATAGAGCCGGAGAAGGGAGATATGGAGAATTGAAGGAAGAAGTGAGAGTTTTGTTTTGTTTTCATCAATGTACTATTTTTATTTAGGTGGATTAAGTTAGTTTCCCTATCACATATGGATTTTATTTTTACCTTGTTTTGGTTTTTCAACCTGTCCAGTTGGTGGCGCCAATACAGCTTTTTGGGATGTAGTCCACCATAAAACCCACAGAAGAAGAAGAAGTGGAAACCTGCTGAGCAGAACCAGGAAGTTACTGTAAGTTTGAAATGTTAGAAATGTTTGTTACTAAGGAAAACAATGGCAAAATATAAACTTAACTCCCAACAAATATTTTGTAAGTACTCCTGGTTCGGCAATGTGTCTGTTTCTTACTGAGTTGTAGAATGTGTAAACTGTGACAAATGTTTATAAAACATAAACGGACCATCGGTTGTCTAGGAGATGCAAATAGCATCTTACAGCGCGTCAGGAAGATAAACAGGAAATGGTCCATTTCAGGCTCAAGTGTTTGAGTCCATGTGGTCCTGGGACATAGACACAAACCTTGGGAGTCTTTTTGGCTTTTCTTTTTCATCGTGAGTGAATTAATGGAGGAGAATTCGCACGTTTAGAAACTAGACAGGCAGGTGTGATGTAGTCGTTTGTATGTGTATGTTTTGTATTGTTTATAAATGATACAATAAAATCATATTAAAAAAAAAATTATAAAACATTCTAAAAACGTAGATAGGCCCTACTGAAGTGACAGTGTCGGCTACAGTCCACGTCCATCTTCAGTCCATTCTGTATACAGCCTTGGTTTCTCAAATGACTGCCTCGCCTGGTTCACCAACTACTTCTCAGATAGAGTTCAATGTGTCAAATCGGAGGGCCTGTTGTCTGGACCTCTGGCAGTCTGTATGGGGGTGCCACAGGGTTCAATTCTTGGGCGGACTCTTTTCTCTGTGTATATCAATGATGTCGCTCTTGCTGCTGGTGACTCTCAGATCCACCTCTACGCAGACGACACCATTTTGTATACATCTGCCCCTTCATTGGACATTGCGTTAACAAACCTCCAAACGAGCTTCAATGCCATACAACACTCCTTCCGTAGCCTCCAATTGCTCTTAAACGCTAGTAAAACTAAATGCATGCTCTTCAATCGAACGCTGCTGGTACCCGCCCACCTGACTAGAATCACTACTCTCGACGGGTCTGACCTAGAGTATGTGGACAACTACAAATACCTAGGTGTCTGGTTAGACTGTAAACTCTCCTTCCAGACTCACGTTAAGCATCTCCAATCAAAAGTTAAATCTAGAATCGGCTTCCTATTTCGCAACAAAGCCTCCTTCACTCATGCTGCCAAACATGCCCTCGTAAAACTGACTATCCTACCGATCCTTGACTTCGGCGATGTCATTTACAAAATAGCCTCCAACACTCTACTCAGCAAATTGGATGTAGTCTATCACAGTGCCATCCGTTTTATCACCAAAGCCCCATATACTACCCACCATTGTGACCTGTACGCTCTTGTTGGCTGGTCCTCACTACATATTCGTCGCCAAACCCACTGGCTCCAGGTCATCTATAAATCACTGCTAGGCAAATCCCCGCCTTATCTTAGCTCATTGGTCACCATAGCAACACCCACCCGTAGTCTGCGCTCCAGCAGGTATATCTCACTGGTCTTCCCCAAAGCCAACACCTCCTTTGGCCGCCATTCCTTCCAGTTTTCTGCTGCTAATGACTGGAACAACTGCAAAAATCTCTGAAGCTGGAGACTCTTATCTCCTTCACTAACTTTAAGCATCAGTTTACCGATCACTGCACCTGTACACAGCCCATCTGAAATTAGCCCACCCAACTACCTCATCCCCATATTGTTATTTATTTTGCTCATTTGCACCCCAGTATCTCTATTTGCACATCATCTCTTGCACATCTATCACTCCAGTGTTAATACTAAATTGTAATTATTTTGCACTATGGCCTATTTATTGCCTTACTTGCTTCATTTGCACACACTGTATATATATTTTCTATTGTATTTTTGACTTTATGTTTTGTTTTACCCCATATGTAACTCTGTGTTGTTGTTTTTATCGCACTGCTTTGCTTTATCTTGGCCAGGTCGCAGTTGTAAATGAGAACTTGTTCTCAACTGGCTTACCTGGTTAAATAAAGGTCATGGGGCGGCGCACAATTGGCCCAGCGTCGTCCAGGATAGGGATGGGAATGGCCGGCAGGAATGTAGCTCAGTTGGTTGAGCATGGCGTTTGCAACGCCAGGGTTTTGGGTTCAATTCCCACGGGGGGCCAGTAAAAAAAAAAAAATATATATATATAAAAAATAATAATGTATGCACTCACTAACTGTAAGTCGCTCTGGATAAGAGCGTCTGCTAAATTACTAAAATGTAAATGTAAATGTAAAAGAAAAGTGGATTGAACATACCAGTTGTAAACTGATGTCTCTACCACAGGGGGGCAGTGTTGAGCTAACCTTCAGCTATCAACCAACAAGGCAATGTGAGAGGAGTCGAGATACAGTGTGTATATATATACAGACTGGCTAATGAGACTACATTGGCCTAATAAAGAGAAAATACTGTTTGGCATGTCCATGTCCATGCAATGGAGGTAACAGCAAATAATGAACACATGATAGTTATATCATGTTATGCATGTAAAATAAAAGCTTGTGAAATGAAAGATTGTGAAATAAAAGCTTGTGAAATAAAAGATTGTGAAATAAGATGTCCATAATACAGTATTTGTGGATATCCATTTCAAACAGATAACACAGAGCAGAATAACATAATATTGACAACATGAAGGAAACCAGGGACTGTGTCTCATTTAGGAGAGAACAGAGGTCCCCCACTGCATCAGCAGTTTAAACTGCCTTTCTACATCTGTGAGATCAAACACACTGATGCAATAACTTAGAAATAGTGGCTTTCTGAAACACCATCTGAACAAACAGGCAGAACCGTGAGGGGTCTTTGAAACACACACACCCACACACACACACACACACACACACACAAACACACACACACACATACACACACACACACACACACACACACACACACACACACACACACACACACACACACACACACACACACACACACACACATTCACCCAAAGGGTGGAGGACCTAGGATCATGGAATCAGAAAATAAAGACAATCTGACCCTTCATGGTCCTGTATGTATGTGTGTGTGTGTGTGTGTGTGTGTGTGTGTGTGTGTGTGTGTGTGTGTGTGTGTGTGTGTGTGTGTCTGTGTGTGTGTGTGTTTGTGTGTGTGTGTCTGTGTGTGTGTGTGTTTGTGTGTGTGTGTCTGTATGTATATGTCTGTGTGTGTATGTGTGTGTGTGTGTCTGTGTGTGTGTGTTTGTGTGTGTGTGCCTGTGTGTGTGTGTGTGTGTGTGTGTGTCTGTGTGTGTCTGTGTGTGTCTGTGTGTCTGTGTGTGTGTGTGTGTGTCTGTGTTTGTGTGTGTGTGTGTGTGTGTGTGTCTGTGTGTGTGTGTTTGTGTGTGTCTGTGTGTGTCTGTCTGTGTGTGTGTGTCAAATCAAATAAAAGTTTATTGGTTGCGTACACAGTTTGTCAGATGTGATATCGAGTGCAGTAGAATGCTTATGTTACTAGCTCCTAACAATGCTGTAAAATGGCAAACAGGTACAGAAATAATCAATTTAATAAACAAGAAATCAAGAAATGTCAGAACGAATCCAATTAACAACCCAAATAGCACTGTAACAGATGCAATCTATACAAACAGTATGTACACCAGATGACTTCACACAAGGTAAATCATGAAATGTACAGCAGTAGATATATTACAGTGAGATAAATAATATATGGTGTGTATGGACTGTGTAACTGAAATACAATGTACAGCAGTAGAAATATTAGAAAGGGTGCAGTTGCCGTCCCAGATACAGCCCCACAGAGCCTAAGGGAGCCTGTCTAAGGGAGCCTGTCTAAGGGAGCCTGTCTAAGGGAGCCTAAGGGAGCCTGTCTAAGGGAGTCTCCTCAGTCTCCTGAGGTTGAAGAGGCACTGTAGCGCCTTCTTCACCACACTGTCTGTGTGAAGGGACCATTTCAGGTCATCAAGTGATGTGCACGCCAAGGAACTGGAGGTTTTTGACCCTCTCCAATGCGGCCCCGTCGATGTGGATGGGGGCGTGCTCTCTCTGCTGTCTCCTGTAGTCCACGACCAGCTCCTTCATTTTGTTGACGTTGAGGGGGAGGGTTTTTTCCTGGCGCCACTCCGCCAGGCACTCACCTGGCTCTCGTTGTTGTTGGTAATCAGGCCTACCACTGTTGTGTCGTCTGTCATTTTGATGATTGAGTTGGAGGCGTGCGTGGCTACGCAGTCATGGGTGAACAGGGAGTACAGGAGGGGGCTGAGCACGCACCCTTGTGGGGGCCCCTGTGTTGAGGATCAGCGTAGTGGAGGTGTTGTTTCCTACCTTCACCACCTGGGGGCGGCCCGTCAGGAAGTCCAGGACCCAGTTGCACAGGGCAGGATGTGTCTCTCTGTGTGTTACATATTTGCTTGTATAGTATGTGTATATGTAGCCAGTTTGACTGTGTGTGTGTCTCTGTGTGTGTCTCTCTCTGTGTGTGTGTGTGTGTGTGTGTGTGTGTGTGTGTGTGTGTGTGTGTGTGTGTGTGTGTGTGTGTGTGTGTGTGTGTGTCTGTGTGTGTGTGTGTGTCTGTGTGTCTCTGTGTCTCTGTGTGTGTGTGTGTGTGTGTGTGTGTGTGTCTGTGTGTCTGTGTGTGTGTGTGTGTGTGTGTGTGTGTGTGTTAGTACATGAAGGTGGTGCTCTGTCCTCCCGTGGGTAATTGGTTTTGCTCCCCCTAACGAGGGTAATTGGTTTTGCTCCCCCTAACGAGGGTAGTGTTGTCATATTGTTCCATAATGAAGAGTAGAAAAACCCTTCCATTAAGTTACCCTGCTCTGCTCTCATCTCAACCTCCTGTTCATTAGCTTAGCACAAGGTTACAATATATAACATACAAACCCGTATGTGCATTAAGGTATATACATTACAGTACATACAGTAGTAGCATTAGGTTTATAATACATACAGTACCATACAGTATGTCTCCAGTCAGTTACAATACATGACAGTAACCATACAGTATAGTAAGGGTGTAGGACACATTAGGGTTATAATTACACATTTGAAGTGAGTACCAAAGACAGGGGAGGTAGAAGGAGGAGGATACAGCACACGGACGAGGACGCGTGAACCAAAGATAAATGAAAAAAGCGAGAACTGAGTGACGAAGCAGAGCAAAGCGGGAGAGTAAAAGAACCAAAAGAGAGAGTACAAGAGGGGGAGCGTGATGTAGATAGAGATAGGAGAGATATGGGTAAGCTAGGAGATGGAGTAAGATTAGATCTATATATATATCGAACCTCTGACACAGATACTCTCACAGTACTATCGATATGATGATATATTAAGATTACGAACCCCATATCATTCTCTTCTTTTTTTTATGGGATTGTTAAATTGAGAGTAGATGCGATATCAAGCTGGACATCTCTCTTCTCTAGATCCCCTCGCCACTCTATCCCATATTAATAGCGTCGCAAAAATTAGCTACGAAAACATCATGTAGCGAAACACACATCGATGGACGAAAAGAAAGGCGGTGTATAGGGATTGTAGTAGATAAAGAGGTAGAGATAGAGAGAGAGTATAGGGAGAGAGATGGAAGAGAAAAGCCTCCCAGGATGTATAGAGAGTAAGAGAAAGGAGCGAAGCTATCATGAGCGCGACCGCAGAGCTAATGGAACAGAGGCACACTCGACCATAGCGCTGCGAAAAAATGCTTGCGACTCTCCATATGGCTTCTCGTTCCAATTCCCACAGCGCGGCTGGTAGCAAAGTGGTTATGCGTTATGAGTACTATCGCTTACTATCGCGACTCTAGAGGCGATAGAAGAGCGAGAGGCGCGTAGAGGGAAGAGGAAGAGGAGATATAGAATTATTCTACTAACTTTTGTACCTCTTCCAAGACATATACTGCGATGTAAGGAGGAAAGATGAATAGAGAGATACCCTTATAAGACCCAAATTTTTACACGAAGGAGGTTGGTAGGAAAGATATAAAGAGAGAAGAATCTATCTCTAACACCGTCTTGTCTCTCTCTCCCTCTGTCTCGCTCTCTCTTGTATCTATCTCTCTCTCTCTAAACTTCTATCCTTTCTGTCACTCGTATCTCTCTCTTTCTCAATTCCAATTTCAATTTAAGGGGCTATTGGCTATGGGAAAGTGGTTGTTTGTGTTAACATGGCCCAAAGCCAAGTGTGTGAGACTGAACAAAATGTAAAGTAGAAGTAAATAAGTAAAACAAAAAGTGAATAATTATAATTAAAATAAAACAACAAATAAAAGATAACAGGAAACTTACACTCAAAGGATTAAGAAAAAATAAATCCAGAAGTTGCAAACGAAAATAAAGACATTTCAAAATGTCATATTATCGGAGGATATACAGCGTTGTAATAAAAAAAAAAAATGTGGCATGAAAAAGATATGTGCAAATAGGTAAAGTTCTCTCTCTCGACTATATATTAATATATATCTTAGCGATGATTGGAGATGATATATAGTATTAGATAGGGTATTAGAGAGATAGACGGAGGTTATATACGTATATTCTCAAGTTCAATTCAAAGGACTGAGGACATGGCAAGCGCTGAAATTGACTTACATCTGGCAAAAGGTAACATTATAACAAAAACAAAAATGGTTTGGTGGGGTGGGGACCCAACGCACTAAAAATAGTAGTAGTGGACATGGGATTACCATTAACAGCAACTACAACAAAAACAATATAATGAGCATCACAACATTAAAGTTAACATGTAATCGACCAGTCTCAACCTTGGACTGAGAAGACACATACATGCTATGAAGGCCAAATACAAAACAGGAAAAAATTAGGGACATACATTAAAGTTGCACTGGCTTTGTCCTTCAGGTGTGTGTCGGTTTTGTGTCAGGGGGAGGACAGGGGGAGGACCAGGTTTAGGAAAGGGGGTGTTTGGCACAGGCAGTGGGTGGGCATAGGATGGAACAATCTTTGGCTGCAACACCACCCCCCCAAAACCTAAAAAGAGAGGGAAGAGGCGGATCGAGAGAGGACGGAGAGGAGCAGATATGAGGACAGAGAGCCGAGAGAAAGAAGAAAAGATGATTGATTAGAGGCGGAGTGAAGTAGCAAAGAAAGGAGGGAGGAGAAACTGAAGAGAGAAGAAAAGAGACAGAGAAGGTATCCTTCTGTCTTCGATTTCTCGCCCGCCGGCGCGCCCCAAGATATAGGAAAACCGAGAGAGAAATCATCTATCTGACAGAGGATCTGAGTAACAAGATCTAGCCCAAACCGGACGGGTGGAACGAGAGAAGCAGTGTAGAGCTAGAGAAGATCGACGGAGTGTGAGGGCAGTGGGGGGTGGAGACGAGAAAAAAGATGGTTATAAACAAAAAAACAATCTATATAGGGGAACACTGAGATCTATCTCTATATCTATGATAAATATATTAGTCTATCTATCTACACACGTAGCTGATGCTGAGTAGAATTCGCGATGTATCTAATCTCCATCTGGATAGCTATATCTCTACGATATATCTCGAAGTAGAGCAGAGGTCTCGTGGAGATCCGATCGGAAGAACGACATGATGATGATTAAACGAGATATATATCAGACAACATTCGGCGGAGTCGATATCGATCCGATTGAAGGAGGGTACGATCACCAATGCCTACTGCACAAAAGAAGTATATGCAGTAGTATAGGATGCAGGAAGTCTGGGGGAGGCGACGCCAATGCTAGGAGAAGAAAGGGATGCTCTCTAGAATGAGCTTGCATCGCTCTAATAGCTATATACTATAGCATTTATATATACAAAGGTATATCCAAATCTTCAAACACCGAATATATATGATATATATCGCTCGATACTAACCTACAAATAGTGGATCTATATCTATTCTATCTCTATAGCTCTATATCTATATAGTATCTCCTCCTACTATATCTCTCTCTCTATGATCTCTCTCTATATATCTACTAAAGATCACATATGGTGTATATACCCAATATCATATCCCAAACTTTTATACATTTCTATATTATAGGTAAAGATTGGAGATGTTAAATCAATCTATATTCAAGTGATGTAGAGCCAAAAATCTATTCTCCACAGGAGACTTTATGCGTATTGAATATCTCTTACTTGTTCTATCCATATCTCTCTCCCAACACCATTCTTATATATATCTTTCTTCTATCCAATAGTGGCTTCAATCCGCTATAAAACCATTCTCACACTATCTTCTGCACTATAACTACAATCGTGAGAGACAAATATATCTCCCAATAGTAGTAGGTGTTCTGACACTGTAGGGCATATGTATAGTCCCAAAATCTCTCTAAAAAGAAAAGATGCTAGGAGGCTATATATCAAGAGTACATGATAGATATATAATATTATAGAGTAATATATAGGATCTATATCTATATCTAAACGAGTTCAGCTCTATATTGTTCTCTCCCCCCTGCACCCATCCCCCAATCTCTCTCCATATTTTCTGACTCGGATACTATAGTCCTCTTTCATCGTATACGAAGGATGTTGTATGATCCACACACACAACACCCACAAAATTAACGAGAGAAAAAAATGCGAGATCGTTACGAGAGGAGAGCTGAGATGAGAGAGAGAGGATGATAGGAGCGTATAGGAGGGAGCATTAGGGAGAGAGGAGCTGTCAGGGCGATGTGTGGGTGAGTACAGATGTGAGTCATATTATAGTAGAAGGGATGAAACGCGGGAGAGACGTCGATCAGGCCCCACAGACCAGGAGAATGCGACAAAGCCGGAGGGGCTAGGAGAGAGAGGGGAAGAAAAAAGCGGTCTCTAAACCATCCCCCCACCCCCCCCGCATCTAAGAAGAGATGACGCTAGCCCACATGACGCTTATATCTAGATATCTCGCCTATATCTCCTAGCTCGATAGTCGCCGATATCGCTCTCTACTTCTCGACTATGCCTCTATCCTTCCACTCTGTAGCGCTCCCACAATGTATAAATGTAGATCCCACTTCTCATATTCACTCTCTCCATCCCGCTCTCTGTCGGAGCACACAATCTCGCTCCATAATTGCGCTATATCTAACGCTTTCCTCTCCACGCTGTCCGGTCTAACCCTCTAGCACCACATTCTCTTATCTATATCTCACTATCTATCTATGTATATATATATGCTTCCTCAGTCTATCTATGTCTCCCTCTGTCTCTCTCTCTGCCCTCGGTGTCCTCTCCCCAGCTCGCTGCCACCTTCACTCTCTCTCTCCTTCCCTCTGTCACTCTCTCTGTCCCTCTCTCCCTCCCCCTTCACTCCCCCATCTCTCTCTCTCCTCTCTCTCTCTCTCTCTCTCTCTCTTTTCCCCTGTCATTTTCTTTGTTAGCTGTGACTTTTCTCTGTGTGGTTTATCTCAGCGGAGACAGTATGCCTCTCGCTGGCTCACGGCAGCCGTTTCCACGGCAACTTTCTAATTGATTTGGACGAGATCCAGACTGCACTGGATACCCAGCGCGTTATTGATGTCAAAAGAAACGTATAATACGAGAAGATGTGGATAGCCATATGGTTGGTTCCACACAGCCTCAGCCTCAACCTCAGCCTGGCTCCATGCAGGCCATTTAGCCGTTTTCAATGAGACGTTTTGTTATATTGGTGAATAGAACCCATGTGATTGATGATGATATTTCATAATTTTGATCTTTTTTTTTTGTATGAGGGATAATGAGGATAGAAACGTTCAATAGGAGCCAGTGAGCTGTCAGTGTGTTATTCAGGATAGCGACTGTCAATAGAGTGGCGCAGCGGTCTAAGGCTCTGCATCTCAGTACTTGAGGCGTCACTACAGACCCCCTGGTTCGATTCCAGGCTGTATCACAACCGGCCGTGATTGGGTATCCCCATAGGGCGGCGCACAATTGGCCCAGTGTCGTCTGGGTTTGGCCGGTGTAGGCCGTCATTGTAAATAAGAATTTGTTCTTAACTGACTTGCCTAGTTAAATAAAGGTAAAACTTTTTTTTTTTTTAAGATAGAAACTCTCAATAGGAGTCAGTGAGCCGTCAGTGTGTTATTCAGGATAGCGACTGTCAATAGGGTTGAGGTTTTAGGTGAAGATCGGCCATTACTCCTCATCTGGTGAAGAGCATGCAGGGACCACATGGTGTTCATGAAATTATGAATTAAATTAAATGTTGAATTATACTTCCTGTATGTTCCACACATAATAATAGTTAACTGAGCGAACAGAGTGAAGATGATCAGTCAAAGATGGTGAAACAATATCGATAGACCAAAAAGAGAGATAGAGATACTTATTTCCTTTTCCACCAGAGGAGCAAACCAGGTCATACACTACATACCATACCGTACAGTCCCAGTGAATTACCCTGGCAAATGTTTACAATAGATACAGTGCCTTCAGAAAGTATTCACACCCATTTTTCCACGCTTTGTTGTGTTACAAAGTGGTATTAAAAATGGATTTAATTGTCATTTTTGTGTCGAAGATCTACACAAAATACTCTGTAATGTCAAAGTGGAAGAAAATATCTATATGTTAGAAGCACCTTTGTCAGCAATTACAGCTGTGAGTCTTTCCGGGTCAGTCTCTGAGAGCTTTCCGGGTCAGTCTCTGAGAGCTTTCCGGGTCAGTCTCTGAGAGCTTTCTGGGTCAGTCTCTGTGAGTCTTTCTGGGTCAGTCTCTGAGAGATTTCCGGGTCAGTCTCTGAGAGCTTTCCGGGTCAGTCTCTGAGAGCTTTCTGGGTCAGTCTCTGAGAGCTTTCCGGGTCAGTCTCTGAGAGTCTTTCTGGGTCAGTCTCTGAGAGCTTTCCGGGTCAGTCTCTGAGAGTCTTTCTGGGTCAGTCTCTGAGAGCTTTCCACGCCTAGATTGTGCAACATTTGTCCATTATTATTTTCATAATTTTTCAAGCTCTGTTAAATTGGTTGTTGATCATTGCAAGACAACCATTTTCAGGTCTCGCAATAGATCTTCAAGCAGATTTAAGTCAAAACTGTAACTCGGCCACTCAGAAACATTCATTGTCTTCTTGGTAAGATTTGCCATTGTGTTTTAGGTTATTGTCCTGCTGAAAGGTGAATTCATCTCCCAGTGTCTGGTGGAAAGCAGACTGAACCAGGTTTTCCTCTAGGATTTTGCCTGTGCTTAGCTCTATTCCATATTTATGTATTTTTTACTCCCCAGTCCTTGCCGATGACAAGCATACCCATAACATAACGCAGCCACCACCATGCTTGAAAATATGGAGAGTGGTACTAGGTAATGTGTTGTTTTGGATTTTCCCCAAACATTTCACTTTGTATTCAGGACAAAAAGTGAATTGCTTTGGAAATTTGTTTTGTGGTATTACTTTAGTGCCGTGTTACAAACAGGATGCATGAACCAGGTAAATGTTCCAAAGGCTGGGCCTAATTTTATTTTATTTTATTTTATTTAACCTTTATTTAACCAGGAAGGGCTCATTGAGATTTAAAATCTCTTTTTCAAGAGCGTCCTGGCCAAGATAGGCAGCACCAAGTCATTACAAAAAATTACAGACAGACAACATGAAAAACTACAAGTAATCTAGTAAAAAACCATTCATGAATTCACAAGAGTATAACAATATCAAAAACAGCAAATTAAAAACATTGACAGGTCAGGGAATCAGCCTCAAAATCCTTCATCAGAGATTTAAAAACACCAATCGGGACAAGTTCTTCCAGTTTAAAATTATTTTGTAAGGTGTTCCAAGACGATGGCGCAGAGTACATAAAAGACCTTTTACCAAATTCAGTTCTGACATTTGGAACAGTTAGCAGGATAAAGTCCAGTGAACGAAGAGAGTACCCACCACATTTCTGAACAATAAAAATGCCCAAATAAAAAGGTAGTAAACCCAAAATGGCTTTGTAAATAAAAGTATACCAGTGACTGAGCCTACGAGTGACTAGAGAAGGCCAGCCAACCCTGGTATACAAAGTACAGTGGTGCGTAAGGGTTTTGCAGTTTAAAATAAATCTCAAAGTACCATGATAAAGAGTGTCAATTGATCTCAAACACTGAGCGGAAGCATTCATATATAAAATATCCCCATAATCTAGTAAAGGCATAAATGTAGCTGATACTAGCCTCCTTCTGGCTTCAAAAGAAAAACAGGCCTTATTCCTAAAATAAAATCCCAATTTCAGCTTCAATTTTTTTGTAAGTTGTTGAATATGCAATTTAAAAGAGAGGCCGTCATCAATTAGAATTCCAAGATATTTATATGAGGTTACAACCTCAATCTCCTTGCCCTGACAGGTAATAACAGGTGAAAGGTTCAGAGGTCTATTTCTTGCATTAGAAAACACCATTAGTTTAGTTTTGTCAGTGTTGAGGATAAGCTTCAATTGACACAAGGTATGTTGAACAGTATAAAAAGCAGTTTGCAAGTTCTGGAAAGCTTTTGTAAGAGATGAGGCACAACAGTAAATAACAGTATCATCAGCATAAAAATGAAGTTGTGCATTTTGGACATTTTTGTCTAAATCATTAATATAAATAGTGAATAAGAGAGGACCAAGTACAGAGCCCTGGGGCACACCATTCAGGACAGACAATTTAACAGACATAAGCCCATCAAATTGAGTGCACTGAGTTCTATCAGACAGATAGTTAGCAAACCATGCAACTGCATGCTCCGAAAGACCTACACTCAACAATCTCTGCCTTAGTATAGCATGATCAACTGTATCAAAAGCCTTAGAGAGATCAATAAAAAGTGAGACACAGTGCTGTTTTTTGTCAAGGGCTTCAGTGATATCATTTAAAACCTTCATGGCTGCTGTAATTGTGCTATGCTTCTTCCTGAAGCCCGATTGATAAATTGATAAAATAGAGTTAGTAAATAAAAACTTTTTTAGCTGTTCACTTACAAGGGTTTCAAGTATTTTCACCAGGGGTGACAGCTTTGAGATTGGCCTATAGTTATTTAAAAGAGTTGGATCTCCCCCTTTTAAAAGTGGTAGGACAAATGCTGATTTCCAGATCTTTGGAATTTCATTACATTCCAGGGTTAGATTGAACAGATATGTAAGTGGTTCAGCTATGAAATCAGCTGCCAGATTTAAAAAGCAGGGATCCAAAAGATCAGGACCTGCAGGCTTTCTTTGATCTAAGGATTTCAGGGCTTTATGTACCACCTGCACTGAGAATGGCAGAAAACTAAAAGTTTGACCAGCTCTCACTGGTTCATCCACACAGGGTTGTACAGAGACAGAGGACACTGGTTCATCCACACAGGGTTGTACAGAGACAGAGGACACTGAATCAAACAGCCTACCAGATGATACAAAGTGCTCATTGAAACAATTCAGCATTTCAGTTTTGTCATATATAGCAACAGAGTCCTTCAAAACACATGACGGTAATTCATTAACATTACTGTTACCAGACATAGACTTAATAGCATTCCAAAACTTTCTAGGGTCATTCAGGTTATCAGTGGTAACAGACATAAAATATTCAGACTTGGCCTTCCTGAGAAGAAAAGAACACTTGTTTCTTAACTGCCTAAAAATAAGCCAATCAGCATCAGAACAAGATTTCCTTGCTTTAGCCCAGGCTAGATTACGGTCGTGAATAATACAAGACAGCTCACAAGAAAACCATGGATTATCCCGCCCTTTAACCCTGAACCTGCGGAATGGTGCATGTTTGTTTACTATTTGGAAAAAACCATCATGAAAGAATATCCAGGCAGTTTCCACATCAGGGATAAGCTCAATCTTGCTCCAGTCAAAATAAAACAAATCATGAAAGAAAGCCTGCTCATTAAAACACTTCAAATTTCTCTTACGAATAAAACGTGGATTTGTCTTTGGAACCTTAGTATTTCTAACAGCAACAACAGCACAATGGTCACTTAAATCATTACAAAAAACTAATAAAGTGTATAAGAGGTCATACGATGAGTTTTGTAGTGATTCCTATGTTGATGATGTAAATAATATTTGTTGGTCTGTGGTGTGTAATGAGGAGCAACCAGACGCTGCACTTGACACATTTATGAAATGTCTTATTCCAGTTACTAATAAGCTTGCACCCATTAGGAAACTGACTGTAAAAACTGTTCAATTTACTTTGGATTGATGAGGAATTGAAAAATGGTATGGTTGAGAGAGATGAGGCAAAAGGAATGGCAAATAAGTCTGGCAGCCCAACTGATTGGCAAACGTATTGATACAACAGTAGCTAAAATGGGGAAAAGTCTGTCCATAATAAAGAGCTGCTCTGCATTATTAACAACACTATCAACAAGCAGGTCCTACAGGCTCTAGTTTTGTTGCACCTGGACTACTGTTCAGTAGTGTGGTCAGGTGCCAGAAAGAGGGACTTAGGAAAATTGCAGTCGGCTCAGAACAGGGCAGCACGGCTGGCCCTTAAAAGTACACAGAGAACTAACATTAATAACATGCATGTCAATTTCTCATGGCTCAAAGTGGAGGAGAGATTGACTTCATCACTACTTGTTTTTGTAAGAAGTGTTGACATGCTGAATGCACCGAGCTGTCTGTTTAAACTACTATCACACAGCTCAGAAACCTATGCACACCCCACAAGACATGCCACCAGAGGTCTCTTCACAGTCCCCAAGTCCAGAACAGACTATGGGAGGCGCACAGTACTACATAGAGCCATGACTACATGGAACTCTATTCCACATCAAGTAACTGATGCAAGTAGTACAATTAGATTTGAAAAACAGGTAAAAATAAACCTTATGGAACAGCGGGGACTGTGAAGAGACACACACACAGGTACAGACGCATGCATACGCACACGTTATGATATTGTTGTATGGAGTTATTATACATTTTTTATTGTAGATATGTAGTGGTGTAATAATGTTTTATGATGTACTGTTTTATCTTTTGACTTATATGTAATGTAAGCGCTTTAATGTGTTTGGACCCCAGGAAGAGTAGCTTCGGCTCTGAATCAGCTTGGAGCGGGCATCTCTCATAGCATCTGTTGTACTGTTATATTCCATTCCTCCTCTCCAAATGTTACCTCCAGGTCTTTTACCCATAAGGCCTTTAGGCCTTTACAAGGTCCATTAAATCCACCCATAAGGTGGCTGTATATAAGCCCTGCAGTATGTGGTAATTAGCATAGGATTTCTATTTGAACACTTATATCAGAATGTACTGGGAATATGGTGTTATTCAGTCCTACCTTAAACATACGCTGGAGATATCTCCAAAAGTCTTGTTTCTGTAAATTATACTTGGACCTTAGTTCTTCAAAAAGAGGTAAAAGGGTTTTCTTGATAACCTTGGCAACCATTGTTATTTATCCCCTTTTTATAACAATGTTTCCAGAAAACCAAGTGTCCCCCGATTTTCAATTTAGGTTTGTTCCATAATGAAGCAGAGCTCGTCACATTGTTGGATTCTGCAGTCCCACCTTTTGTTGACTCAAATCATCTGATGCTCCGAATAGGGCATTAAGTTCCTCTTCCATGACCACCCAAACTGGCCTTAGCGAGTTCTCAATAAAGAGAGAGCCTATTTGAGCAGCTACATAGGCTTCTTGATATAATTGCATGTTAGGGAGCTTTAGTCCTCCCTTCTCAGTCTTTGCCTGTAATCTCGCTAGTTTCATCCTGGCCCTTTTACTGGCCCAAATAAAACTCAGTAATCATTTTGTCTATGGATTTAAAAGTATAGACAGGTATGGACAGTGGTAACATGCTGATGACGTAATTTAGTTCAGGAGCTATGACCATCTTTATAACCTGTATCCTTCCCCCAAATGAGATTCGTAGCTTATCCCAGCTCTTAAACTGGAGTTTAATTTTGTTCAATAGTGGGTGAAGGTTTTCAGAAATCATGTGCTCTAGACCAGGATTTAAAGCGATCCCCAGGTACCTCAAGTTTTTAGGGACCCATTGAAACCTCCCGCTGAGGAAGTCATTTCTCAGACAAAGTTTTGATTTTGGGGCATCACTTCAGATTTGGTCCAGTTTACTCTATAGCCCGATATCTCTGAAATGTACTAGGTCCAGTAAAGGTGATATGGAGAGTTGGGGGTCTGACATTAAAAGTAATATGTAGAAGAAGAGTTGCTGGTGCCTTGACAGCTAATGGCGATAAATAATAAATACAATTACAAATGGTCCATTCCAAATCAAAACACATTTCACACATATATTATTCAGTATATGTAAAGACAAGATTACATCAAGAATAGTCTGATGGGTGGCAATATTAGCCTGTCACTTGTTAATGTAAGGCAATATTAGCCTGTCACCAAGCTTGTTTGCAGTAAGGCAAGAAACAGCGCATGCCTTTTTTTTGTGCGACTTTTTCAAATCATCGTGGCACACCTCATGTAGCCTAGCCCATAGGCCTATATGTTTTGATAAGGTTTGTATCACAACTAAAGTGGCCGAATAACTTCTATAAAAATTAAGCACATGAATCCGCTTTACAAGGCGTGTAGAGCCTAACTGGCTAACCCACTACCTGGACCAATAAAGCTAGCTAGCTAGCGGTTAGCTACTGGTAACTATTAGCCACTGTGGATAGTTGTTTCCAATGTTATTTCACGCTTAAGAATACCTGTAATTATGCCAGCTAGTTACCTACCATTCAGCTGTTTTTCTAACCTCATTATCTGAAGCGTTAACGTTAGGTAGTTAGTAGCTACTGTACTCGAAATGTAGCTAGCTTGTTGCTACCTGGATAGCTAACTAAACAATAGCTGGAACGACCTAGCTGTAATATTTGGAGATGCTTTCTCTCCGTTGGGACAGACGCAAACTGGCTGAATCGATTCAGTGGCTAGCTTTGCACTTAACTGGCTAACAGTAGCTACTAAGGGTAAGTTATAACCTACATTTATTTTTGTTTTGTTTTTACATATTGGTAACCAGAGTCGTTCAAGGGAATTCGGGACCTGGGTGACTAGTTAACGTTAGCTTGGCTCTCGTGCCATGGGAGGAGGGGTTGGTTCGTTGGCAGAGAGCAATGGCTAGCTAATATGCTAACTATTCTAGCTAGCTAACTAACTGGCTGAATAAGTTGATGACGTACTCACTCAAACTGTCAAAACTAACCCAAAACTTTACACAACGTTAGACACGGACACGAATGATCTGTTTGGCATGTTAACACACTGGTGGTTTGTTGTAACCGAGTATTGGTGCTAAACCGCGTTATTGGAGGCTGGCATGCTAATTGGCTGTGGCGTCATAGGATTCGGTGCCCTGGGCAGTTTTCACGGAAGAATACTGTACCAAGTTAGCTAACTGAATAAAGTAAGTTAGAGTCTATTCCTAGAAAACATTGAACCACTGTAGTTTACAACAATTATAATTTCTAAAGTGGAAGTTAGGAGAGTTATATTTGAATGTTTCAGTGAAATGTAAGTGAGGGAGGCCCCGCTCTCTCGCTTTCCCAGATATTTAGTTCATTTCATTCCGATCTACTTTGCATTATTGTAGCCTTTTTCTGTAGCCTGTCAACTATGTGTCTGTCTATCCCTGTTCTCTCCTCTCTGCACAGGCCATACAAACGCTTCACACCGCGTGGCTGCTGCCACTCTAATCTGGTGGTCCCTGCGCACACGACCCACGTGGACTTCCAGGTCTCCGGCAGCCTCTGGAACTGCCGTTCTGCGGCCAACAAGGCTGAGTTCATCTCAGCCTATGCTACCCTCCAGTCCCTCAACTTCTTGGCACTGAAGTGGTCCCCTGTAGTTCAGTTGGTAGAGCATGGCGCTTGCAACACCAGGGTTGTGGGTTCGTTTCCCAATGGGGGCCAGTATGAAAAATGTATGCACTCACTAACTGTAAGTCGCTCTGGATAAGAGCGTCTGCTAAATGACAAAAAAAAAAAAAAAAAAAAAAAACATGGATTACCACAGAAAACACTGCTACTCCTACTGCATACCCCGAGAGCATCTGGTCAGCGCGGCGGTGGCACAGGAATCCTCATCTCTCCCAAGTGGACATTCTCTCTTTTTCCCCTGACCCATCTGTCTATCTGTCTATCCCTAGCCCATTCAAGCTTAACATCCTTGTCATTTATCGCCCTCCAGGTTCCCTTGGAGAGTTCATCAATGAGCTTGACGCCTTGATAAGTTCCTTTCCTGAGGATGGCTCACCCCTCACAGTTCTGGGTGACTTTAACCTCCCTACGTCTGCCTTTGACTCATTTCTCTCTGCCTCCTTCTTTCCACTCCTTTCCTCTTTTGACCTCACCCTCTCACCCCCCCCCCCCACCCCCCCTACTCACAAGGTAGGCAATACGCTTGACCTCATCTTTAGATGCTGTTCTTCTACTAATCTCACTGCAACTCCCCTCCAAGTCTCCAACCACTAATTTGTATCCTTTTCTCTCTCGCTATCCTCCAACACTACTCACTCTGCCCTTACTCAGATGGTAATGTGCCATCCCAACCTCCGCTCTCTCTCTCCTGCTACTCTCTCCTCTTCCATCCTATCATCTCTTCCCTCTGCTAAATCCTTCTCCCTCTGATCTCCTGATTCTGCCTCCTCAACCCTCCTCTCCTCCCTTTCTGCATCTTTTGACTCTCTATGTCCCCTATCCTCCCGGCCGGATCGGTCCTCCCCTCCTGCTCCGTGGCTTGACGAAACTTTGCGAGCTCACAGAAGAGGGCTCCGGGCATCATCTTTTCACTCCCTCCTCTCTACATTCTCTTCCTCTTTTTCCGCTGCTAAAGCCACTTCCTACCACTCTAAATGTCAAGCCTCTGCCTCTAACCCTAGGAAGCTCTTTGCCACCTTCTCCTCCCTGCTGAATCCTCCTTCCCCTCCCTCCTCCCTCTCTGTCAACCATTTTGAAAAGAAGGTTGATGACATCCGATTCTCACGTCTCTCTCCAGATGAAATCTTGCGACTTGTGATGGCCGGCCGCCCAACAACTTGCCCGCTTGACCCTATCCCCTCCTCTCTTCTCGTGACCATTTCCGGAGACCTTCTCCCTTACCTCACCTCGCTCATCAACTCATCCTTGACCGCTGGCCATGTCCCTTCCGTCTTCAAGAGAGCGAGAGTTGCACCCCTCCTCAAAAAACCTACACTCGATCCCTCTGATGTCAAGCAACTACAGACCAGTATCCATTCTTTCTTTTCTCTCCAAAACTCTTGAGCGTGCCGTCTCTAGCTAACTCTCCTGCTATCTCTCTCAGAATGACCTTCTTGATCCAAACCAGTCAGGTTTCAACACTGGTCATTCAACTGAGACTGCTGTTCTCTGTGTCACGGAGGCTCTCCGCACAGCTAAAGCTAACTCTCTCTGCTCTGCTCTTATCCTTCTAGACTCATCCGCTGCCTTTGATACTGTGAACCATCAGATCCTCCTCTCCACCCTCTCCGAGTTGGAAATCTCCGGCGCTGCTCACTCTTGGATTGCGTCCTACCTGACAGGTCGCTCCTACCAGGTGGCGTGGCAAGAATCTGTCTCCGCACCACGTGCTCTCACCACTGGTGTCCCCCAGGGCTCGGTTCTAGGCCTTCTCCTATTCTCTCTATACACCAAGTCACTTGGCTCTGTCATATCCTCACATGGTCTCTCCTATCATTGGTACGCAGACGACACACAATTCATTTTCTCCTTTCCCCCTTCTGATAACCATGTGGCGAATCGCATCTCTGCATGTCCGGCAGACATATCAGTTTGGATGTCGGATCACCACCTCAAGCTAAACCTCGGCAAGACGGAGCTGCTCTTCCTCCCGGGGAAGGACTGCCCGCTCCAAGATCTCGCCATCACGGTTGACAACTCCATTGTGTCCTCCTCCCAGAGTGCAAAGAACCTTGGCGTGACCCTGGACAACACCCTGTCATTCTCCGCTAACATCAAAGTGGTGACCCGATCCTGCAGGTTCATGCTCTACAACATTCGCAGAGTACGACCCTACCTTACACAGAAAGCAGCACAGGTCCTAATCCAGGCACTTGTCATCTCCCGTCTGGATTACTGTAACTCGCTGTTGGCTGGGCTCTCTGCCTGTGCCATTAAACCCCTACAACTTATCCAGAACGCTGCAGCCCGTCTGGTGTTCAACATTCCCAAGTTCTCTCATGTCACCCCGCTCCTCCGCACACTCCACTGGCTTCCAGTTGAGGCTCGCATCTGCTACAAGACCATGGTGCTTGCCTATGGCACTGTGAGGGGAACGGCACCTCCTTACCTTCAGGCTCTGATCTGACCCTACACCCAAACGAGGGCACTACGTTCATCCACCTCTGGCCTGTTAGCTCCCCTACCTCTACGGAAGCACAGTTACCGCTCAGCCCAGTCAAAGCTATTCGCTGCTCTGGCACCCCAATGGTGGAACAAGCTCCCCCACGACGCCAGGACAGCGGAGTCACTCACCACCTTCCGGAGACACTTGAAACCCCATCTCTTTAAGGAATACCTGGAATAGTATAAAGTAATCCTTCTTCCCCCACCCCCCATAAAAAAATTAAATAAATAAAAAGTGGTTGTCCCACTGGCTATCATAAATTGAATGCACCAATTCGTAAGTCACTCTGGATAAGAGCATCTGCTAAATGATGTAAATGTAAATGTGTTCGGGTCTGTGGGACCCATTTTCAATGTTTGCTAAAAGAAAAATGATACAATGAATTATTTTTTTCAACCTGAGACTCATTGGCCTTGGCTCATTTTCTGTGAAAAACACTGTGCATCCCCTACACATTTATATGACATATGTGGTGTGTGGGTCCACTGGACCCGAGGGTAATACAAGTGTGGAAACGTATGTAGGTGAAAACAAGTAAAAATGAAACAAAAAGGTTTGCTGTGTGCCTTCACTCTGTCTTCCTCCTCCCTGCTGTTTCAACATAGCACCAAGAACCTGTCTGTCTGTCTCCCTGCCTGTCTGTCTGTCTCCCTGCCTGTCTGACTGTCTGTCTGTCTGTCTGCCTGTCTCCCTGTCTCCCTGCCTGTCTGCCTGTCTCCCTGCCTGTCTGCCTGTCTCCCTGCCTGTCTGCCTGTCTGTCTGCCTGTGTGCCTGTCTCCCTGCCTGTTTGTCTCTCTCCCTGTCTGTCTGTCTGCCTGTCTCCCTGCCTGTCTGCCTGTCTCCCTGCCTGTCTGTCTGTCTGTCTCCCTGCCTGTCTGTCTGTCTACCTGTCTGTCTCCCTGCCTGTCTGCCTGTCTCCCTGCCTGTCTGTCTGTCTCCCTGTCTGCCTGTCTGTCTGTCTCCCTGCCTGTCTGTCTGTCTCCCTGCCTGTCTCCCTGCCTGTCTGTCTGTTTCCCTGTCTGCCTGTCTGTCTGTCTCCCTGCCTTTCTGCCTGTCTCCCTGCCTGTCTGTCTGTTGCCCTGTCTGCCTGTCTGTCTGTCTCCCTGCCTGTCTGTCTGTCTCCCTGCTTGTCTCCCTGCCTGTCTTCTGTCTCCCTGCCTGTCTGTCTGTCTCCCTGCCTGTCTGCCTGTCTCCCTGCCTGTCTGTCTGTCTCCATGCCTGTCTGCCTGTCTCCCGCTTTTCTCGCACTCTTTACCCTTTGTAGTGTGTGAAACCTCACAATGTCTTGCGGGAACCTGCACAATGTTATTACAATATATCATTTTGATACATTATTTCGATACATTGTAAGAAATTCAGTATTTTGCCACCCAGCCAGGTGCAAATTGGGGGAGGGACACAACAAATAAATAGCTTTGTATATGTGGCTCCTTACCACAATCAATCAGTATGGCAAAAATCATCTCTGCTCAGAGGGCCTTAGAAATCATTTTTGCAGAGAGCGAAGCTAGTGTAGAAGGAACGTCTTCCACTTTGGAAGACAAAAAAAATTCAGAATATGAGGATCATATCTCTGTCAATTCGGAGTCTGACAGTGAATTGGAAGAAGAGGATGAGATTGACCCTCAGCCAGCCCCAGGACCAGCCCCAGGACCAGCCCGTCAGCAACCAGCCCCAGGACCAGCCCCAGGACCAGCCTGTCAGCAACCAGCCCCAGGACCAGCCCCAGGACCAGCCCCAGGACCACCCTGTCAGCAGCCAGCCCCAGGACCAGCCTGTCAGCAACCAGCCCCAGGACCAGCCTGTCAGCAACCAGCCCCAGGACCAGCCTGTCAGCAACCAGCCCCAGGACAAGCCTGTCAGCAACCAGCCCCAGGACCAGCCCCAGGACCAGCCTGTCAGCAGCCAGCCCCAGGACCAGCCCCAGGACCAGCCTGTCAGCAGCCAGCCCCAGGACCAGCCCCAGGACCAGCCTGTCAGCAACCAGCCCCAGGACCAGCCCCAGGACCAGCCCCAGGACCAGCCTGTCAGCAACCAGCCCCAGGACCAGCCCCAGGACCAGCCCCAGGACCAGCCTGTCAGCAACCAGCCACAGGACCAGCCCCAGGACCAGCCCCAGGACCAGCCTGTCAGCAACCAGCCCCAGGACCAGCCCCAGGACCAGCCTGTCAGCAACCAGCCCCAGGACCAGCCTGTCAGCAACCAGCCCCAGGACCAGCCCCAGGACCAGCCCCAGGACCAGCCCCAGCCCCAGGACCAGCCCCAGGACCAGCCCCAGGACCAGCCCCAGGACCAGCCCCAGGACCAGCCTGTCAGCAACCAGCTCATCAGCAGCCTGAAGGAGGAGAAATATGGATGTCCAAACATTGTGAAATTGAATGGTCTTCTTTCCCAAGGAATGAGCCACCCCGCATGGCTGCCAATGTGATAAGGATGCAACCAGGGCTGACATGGATGGCCGTTACTCATGTGCAGGACATAAAGTCTTATTTTGAACTGTTCATCCCAGACACCATCCAGACAATCATTCTGGACTGCACTAATTTGTTTTTGGAGAGAGATTGAAAGAGATGCATACTTTGGGGTTCTTATCCTTGCTGGTGTTTTCAGATCCAATGGGGGAATCCACAGTATCCCTGTGGGATGCAGAAACTGGCAGATAACTTTTCTGTGCAACGTTGCCTCTGGAAAACATTCACATTATTTCCAGGATTATCTGCTTCGATAACCGAGACACCAGACCAGCTCGGCGGCTAGCTGCGATCAGGTCAGTGTGGGACAAGTGGTGGACCGCCTTCCCCTGTTTTACAACCCAACGGCCCAACATTACTGTTGATGAGCAGCTGCCCCTTCAGGCAGTACATGCCGTCTAAGAATCAAGATCTGGGCTGCCTGTGATGCTGCTTCATCATATGCGGGAAACTTGCAAGTGTATACGGGGAAGCCAGATGGAGGAGCCCCTGAGAATAACCAAGGGATGCGGGTTGTCCTGGACGTGACACAGGGCCGCTGCATAGGAATGGGAGAATCTGTGGCCAGGAACATCAAAAACCAGAAATCATAATGGATTACAACGCCACAAAAGGAGGGGTGGCCAATTTAGACAAGCTGGTGACTGGCTACAGCTGCAAAAGAAGAACCCTACGCTGGCCACTTGTGATATTCCTCAACATCTTGGACATCTCGGCGTACAACACATTTGTTATCTGGAGGGCGTTGAACCCAGATTGGAACAGAGGGAAGCTCCAGAGGACACGGCTCTTTATCGAGGAGCTGGGCAAGGCATTGGTAAGACCTCAAATCCAGAGGAGGCAACATATCCCAAGGACCCCAGCTTCTGCAGCCATCGTGAGGAGGATTCAGGAGGAGGATGCTGGCCCCCCATCCGCCCGATACACAGAACCAACTTCTCCAATACCGGACGTAAGTGTGAGTGATGTTGTTGCGTGTGTGTGTGTCTGACTCTCCTACATTGGCCTGCTGTGACTAGATATGTGAGTGAGTGAGTGAGTGAGATGTTAGCTAAATTCCTGAACTAAGTGTTTTCATCATTCTAGATTGCAGCCGGTAGCAACAAGAAGAAGCGCTGCGATGTGTGTGGACCCAAGAAGGACAGGAAGACACAGCACACATGCATCAAGTGCAAGAAATACATTTGCAACACACACACAGTAAAACTCTGTCCCTCATGTGGTGTGTAGACCGGCCTTAATTTGTGTTTAGTGGGGCTCATTTCCAATTTGTCCTTCCAATTTGTTAAGTTCAAAGCAATAAACATAAATCGTGATGAAAACCTTGTTTCATTTATATTTGTTCACGATAAACATAATTTCTTCCACCCATGTCTTGATTATAATGGATTTTTGTTTACAAAAATCAAATTTTATCCCCCCCAAAAAAGAATTGCGCTTTTATTGATAAATGTGATCTAGCAGAGGTAAATGGCAAATATTAACCATGTATGCTGTCTAAATTGCTTGTAATTGACATAAGTCATCATCTGAGTATTAAGTATTAAGAATTTACATAAATTGTTATGGCTGTATTGTTTTAAAAACCCAATAATATTGTGGGTCCATCAGACCCGTGAACACTGGGTGAATAACAAAAACATGAACACCACACAAGGTTCAAAGTTGCACTTCTCAAAAGACATCAAACTGGTGGAATGACCCGTCTGGAGATATAATGCAGCTGAATGAGGCTTCTGTGTCACACACTGTAGGTCCCAAGATAAGCTTTCTTATTGATTTATTTGTCATCAAAGAAGTACTATTAGTATGTTGACGACCTTCTGTTGAGCTGTCTCCCGTCTCTGACACCAGTCTGTAGTATACATCAAAGAAGTACTATTAGTATGTTGACGACACAAGGGATACATAGGCGGCGCGTGAGTTTCAAGTTTGGGGAAGATAATTTCCACCATAAACATGCACCTTTATTATAGAACAGGTCAATTGTTGTACTATGGGGGATAGTAGATTGACATAGGCTAGTGCTTTTGCTGTTCATTAGGCCTACTCATCTTGTTGGCTGACGAAAAGTGAATGTGAGCAGTTCTTCCAACATCTTCAGTATGCACCTCGGAATTCGATAAGGACGCGCGCAGTTGCGTCACCGATGTGTCTGTCTTCACTTGTAGCCTGTGAGAAGGACCCGATCATGTGACGGGCATTGGCTAATAAGAATTGAGATATCTGGGAGAGCCATGTGAATGAGAGGTGCTTCGTACCACGCAGCCGGGAGAAGGGAAATATAATTATTATATTCAGCCCAAAGGCACAACGGCCGCTGGCCACAAAAGGCATGGATTTTTATTTTTATTCTATTTATTTTTAGGCATTTGATTTTTTCATTATTGCCACATAAAGAGAAACCTGCAGGGAAATTCGAGGCGTTATCAAGTGCTTGGCAGATTGTGAATGAGAGACTGATGAAGTGTGTTCAGCCTGCGCAAAAACAAAAACAAATGCCTTTGATGCAACTTTTTTCAAATCATCATTAGAGTCATGCAGCCTTGGAATGTATTAAAAATCAAAACATATAACCCAACGATTGTATCACTAACTAAAGTTGCTTAAATAACTCTAAATTAAGGATATAGGAGGACCTGTTTCTTTGTTAACCGCTCAACACAGAATACCCGTATGTGCACACTCCCTCAAATCGTTTGGAGAAAATATCCTTTCTATTTTATTCAGATATGTTCAGTTGTATTCTTCATAATATAAAATAATGCCACGGAATTATAAGCTAATCTTGTCTGCTAAATGAACTAGTGTAACCCACAGCCATATGGCATAGCCAGATCAGGACCTAACAGAAGGACAACTCAGAGTATGCTATTCTGTTCTTCTTTAGAAATAGACTACATTTTCTTCATATCATGCTTTTTAGACATGTCTAAAATAAATAATGGATTTATTGTGAAGGTGTAGGCTATATAAAATTGATTTATTAGACTTTTTATAATGTAGATGTTCCAAAGGGCATCAGTGGCTTGTAGGCTATGCGTGAAAGCCAGGAGATGCTAAATATGTTTATATTAATTAACGGTCAATTACCGTGAGACTGGCAGTTATTTGCTGGACAATCCCCAGCTGAAGTGGCTGGAGTCTTTGACAATTTTGAGGGCCTTCCTCTGACACCGCCTGGTATAGAGGTCCTGGATGGCAGGAAGCTTGGCCCCAGTGATGTACTGGGCCGTACGCACTACCCTCTGTAGTGCCTTGCGGTCGGAGGCCAAGCAGTTGCCATACCAGGCGGTGATGCAACCAGTCAGGATGCTCTCGATGGTGCAGCTGTAGAATTTTTTGAGGATCTGAGGACCCATGCCAAATCTTTTCAGTCTCCTGAGGGGGAATAGGCTTTGTCGTGCCCTCTTCACGGCTGTCTTGGTGTGTTTGGACCATGATAGTTTGTTGGTGATGTGGACACCAAGGAACTTGAAGCTCTCAACCTGTTCCACTACAGCCCCGTCGATGAGAATGGGGGCGTGCTCAGTCCTCTTTTTTTTCCTGTAGTCCACAATCATCTCCTTTGTCTTGGTCACGTTGAGGGAGAGGTTGTTGTCCTGGCACCACACGACCAGGTCTCTGACCTCCTCCCTATAGGCTGTCTCATCGTTGTCGGTGATCAGGCCTACCACTGTTGTGTCGTCTGCAAACTTAATGATGGTGTTGGAGTCGTGCCTGGCCATGCAGTCATGGGTGAACAGAGAGTACAGGAGGGGACTGAGCACGCACCCCTGAGGGGCCCCCGTGTTGAGGATCAGTGTGGCAGATGTGTTGTTACCTACCCTTACCACCTGGGGGCGGCCCGTCAGGAAGTCCAGGATCCAGTTGCAGAGGGAGGTGTTTAGTCCCAGGATCCTTAGCTTAGTGATGAGCTTAGAGGGCACTATGGTGTTGAATGCTGAGCTGTAGTCAATGAATAGCATTCTCACGTAGGTGTTCCTCTTGTCCAGGTGGGAAAGGGCAGTGTGGAGTGCAATAGAGATTGCATCATCTGTTGGGGCGGTATGCAAATTGGAGTGGGTCTATGGTTTCTGGGATAATGCTGTTGATATGAGCCATGACCAGCCTTTCAAAGCACTTCATGGCTACAGACGTCAGTGCTACGGGTCGGTAGTCATTTAGGCAGGTTATCTTAGAGTCCTTGGGCACGGGGACTATGGTGGTCTGCTTGAAACATGTTGGTATTACAGACTCAGTCAGGGACATGTTGAAAATGTCAGCGAAGACACTTGCCAGTTGGTCAGCGCATGCTCGGAGTAAAATGTATTTGCGACCAAGTTGCCTGTAAGCTACTGTCAAATTCATGGGAACCCCTTTAAAGCATAGGATTTATTTACACACACAAATACATGTGCACTTTAACAGTTCACAACCCAGAAAATGTAATTTCAGTGCAGCTTACATGAGATAACATTAAGTAGAGCAGTCTGTGTTTTGGCAGAGAGAGGTTGGGTGATTGAGATACCCATCATGGCTACTATATTGTGCCTCACACCCTCCTCACCCCCTCTACCCTGTGAGTTATCCCTGTACACCCATCACAGCTACCATATTGTGCCTCACCCCCTCCCCTCTCTAAGTTATCCCTGTACACCCATCACAACTAACATATTGTGCCTCACCCACTTCTCACCCCCTCCCTCCTTCCCCCAGTCTCCCCCTCCCTCCAGTCTCCCCCAGTCCTACCTCCCCCTCCCTCCTTCCCCCAGTCCTCCCTCTCCCCTCCTCCCCCCTCCCTCCTTCCCCCAGTCTCCCCCTCCCTCCATCCCCCAGTCATACCTCCCCCCTCCTCCCCCCTACCTCCCAGAGCCCTTACACATGGCCACATTAACCACTGTGCCAGCAACACTGATTAGAATAACATATAGTGTCAACAGCCGTGAGCTAGTCCCCCAGTGAATATCCCCAAAACGCTTCATTCTGAAGGCTAAACAGCACTGTTCATCCACCCAGTTCTGCGTAGAAAATGAGTGTGCCAGTTTCAGTTTGTTGTTTGTTCGTGAGTTACAACACGGCATAAAGCTTTGGCTCCCTCCTCCTCCTCCTCCTCCTCCTCCTCCTCTCCCTCACTCTCCCTCCTTCTCCCTCTCCCTCCCTCCCTCCATCCCACTCCCCCATCTCCCCTCCCTCCGCCTCCTCCTACCTCTCTCCCCCTCCTTCCCTCTTACCCTCTCCCTCCTTCCCTCCCTCCCTCCCCCCCCCCCCCCCCCCCCCCCCCCCCCCCCCCTCCCCTCCCTGAGTGAGACTGGTGTGAAACCCTGAATAGAGCAGCGTGACAGGCTCTTCACAAACACAATACACACTCCTCTCTTCAGACCTGTGTGTGCACGTTCAGAGAGCAGAGGCTGACATTGTAGTTGTTACAGTTGTAAGGTGCAGGGTCATCAGAATAGAATAGATTTCTCCTCACATTGCTGGTCTCTTATGGAATGACAGAATGGATAGAACACTCTGCACTCAGAACAGATAATAGATGGATTTTCTCTACATCTAATGGATCTTTCAATAAATATTCCATTTAAATCAGTATGTAAATATGAGCTATATAGCTTGATCTGAAAGTGGACTTCTGACATTATGTCAATGACAACGTTGTTGGACTGAGGGCCTCACAGTTCAAGGAACTTATACTTGGGGGCCCCCAAAATAGTCCCGGGGGGATCCAAACTACTCACTACCCTTTCTACCTCACTACTCACCACACTACCCTCCTACACTACACAAAAATAATACAAAACTACTACTCACTACCTAAATACATCCCTACTCACTTAAATCCTACCCCACTACATCCTAACACTACAGCACTACATCACTCCTCACTAAACATCCTAAATACATCACTACACCCCCAATCATTAAATCCTACCTACCCAAAATCAAATACATTCCCACCAAATACTCACTACATAAAAACTACTGCTTTACACCATTTTAAAACACTACAAAACACTACCTCACTATAAAACACACATCACTACACTACTACTCACTACATCACTACATCAAATACATCACACAAAACACTCCCTCAATACATCACACATCAAAACATCATACACTACCAAAATCACCACATTTCACTACCTACTACAAACACTAAACCCACACTCCCACAAACACACATCCTAAAATAACTACATCACTATTCACTACAAAAAAAAATACATCCCCCACCTCCCCTACACTCTACTCACAACACTCCCACTCCCCTAAATCCCCTACACTGATACATCATAAAATCCTACTCAAACATAATACACTACTAAAATCACCCACCTCACTACTCCTCACACTACCTCACTACTCACTCACAAAAACATCCTACTCACTACACTACTACATCACTACATCCCTACACCCTACATCACCCTTTCTACATGACTCACTACTACTCACCACCTCAATACACTACTACCCCTCAAATTTCACCCCTACATCACTACATCACTACCCCACTACAAACCCTAATACTAAAATCACTACATCACCTACAAACACTACCCTCACTACACTACCCATAAAATTACATCACTAATCACTACACACTATTCCCCTACAAACAAATACACTCTATAAAATTACATCACTAACTCACCTACACCCCTACTTTACTACATCAATACATCACTACCTCACTGGGATCAAAAAACCCTACTTACATAACTTTTTATACACTACTACACACTACATCCCCCCCCTACATCCCCCTTTCATCACTACATCACTACTCACTACTACTACACTACTCATCCCCAAATCACTACAAAAATTCATTTAAATACAAACCTACATCCTACACTACTACACTACTACTTTACTACATCACTACACTATTACTCCTACCTACTCATCACTCATCACTACACTACAAAAAAATTACATCACTACAAACACAAAAATCACTAATCCTACCCCACTACAAATACTAAAAAAATTTAAAAATCACTACCTCCCTACATCAAATACATACCCTCAAAACTCACTTTCAAACAATACAAACCACACTACCTCCTACACACTACAAACACTACACACTACATCACTACCCTACTACAAACACTACATCACTACATAAACTTCATTACTACTCACTACAAAACACTACCTACTACACTACTAAAAACACTAAAACACTAACTAAATTTCATCACTACACTCTACCTCCCTACATCACTACATCACTAAACTACAAAACAAAAAATAAAAATTGTAAAGTGGTTATCCCACTTCTTAAAGGGGGAATGCTCAATTTGTGGCGCTCTGGACTAGGGGGGCAGGGGGGGGCTGCTAAATGGTTTAATGTTTCCCCCTTGGTTGGGGAGGCACTTAAAACCCCAAAGGCTCCTAGAAATGCTCTGGTGGGCCCGCGTAATTGGACTTAAAAGAAATGGGGCCCCCTCCCCCCTTTTCTCCTTCCTACTTTAAAATATACTCACTTTCACAACCCTTTTATTTTACCACTTCAATCTTTTCTTACCCACAACCTTCCATCCTCCTTTCTACTCATACAAAATAAAATCCCCTCCCCTTCATTAAACTTCCACTCCCCTCACCCCAATTCTTCTAACTAATACACAATTTCCCCCAAATCCCTTAACCATCACTACACACTTCTTTAAAAAACGACACACTAATCCCACTAAAACTACGAACCTCAAAACCCTTTTCATCACACAAAACCACCCCACCCTCACCCCACAAATACACTCCATCCTACCCCCTCCTACAAACAACCTACCCCTCCCCTACATCCTACACACTCATCACTACCACTCCTACACTCCAAAATCAACACACTACAAACACTACCTATAACACTACAAAAACATCACTACACTCTTTCACACTACCCTCTCACCACCCCTAAAACTACAATCACTACATCACACATCCTACCAACTACACATACCACTAAAATCCCCAATACTACAAACACTAAACCCCCACCCCACAAACACCCAACACTACAAAAATCAATCACAAAATCACTACACACTAAAATCCCTAAATTACACTTACTACTCACACAAAACACTACCACTATTATCCCGACATACTACAAAACACTACACTACTACACTACTACAACACTACAATTTCCCCACACTACTTTTAACACTAAATATTTTCCTACATCACTACACTACTTTCATCCCTACAAACTCTACATCACTACAACATCAAAAATCACCATAAAACACTCCAAACACTACACTACTACTCACTACCCTCCCTATATCCACACCCTCACTACCCTACTACCACTACATAATTCATTCACCTCAAACATCACTTTCCCTAAATACATCACTAATTTACCACACTACCAAAAATCATACCACTACATCACTACATCACGACACCCACTAAAATCACTACAAACACTAACATACTAAATAACACCCCACTACAAACACTACAATCACTAAAAAACCATACTACAAACACTCCCTCCCCCTTTTCACTAATATAAAAAATTTCTCCCCCCCATCACTAAAATCACTACACCCTACAAAAAAAAATTCCAAACACACTCACCCACTCACTACATCCCACATCACTGCATCATACAACCCCACAAAATCACACTTTTTCATACATCATACTCATTACACTACAAAAATCCCAAATTACAACCAAACATCATACAAAACAAAATCATCTACTAAACCTACTTTATTTAACATTACTACATCACTACACTACTACAATAAAAATAAACACTAAACTACTACCTCATACACTATACTTCAACACTAAAAAATTTACTACATCCCCTAAATTTCACTAAACTACTACCTCACTAAATCACTACTAAAATACCTCACTACATCACTAAATCACTTTCCTTAAAATACATCACTACTAGCTAATCCAACTACACCCACTACATCACTACAACCCCACAACATCACTACCTTCTACCTACTACCGACCCACCCTACTAAAATCACTACTTTCCCTACATCAATACATCCCTACACCAAATAACTACATTTTTCCCCCTCACTACATCCCTACATCACTACATATACAAATAATACATCCTACACTACTACAAAACACTACATCCTACATCACTACTATTCACTACCCTCACTACATCCTACCTACTACATCACTACAATCCCACAAACACACCTACCCACACCAAAACTCCTACATTCAAATACAATCACTCAACAAATTTTACTACCTCACCCTTATTCTACACAAACACTACACCTACAATAAACACTACAACCATCACTACAAACACTACCCACTACTCACTACAACTACATCAATACATCACTACATCACTTTCAATCACTACATCCCCACACACTAACCCTAAATACAAAACAACAAACAACTACAACTACCCCTCCACTACATCACTACATCACTACACTAATCATCACTTCAATCACTACTCCCCTTTTCCCCAAAATCACCCAAAACACTACATCACTACAAAACACTAAAAAATCAATACCTTTTCCCCACAATACTAAAATACCCAAACACTACAAATCACACACTCAACTTTCTACACACCACATCACTACCCTACTACATCACTAAATATAATCACTCATCCTACATAACCCCAATTTTACACCTCACTACCTCAACCCTACACATCACTCACCCACTACATCCCCTCACACTACATCACTAAAATCACTCCAATCAATACACATCCCTTAAAATTTTACCCCAAAAACTCTACATCATCTCACTACTTTTCCCACAAAATTTCATCACTAAAAATCAAAAAAAATTCCACTACATTTACTACAGCACTCAATACTACATCACGTCACTACTTTACTACATCACTACTAAAACTACCATCACTCTTACTACACTAATTTTCACCTTTCCAAATACATCACTACTTTACTACATAAATACAAACCTTCAATCACTACATCCAAATACCACTACACATCACTCACATTCCCCCTCAAACACTACACCAAAATCCCCAAAATCACTAAAATTTCCCCACAAAAACAACACTACATCATTACACTACTACAAAACACTACATTACTACCACCTTAAAAATTTCATCCCCACCTACTAAAATACTAAATCATCCCCCCTACATCACTACACTACCTTTCATCACTACTCCACTACATCACTACACTAAATACACTACAAATCACTTTCACACTTCAAAAACTACATTCAATAAAATCACGACATCACTTTCCTCACTACATCATCCCAACCACAACCCTCACTACACTACTACATCAAACCCACACTACATCACTAAACCCCTTTTTCTACCCTACTTTCATCACCACATCACACACTACTAATTCCCCTCATCACTACATCCTACACACTACAAAACAAATACATCACACATAAATCTTTCCCACTTTCAAACACTTTCATCCTACCTACTACCTACTACCCTCCCTACACATCACTAAAATCACTACAAAACTACTCATTTTCCCACAAAACACCCACAAAAAACTACAAACACTACACACTAAAATCACTACATCACTACACTACTACCCCACAAAATCACTACAACCAATCACTACATCACTACACACTACATCACTCAAAACATACAACCCACCCTCCTACAACACTACAAACACTACCTACTATTTTCCCCCATCACACAAACACTACACTCTACATCACTAACATACACTTACACACTACAAACCTCATCACTACAATACTAAAACAAAATCACTAACCCAAAACTACAAACCCTACAAACACTACATCACTACCCTCACTAACCCAAATACATCACTCACCCCCTTTTACTACATCCCTCATCACTCATACTCCCACTACATCCCAAAAATCACTACATCACTAATCACTACAAACCCTACAAACACTAACTCACAACCTACTCCTCCCGCATCACTCCTCACACACATAAAATACCTCCACTACAAACACTACAACCTCCTACACAACCTCACTACATCACTACACCACTACAAAAAACTCCCCACTAACACAATTCCCTTTTACTCTACACTACTACTCACTACAACCACTACCCCTCCCAATATACTTTTTTTTTTCATTTTCCCCCAAAAAATCAACCACAAATTCCCACATTTACAAATTTCCCAAAAATAAAAAACAAAACTTTTAAAATTTTTTAAAAATTCCCAATTTTCATTCATATTTAATTAAATATTAAAATTTTAATACAATTTAAAATTTAATTACACATAATATTTTAAAAAAATATTTACTCCCCCAAAACCTATTAAAACAAACTTGTGTTTTGTTGGTGTGGGTGTGTGTGTCCAAAAAGGTTTTTAAATGTTCGGGCCACAAATGTCCCCACAAACCCCGGAACCCGCCCCCGGGAGAAAACCCAAAAACCCCCTTAAAACAGTTTTAAAATTTTTATTTTTAAAAAGGGGGGTTTTTTTAAAATTAAAGGGTTTTAGGATGGAGAGGGGAAAAGAGGGAAAAAATATTTTTAAGGGAAAAAAAAAAAAAGGAGAAAAAAAGGGGGGGGGGGGAGGAAAGGAGAGAGAGGGGGGCCACAAAGGGTCCCTGGAAAAAGCTCCCTTAGAAAACCCCCCCGGTTCTCCCCCGGCCCCCAAGAAAATGTTTCACCCCGTGGTTACAAGTTCTTCTGGCCCCCCCCCAGAGGAGGGTAGAGGGAAAGATTAAGGAGAAGAGGGGTAGAGAGGAAAAGAGAGAGAAAAGAAGGGGAGGGGAAGAAGAAGGGGAAAAGAAAGGAAAAGGAAAAAGAGGAACAAAAGAGACGGGGGGAAAGAAGGAGAGGGGGAGAGAAGGTTTTAGGGGAAAACTTTTTTTTTTTAAAAGAAGATCTAAAAAATTTTTGAAAAAAATTTTTATAAGAAAAATTTTTCTTTCTTTTCTTTTTTTTCTTTTTTTCTTTTTTTATTTCCTTTTTTTTCCCTTTGTTTTTTTAATTTTTTTAAATTAAAAAGGCTTCCTGAAGTTTTTCTTTTTTTTTTTTTGCTTCTTTTTTTTTTTCCTTTTTTTTCCCACCAAAATGTCTGACAATCAGCAGAATGTCCTGACAAGGTAGAAAAACAAGAACATTATTAAACATTTGTTTAAATGCTATTTTAGGATTAAGGGTTAGGTTTAGGTGTAAAGGGTTGGAGTTAGTGTTAAGGTTATGTTAAGGGTTAGGATTAGAGGTTAGGGAAAATAATATTTTGAATGGGAAAAAATATTTACTCCCCAAAAAGTATTGAAAACAAAGCTCTGTGTGTGTGTGTGTGTGTGTGTGTGGATCATAGGAGTAGAGTAGGTGTGCTGGGCCACAGGAAGGTGTCACCTGACATCAGGAGCTCCCTGTCAGAGCACCTAGCACGGCTCAGTACCCACTGTCAACCACAGCTAAAAATGATTTCACAATCCGGGGTTACAAGTTCAGATTCACTGTGTTCCTCCCCCAGATGGAGACGGGGAGAGAGGGAGAGATATAGAGAGAAGGCTAGAGAGAGAGAGAGAAGAGAGAGGAGAGAGAGAGAGAGAGAGAGAGAGAGAGAGAGAGAGAGAGAGAGAGAGAGAGAGAGAGAGAGAGAAGCGAGAGAGAGAAGAGAGAGAGAGAGAGAGAGAAGGTTAGAGGAGAGAGAGAGATAGAATAGAGAGAGAGATAGAGATAGAGAGAGTGCATAGAGCGTGGAGAGAGCTATAGACGAGATGAATATATGAGAGATATAATGACTAGATGAATGCTATACTGGTATCTAGAGAGATGATCATATGAATACAGAATAGATAGAGCTAGAGATAGAGATGAGATAGCTATAGAGATCAGAGATATAGAGCATATAGAAATATATATATATAGAAAATAGTCATATATATACTAGAGAGATATCTAGTATATATAGCATAGAGAATATAGATAGAAGAATTATGTATAGATATATAAGATATGCTATAACTTGATATAGATAAATAGATAAGATAGAGATCATATATATAATATAGATATATAGATCTAAACTTGATATATAGATAACATAGTAATACATAGAAGATATCTATATTAGTAATTATATATGATCATCTGTATACCACGCTCCATCCTCAAACACTGGGTATCACAAAGGTGTTGTTTTTCAAAGCTGGCCCTGTCCATCTCCTGCTGAGGGTGTGCCGCCGCAGTTCAAGGGAAGGTGGAAACTTCTGAGGCCCTGTTGCCCCCCTCTCTTCTCTTCCCTCCCCTCCCCCGTCGCCTCACTCCCTCCCTCCTTCCTTGGGGCAGTCTTTGAGGGGGTCATAGCTGCAGCCTGTATAACATGGGTTACTGCTGACGGGGCTTGGTCACAGTTGACGAAGCCTTTAAAGAAGCCTCCCTTTCACGGTTTCTGTTAAAATTCTGGAGAGCTGGGGGATGAACTGGAGCTGTGGGGCAAGGCCTGGCTCCCAGACCACAACCGAGATAGGAGGGGTGGCGGGGAGTGGGAGGGAGATACCAGCCAGGGTGTAGTTCAGAGGCCAGAGGGTGGTATAAGCCCAGGGGCGGGAGATACCAGCCAGGGTGTAGTTCAGAGGCCAGAGGGTGGTATAAGCCCAGGGGTGGGAGAGACCGGCCAGGGTGTAGTTCAGAGGCCAGAGGGTGGTATAAGCCCAGGGGCGGGAGATACCAGCCAGGGTGTAGTTCAGAGAGCAGAGGCTGGAGGTATGAGCCCAGGTTTGAGAGAGGAAAAGCAGCTTGTACGTAAATCCCAGCTATATCCCACCCCTCCCTCCTCCTTCTTCTGCCCTTCTCCATTTTAGTTTGGGGCCTCTACGGTAGAGAGCTTGGGCTGCCGCAACACAAAATGAGTCCCATGACATCCGCCCATTAGTTAGCCCATGCAATGCTAGGAGGTGGTTGCCATTTCACGGAGCCCCGTGAAACACATTAGACAGTCTACAACACTACTCATACATCCTGAAACATGCCGCTGTAACTGTACGTTGTCCACTGTCCATCTGCATTGTAGTAAGGGTTATGGTCGGGTTGTAGCGATTATTGTGGGGGTAGAATGGTACAGTAATGTGACGGGCCGTGACGGGGAGGCGGTGGTAACTAACAGCATGAACATACATCAGATCTGGGCATGACCTCTCCTCTCCTCTCCTCTCCTCTCCTCTCCTCTCCTCTCCTCTCCCTCTCCTCTCCTCTCCTCTCCTCTCCTCTCCTCTCTTCTCTATTCTCTCCTCTCTCCTCTCTCCTCTCTCCTCTCCTCTCTCCTCTCTACTCTCTCCTCCCTACTCTCTCCTCTCCTCTCTTCTCTTCTCTCCTCTCATCTCTACGTTCTCCTCTCTCCTCTTTTCTCTCCTCACTCCTCTCGTCTCCTCTCTCTTCTCTCCTCTCTCCTCCCCACTCTCCTCTATCTTATCTCCTCTCTCTTCTCTCCTCTCTCTTCTCTCCTCTACCCTCTCCTATCTCCTGTCCTCTTCCCTCCTCTCTCCTCTCTCCTCTCTCCTCTCCCCTCTCATCTCTCCTCTCTTCACTCCTATCTCCTCTCTCCTCTCTCGTCTTTCCTCTCCTCTCCTCTCCTCTCCTCTCCTCTCCTCTCCTCTCCTCTCCTCTCCTCTCCTCTCCTCTCCTCCTCCTCTCCTCTCCTCCTCCTCCTCCTCTCCTCTCCTCTCCTCTCCTCTCCTCTCCTCTCCTCTCCTCTCCTCTCTCTCTCACCAGACATCCTTGTGGACTCGGCGTCCCACCGACACGCCATTAAACTTGTTTGTGGAAAACACTGGCATGCTGTGAATGAAAAGACAAAAAGAGAGAAAATATGAATGTTCACTATGGAGCTTTATAACACAATGGAGCTTTATAACACAATGAAGCTTTATTCGACTATGGAGCTTTATATGACAATGAAGCTTTATACTATGGAGTTTTATACTATAAAGTGATTATAATGGTAAAGTGTAAAGAGTAAATGTATATGTCAGCTGAAATATAATTTTGTTTGATGTATACACCATTTTACAGAGCATATGTATTTGCTAGATTTAATGCTTTATGTAAAAGAAAACATATTGTACCCATTATTTAGCATAACATTTCATCATTATACATTTTTATCAATGTATTCAAATGAATGTATACATCATTATTACCAAAACATACAGCTCAAAGATCCATGAAAACAATTCCACTGCATTACTCAGTGCTCAATCACTGAACAACTTGTTCTATTCTATTAATTGATTAAAGCTGGATTATTCCTAATTTGTTGAAACATATTTTTTGAATTAAGTATTAGAACGTAATTGCAAAATATTTGTTTTAGGATGGTCGATTGGAACGTTTGTCAGGGTTGAGTGTAGAGGGAACGTGGAATCACACGCAGGACACAGAGATTCAAAAAACAGATGTCTTTAGTGAAGTCCGACAGTACAAGCCAACACGGCAACAGGCCACAGGCGAAACAAGCGCACACTGGACTGTCCAAAGTAAATGCGCACAACGTGCAGGACTCTCTCAAACAAAACGAAAATACAGAGAGCACAGAACAGCGGACCAACATCTACACGTGACATCGAACAATTACACACAACACCTGACCAAACACAAGAGAACTAAATAGGGTGCCTAATGAACACTTAACAATGAACAGGTGTAACAAACAGACAAAACCAATCAAACATGAAACATCGAACGGTGGCAGCTAGTACTCCGGAGACGACGACCGCCGAAGCCTGCCCGAACAAGGAGAAGGAGCCGCCTCGGCCGAAACCGTGACAACGTTTTTAAAATCTAAATAGCTAGGTTTTAAATTAAATACAATGCAACACTGTACATATTCACAATACTTATTTTAGTGTTATAAAAAATAATTATTGAAAAGGAATAGCACCACACTCAGTTTTATTGAATAATTGGTTGTTTTAATTCTAACTAGATGTTTGGGGACATAATAATGTGTCTGTAGAGTAAAACACATACTGTACAAACATTAGCATGTCTAGCTTTTGACGTTAATATTCTTAACATGTTGTAATACAATTAGCAATAGCAACAAAACAGCTAATTACTTTCCCCCTAAAATTCTATTAAGTAGATACAAAAATCATCCTCGATGGTGTCATAATAAAAACATAATTAGCTATAATTTTACACAATTAGAATAACATTTTATTAACTGCAATTGTACTATAGAAAACCCGATCAAAACCTTGGATAAGGCACAAATTATTAGCATGGTGTAACCAGCATGCAGGTCACTGCATTCACAATGCAGGATCAGGCTGGCTAGCAAATTGCAATTGCCCTTAATAAAGAGCCCGTCCATTAGTGGACCCAGAGCACCTGTAAAACAGGAGGCTGGTGAGGGGAGGACCTGTGGATGTGTAGTGAACATTTATGAACTATGAGAGATAAATTGTTGGGCCAACCCTGGCATGTATGTAGTAAGATTCCAACCCTGTGTATCTATGTAGTAATGCTTGAACCCTGTGTATCTATGTAGTAAGTCTCTAACCCTGAGTATCTATGTAGTAAGTCTCTAAGCCTGAGTATCTATGTAGTAAGTCTCTAAGCCTGAGTATCTATGTAGTACGTCTCTAACCCTGAGTATCTATGTAGTAAGGCTCTAAGCCTGAGTATCTATGTAGTACGTCTCTAACCCTGAGTATCTATGTAGTAAAGTGCTAACCCTGAGTATCTATGTAGTAAGTCTCTAACCCTGAGTATCTATGTAGTACGTCTCTAACCCTGAGTATCTATGTAGTAAGGTGCTAACCCTGAGTATCTATGTAGTAAGGCGCTAACCCTGTGTATCTATGTAGTAAGTCTCTAACCCTGAGTATCTATGTAGTAAGTCTCTAACCCTGAGTATCTATGTAGTAAGTCTCTAACCCTGAGTATCTATGTAGTAAGTCTCTAACCCTGAGTATATATGTAGTAAGTCTCTAACCCTGAGTATCTATGTAGTAAGTCTCTAACCCTGAGTATCTATGTAGTAAGTCTCTAACCCTGAGTATGTATGCATTATGAGTGGTGAGAGACTGTACAGTACTGTAGGGCCCCAAGCTGTATAATGACGATCTAACCTAACGCTGTGTGTAGAGTTGAAGTCGGAAGTTCACATACACCTTAGCCAAATACATTTAAACTCAGTTTTTCACAATTCCTGACATTTAATCCTAGTAAAAATTCCCTGTCTTAGGTCAGTTAGGATCACCACTTTATTTTAAGAATGTGAAATGTCAGAATAATAGTATAGAGAATGAATTATTTGAGCTTTTATTTCTTTCATCACATTCCCAGTGGGTCAGAAGTTTACATACACTCCATTAGTGTTTGGTAGCATTGCTTTTAAATTATTTAACTTGGGTCAAACGTTTCGTTTAGCCTTCCTCAAGCTTCCCACAATAACTTGGGTGAATTTTGGCCCATTCCTCCTGACAGAGCTGGTGTAACTGAGTCAGGTTTGTAGGCCTCCTTGCTGACACACGCTTTTTCAGTTCTGCCCACAAATGTTCTATAGGATTGAGGTCAGGGCTTTGTGATGGCCACTCCAATACCTTGACTTTGTTGTCCTTAAGCCATTTTGCCACAACTTTGGAAGTATGCTTGGGGTCATTGTCCATTTGGTAGACCCATTTGCGACCAAGCTTTAATTTCCTGACTAATGTCTTGAGATGTTGCTTCAATATATCCACATAATTTTCCTTCCTCATGATGCCATCTATTTTGTGAAGTGCACCAGTCCCTCCTGCAGCAAAGCACCCCCACAGCATGATGCTGCCACCCCCGTGCTTCACGGTTGGGATGGTGTTCTTCGGCTTACAAGCCTACTGCTTTTTCCTCCAAACATAACGATGGTCATTATGTCCAAACTTTTTTATGGCGGTTTTGGAGCAGTGGCTTCTTCCTTGCTGAGCGGCCTTTCAGGTTATGTCGATATAGGACTTGTTTTACTGTGGATATAGATACTTTTGTACCTGTTTCCTCCAGCATCTTCACAAGGTCCTTTGCTGTTGTTCTGGGATTGATTTGCACTTTTCGCACCAAAGTACGTTTATCTCTAGGAGACAGAACGCGTCTCCTTCCTGAGCGGTATGACGGCTGCGTGGTCCCATGGTGTTTATACTTGCGTACTATTGTTTGTACAGATGAACATGGTACCTTCAGGCATTTGGAAATTGCTCCCAAGGATGAACCAGACTTGTGGAGGTCAAACATTTTTTTTCTGAGGTCTTGGTTCATTTCTTTTGATAAAGAGGCACTGAGTTTGAAGGTAGGCCTTGAAATACATCCACAGATACATCTCCAATTGACTCAAATGATGTCAATTAGCCTATCAAAAGCTTCTAAAGCCATGACATCATTTTCTGGAATTGTCCAAGTTGTTTAAAGGCACAGTCAACTTAGTGTATGTAAACTTCTGACCCACTGGAATTGTGATTCAGTGAATTAGAAGTGAAATAATATTTCTGTAAACAATTGTTGGAAAAATTACTTGTGTCATGCACAAAGTAGATGTCCTAACCGACTTGCCAAAACTATAGTTTGTTAACAAGAAATTTGTGGAGTGGTTGAAAAACGAGTTTTAATGATTCCAACCTAAGAGTATGTAAACTTCTGACTTCAACTGTGTCTACTGTACATGTCTACATTACACTACACACCTGTACATGACTACACTACACACCTGTACATGTAAACACTACACTACACTACACACCTGTACATGTAAACACTAAACGCATGTACATGTCTACACCACACTACACTCCTGAACATGACTACAATACACGTCTGGACATGTCTATACTACACTACATGCCTTAGTGTTGACCAGCAGGACTAACAGAGAAAGAGAGATGGGGGAGAGAGAATATAGGAGAGAGAGGAGAGAGCGAAAAAGGAAAAA